>VYXB01010190.1:128834-146487 GCA_013397135.1 Pachyramphus minor | reverse complement strand
GGCTGCTGGCCCAGCTCGAGACCCTGGACCCCAACCTGAGTGACCGCCAGCCCGCTCCGGAGCGGGGCCCGCCGTCCCCCTCGGGCGCCGGTGCCCGGCGGTGCCCGGGCAGGTGCCGGCCCTGCCCGCTGCACGTGGCCACGGGCCGGGGCCTGGCGACGCGTCCCTGCTGCCCCCAGCACCCGGCCTGTGCCCGGCCCTGCCACGGGCTGCTCTTTGCCGAGGCCGACCGGGAGGACTTGCTGAGCCTCCTGTGCTACGAGGGGGGGCTGCCCGAGGCCGGTGCCGAGACCCCCTTGGCCCGCTCCGATGTTCTGGCCGGGACCAACCTGGAGATGCTGCAGGCCCGGGAGGAACCGGCCACTGTGGAGAAGTCTGAAGGACCGGGGAGGCCAGAGAGCTCAGAGGAAGAACCTTCCGGCAGCTGGTGCTATGGAGAGGGGCTTTGTGAGGTTGATTCCACCTCTGAGGACACTCGGGAAGGTTCCCCAGAGCCAGCATGGGCGGCCCTGCCTCCCGCTCCAGCCCCCGAGGCAGAGCAGCCACCACCTCCAGGCGCCGTGACCGTGAGTGCTCCGGGCTGTGGTGGGGCTGCAGGAGCCAGGACTTGCCCAGTGGCTCTGCTCCCTCCTGGGGTCTGGGCTGGGGGCAGGGAGGAGCCAGGGATTTCTTTCCTCGGGTCTTACAGGGCGTTGTGCTGCAAGTGTGCCCAGACAAGACCCTCGGTACCGGCTGTGGCTCCTACTGCCCTGAAGGCGGGGGGATACTTGCATGGCTGCGTGATTCGTGTGTGCCCCCAGGCAGAGGCTGGTGGGTCCGAACAGCCCCTCCGGCCCCTGGACCCTGTGCCATCCTCTCCTCCAGCCCCAGGATGCCGTGCTGTCTCCCCCTTAGCCCCAGGACCCTGTTCCCCCCTGCCCAACCCTGGGACCCATTTCCCCCAGCCTCAGGGACACTGTGCCATCAGTGTGCCACTTCTCCAGGGCCAGGCAGGCTGAATCTCTGGGATGCCAACCACAGCCTTACCTGCTCTCTCGTTGCTTTGCAGAGCAGGGAGCCCCCATCATCCTGCCCAGCCTTCAAAGAGGGTGAGTTGCTTCTGTGCTCGAGCAGCAAGAGCATCCAGGAGTCCTGACCTGGGCACTCTGACCCTGAATGGGGGTGGCTGAGGGTCCCAGCCGGGGAGGGAGTGCCTGTTGCTGTGCCCATCCAGGGTGGGAATGTCACTGCAGGCTCCAGGTGGCTTGTTTGATATTTTGCTGAGGAAATTGAGGTGCTTTGGGGATCAGGATGGGGGGGATGCTCAGGAAGGGAGAAAGGGATGCTAGGTGTGTCCAAGGGAAGGGGGAAGCAGCCTTGGTCCCCAGTGATGCCAGGAACCCATGTCTCAAGCACTGAGCTGCTCTGCCGTGTGTGGGAATGCAGCTAATGGGCAGTAAGAGTTGGTACCCCCAGTTTGAGAGGTAGGGGACCAGCCCCTGCTCAGTCCCTCCCAATGCCTCAGTTCCAGGCCCTTGCGACCCGGAGGACCTGCTGGACGGTGTCATTTTTGGGGCAAAGTACCTGGGCTCCACACAGCTGGTGTCGGAGAGGAACCCCCCGACCAGCGTCCGCATGGCACAGGCCCAGGAGGCCGTGGACAGGATCAAGGTGCAGGAGGGGTGGGGGGCACAGCTGCCCCCAGTCTGGCCCCCCGTGGCCATGGGGCAGCACTTGGGACCTGCCCAGGGATACCTGGCTGTGGGGTCGGGACCCAGCAGGGTCCTGTGACTTCTCCATGGTCTCACAGGCACCCGAGGGGGAGTCCCAGCCCATGACAGAGGTGGATCTGTTCGTCTCCACGCAGAGGATCAAGGTGCTCACTGCGGACACGCAGGTGAGCAGGAATGGCAGCACCCACGTGCCTCTGGGGCTGCTGGAACCCTCCTGTTTGGCCCTGGGACCTCAGCTGTGTTCCCACACAGGAGGGGTTGTGCCCAGGGATGGCCTGCAGTCAACACACATCTGGGAGGGGATGTGTAATTCCACAGGCGTCCTCTGTCGTATCCTTGGCTCTCTGTGTGGCTGCACGAGGTTTCCCGTGCGAGCTGCGCCCTGGGGAGCTGCTGGGATCCCAGACCAAGCTCCAGGGAACCCAGGCTTGAAATCTTGGAAGCTTTTTGCCTCAGGATTAGTTTCTGCATTATAGTTAGAGGGAAGGGCTGTCCTGTCCCCTGGCAGCACCCAGGGACATGGATGAGTCCTTGATGAAGGAGCTGTTTGTACCCAGTGGCACAGACATGATTTCTGCCCGGCGTGTGCCAGGCACTCCTGCCGCATCCCAGCACCGTGGCCAAATCCTTCCTGCTCGCTGAGCTGGTGGGCTTATGGTTGCCCGCAGGGCTGAACATCTCTGCCTGTGTCGCCCTTGCCAGGAGGCCATGATGGATCACTCCCTGCAGACCATCTCCTACATCGCCGACATCGGCTCCCTCGTGGTGCTCATGGCGCGCCGGAAGCTGCCCCGGCGCTCGGAGGTGGCGGAGGAGAAGAGGCTTTACAAGATGATCTGCCACGTCTTCCACTCAGCTGACGTGAGGCCACACACGGGTTCCTGGGGAGGGCAGGGTGGCTGTGGGGTCCTGGGCCCGTCCCACTGTAACAACTGGGGGTCAGTGCTGGAGGCAGCAGCTGAGACCCCTCCCTCCCCACAGAGAGAGGGCAGAAGCCCAGCCTGAGCATCCCTCTGATATAGAGGGGCCCAGTAAGGATTGGCACTGTGGAGGGGCCCATTCAGGCAAGGAAGGAGCTCACAGGGCCAGTGGCTGTGCTGGGCACTCCAGGGCCATTGGCTGCAGCCCTGAGCCGTGGGCAGGAACAGTCTGTGTCGTTCCCCAGGCCCAGGTCATCGCCCAGGCCATCGGGCAGGCATTTGGTGTGGCCTACCAGCGTTTCCTGGAGGCCAACAGCATCGACCCCAGCGAGCTGAGCCCACGCCAGTACAGCCGTGCCCTGGAGGACCAGGAGCAGTACAATGCAGAGCTGACCCACTTCTCCCGGCAGGAAAACTGCAAGGACGTAAGAGCTGCTCGGGGGAGGGAGGGCGTGGGGAAACCTGCTGGCACCTCTGTGCCATCCTCTCCATGGCCCCCTGAACAGCTGAGGTGCTCCCTACAACCCAGCCCCCATCCCAGCCGGCTGTGAGCACAGGACACCCGTGCTGGGCTGGGGCATGTGCCTTTGGCTCTGGTGACCATAACCCACCCGTTCTGCTTCCAGGTCTGCATCCGGAAGCAGAAGGGGGAGATCCTGGGCATTGCCATCGTGGAGTCAGGCTGGGGCTCCATCCTGCCCACCGTGGTCATCGCCAACCTGATGCACGGGGGCCCCGCGGAGCGCTCAGGGGAGCTGAGCATCGGGGACCGCCTCATGTCTGTCAACGGGACCAGCCTGGTGGGGCTGCCCCTGGGCACCTGCCAGAGCATCATCCGGGTGAGATGGACACAGCCACCTCCTTCCTGCCTCGGGGAGTGGCTGGAATGCTGTTATCCCCACAATGCCCCCTGCTGTGGGGGCTGTACCTGTCCAGTGGGCTGTCCCTGCTCTGAGTGCTTGGGAGGAAGGGATATGACAAGGCAGGGACAGACCTGGGGGCTGTACTTACTGTGGCAGGGTATGGGTGGGGCCCTGCCTGAGGAGGAGGGTAGAAGAAGAGACAGGCACCTGTCTTGGAGGAAACCTGTTATAGCATCTAGTTCTCAGATAGGAAGGAGCTGAAATCAAGGACAGTGTGGCCTCGGAGGCAGAGTGCAAAGTCTTGGGCTGGGTTTATAAGTTCTTGCCCTTGAATTTGAGCATGGCAGTATCCCTGTGTGTACCTCAGTTTCCCCACTGAAAACAGGCTGCTAATCCTCATCCCTCCCACGAGCAACTTGGCTGTGTCACCCCTCCATCAGAGCTGAATAGCTCTCCAAAATCTGACCAAACCTCATCCCACCTTGCAGGAGGTGAAGCACCAGACTGAGGTGACACTGAACATCGTGCACTGTCCCCCTGTCACCACGGCTGTCATCCGACGCCCTGACTCCAAGTACCAACTGGGCTTCTGTGTTGAGAACGGCGTGGTGAGTGCCTGGGGGATGGGGTCTGCCCAAGGGACAGGCAGAGCTGGCTGTGCCCACAGAACAAAGCCCAGCTCCTGCATTCCCTGTGCCTGCCCAGGCCACAGGGTCACAGTGCTCTGCTGTGCAGAGCAAAAGGCTCCTCACAGCTCTCCTGCAGCACCAGTGGTTGTATCCCTCTCTCTGGTGCTCCTTCCCTGTTTGCTTTCTGGGTGGTGGCTTCTGGGCTTTCTGTGTGTGACCCCAGTGACATTTGTTGCTGTTCCCAGGCCCAGTGGGAGCTGAGGGGGTGGGTGGGCAGTGGAGGGGATGGCACAGCTGCCTCGCACACTGATCAATGCTCCCAGTGGGATTGGAGATGTGAGTCTCTCCTGCTACCCCAGGGAGAAGCTCAGGCTCTGCAGCCCAGGCTTGCTGGGAGCAGGAGGGTTCGGTGAGTGGGAGCAGCTGCACTCCCTGTCAGCTGGGGGAAAAGAATCCTGGGGGATGCCCTTGGCCCAGCACATCGCTCTGGTGGCAGCAGTGCAGGGCAGCGGCTGCCCTCAGTGTGTCTGTGGGCTGGAGGAGACAGCTCCCAAATCCAGAGCACTGGCTGGGAGCCTGCAGGGCTATGAGGGGGTGGTGCAGGCTGTGGGCACAGCCCTGATCTCACCAGCACTCCCTGCTCGCAGATCTGCAGCCTGATGCGCGGGGGCATCGCGGAGCGGGGCGGCATCCGCGTGGGGCACCGCATCATCGAGATCAACGGGCAGAGCGTGGTGGCAACACCCCACGAGAAGATCATCCAGATCCTCACCGAGGCAGTCAGTGAGGTGAGCAGGGGGATGCCAGAGCTGCTGGACTCAGAGCTGAGCACCAGCACCTTCCAGCCCGGGCCAGGACCTCTGATCCGTGTCTCTCTGCCTAGGTCCACATCAAGACCATGCCAGCCTCCACATACCGCCTGCTGACAGGGCAGGAGCAGCCTGTGTTCCTCTGAGCCCCTGGCTGTGCCTTGGACAGGCAGGAGCAAGCCTGAAGGGGCAGGACTGGCTCTGCCCTCTGCCCCAGCCCTGCGTCAGAGCCCTCAACAGGACCTGATCCTGCACCTCTTCGGTTTTACTCAGGACACAGTGGGAGACTCTGGGGGCTGATACCCAGCTTGAGCAGTGTCAGGTGCCACAGTTTGGACACCTCCTACCCTCCTCTCACACCTTCCTGCTTCACAGTGCCTGCACAGTGCCCACACAGTGCCTGTCCTGCTGCTGCTGATGGGAGGAGAGGGGACCCCACGTGAAAGGTCCCCCCATCCAGCCACTGCAGATTGTGCTTTCACACTCACCAACGGTGCCTTTCCCCAGGTGAGGACAGTGCTGGAAGCACAGCTCAGCTCCAGAGCTCAGCTCAGCACAGCCCCAGAGCAGCACTGACCCTGCACACCTCTGTGTGGGTGCACCACTGGCTCTCCTGAGGGACACCCAGCAGCTCCCAGACTCAGCCTTAAGGGCAGCAGCACTCTTGGCACCTGCCCCTCCCCTCTGGCTTGGCCAGGGGCCTGCTGGGGTGCAAATAAACCCCCATTAGACCCATTGCACCAAGCTGGGAACCTACCTCAGCTTCTCCCTGGTGCTGCCTTGAACTGCTCTGCTCACACAGCCCGACCCAGGGCCGCAGTCCTTGGTGCAGCAAAAGGGAACGTGGCACTCTGGGATATTGGTGCCCCGGGGAACCCCCTGGGGATGTGCCTTTTGGTGAGCAGCTCTCTGGGCTCCTGAAGCCAGGGCAGCACTGACCTGGCTGTGCCTGGGTGCTTGGCTGACTTACAAATAAAAGTTTTGGGAAATGTGGGAGGCTCGGTTGGCAGAGCCCTGCGTGGGCTGCAGTGGAAGGCTCGGGGTGGCACAGCCCGAGCCCATGGCAGTGCCAGCCCCTGATTCACTCTGGTGGCTCAGGCAGGGCAGCCAGCAACAGAGGTGGCTGGTTCTCATCAAGGCCACCCTGCTGCACAGTGTCCCCTGTGTGCTGCCACCCAGCACACACCGACAGGCCCATCCTGATCCAAACATCCCTTTTATTTCAGTAGCAGAGGCCATGGCCAAAAGGGAAGGAGGCACTTTGTGGTTGGGCCCAGCCCAGTCTGGCACTACCTGGACCTAGAGGTGCAGGGCTGGCCCATGGGGACAGGCCAGCAGTGCCACTACACATCTGTGGCCGGCCCCCACTCATAGCCTTCATCCTGGTCCGAGTCATCCCTGGCCCGTGTGAACCTCTTCCTCACCTCCTCATGCTCGTATTCCCTGGGGGACAGAAGCAGTGGTGGTGGTGGCTCTGGCACCCGGTCAGGCCCAGGCTGGGTGACAGGGACAGTGCCCTGCCCAGGCCCTCCCCAGCCCTGGGCTGGCTGCCACCCCCCTCCCTGCAGTCCCAGGGCACAGGGTACCTGATGCTGTCGTAGCGCTGGCCCTGCTGCGGCTGCTGGGACACCTGGGGAAGAGCAGAGCACTGAGGGGTCAAGGACAGGGCAGGGGGTCTGCCCCTGGGAACCCAGAGCTGAGCACGAATGCACAGCTGGACCTTGCAGCAGCCTGTGCCATGGGGATGGAAATTACACCCCCAAGACAAGTACTGTGGCCATGCCCCACCAGCCCCATGTACCAGTCTGGGGAGACCCACCTTGTCACTCCAGACGTGTCTTGGGGACACCTGTGCTGGCTCAGAGGAGCTCAGGCCATGTCTTGGGGACACCTGTGCTGGCTCAGAGGAGCTCAGGCCGTGTCTTGGGGATGACTGTGCTGGCTCAGAGGAGCTCAGGCCGTGTCTTGGGGACGCCTGTGGTGGCTCAGAGGAGCTCAGACCGTGTCTTGGGGACGCCTGTGCTGGCTCAGAGGAGCTCAGGCTGTGGCCTGGGGACACCTGTGCTGGCTCAGAGGAGCGGGCCAGCCCAGGCTGGTCGTAGGCATCCTCTGCCTCGCCGTCAGTGTAGGCACCTGCTTCACCATCTGTGTCCTCGTAGTCGCTGTTGGCGTGGCTGTCACAGGTCAGGTAGCCTGAGCCCACTGTGCTTGGTGGGTTCAGCAGGTCCAGACTGTCCTCAGGTGCCACATCTGCCTGTGGGATGGGGATGACAGAGACCTGGGACCCCAGCTGTGGGGGGACAGCTGTGCAGCCCCAGCTGGCCGAGCCTCGCCCCAGGGATCCTGTGCCCTGTACCTGCTCTGCCGTCGTCCAGACAGGCTGGCTTTGCTGCGTCCTGACGATGTCCTGGATCTGCTGGAACCAGGCATTGCCACTGCCGCTGAGGTGGATGGTGGCTGTGAAGAGGTGGCTGCAGTACTTCTTCATCTTGTTGGCCTGGGCATAGAGGCGCCGGGAGCTCTTCCTGGAGTCGGGTGCCAGCCACTGCCGCATGGCCTTGACGCCCGGCCGGCTCTCGGGCTCGCAGAACACCACCACGGGGTAGTACTGCATGTAGTTGAGGCGCTCCACGGCCGTGGGTGTGATGTCCAGCAGGGCGTGCTTGCCCTGGGGCAGGGCACGGCCGTCAGCCCCACTGGGGACAGGGCAGAGGCCATGGGCTCCCCCAGGCCCCACCTGGCTCCAAGGACACGGGAAAGGTCTCTCACCTTTTCCGCGATCTGCCGCACCGAGTCCAACTTGATGACCTTGGACGATGCCCCATCTCGGGGCACACTCGCTGCAGGACATGGAGATGGGGCATGAGAGGGGCTGGGGGAGATGTGGCATGTCCAGCAGCCCCAGGCTGGGCCTGGCTACACCCAGGTTGTGTCCCTCAGGGAGGGGCATGTCTGGAGCCAGGCTGGGATCGTGGTGCACAGGGCAGGGAGGGTGAATGACCCCAGGAAGGTGTTGGAGTGTCACAGAGAGGGGACAACGGGCAGGGTTAGGACAGAGTCAGAGGTGAAGAGCTCCCACAGGTCCTGGATGCTGCAAGTCTGGCTGTTGGATATGATTTCCCCCAGGGGGCACTTACGGGCGATCTCAAACAGGTCAGGCAGCTCCCTGCTCAGCTTCTGCACGGCGATGTCTGCGATGGGGCCCAGGATCACCACTGGCCGCTTGAAGCTGGCTGTGGGAGGACAGAGGGGCTCAGGGGGCTGGGGGTGAGGGCAGAGTTCCCAGCATGCGGACATCCAGCCCCACTTCTCATAGTGCCCACAGGTCTGGGATTCACCCCACTCCTCCCAGGAGAGGGGAGTCCATCAGCAACCAGGGAGGGGCAGCCCTGGGGCCAATGTCACTCAGTGGGTCTGGGCAATGGGGACACAGCCCTGGTGCCCACCTTCCTTCAGGACCACCCTCTCGTACGGGGGGTAGCGACCCTGCTTTGTGAGGGCAGACAGGTCCTCCCGGCTCTTCCGCAGCATCTTCTTGGCTCCCCGCAGGCCCCGCAGCTTCCAAAACTCAGCCCGTGCCCCAGAGGGGTTGGCACCAGAGGTGGCTTTCAGCACTGACTCCAGGCTGGCAATCTGCTCGGCCCTGGGAGAGGAGAGGGCTCATGGCCTGCAGCCTCTGGGTTTACCCCCCAATTGTCCCTCTGGGTCTGAGGAGTGGGGCAGGACAAGCCAGCATCACTGCTCAGTGACACGGCTGGGTGAGTCTCCTCCCTCTGGGGCCTTGAACAACCCAAGCATCAGCTGCCCCATCACCCCTGAGAGTGGATCTCACCAGCTCATCCTTCCCACTGCTGCTCCACCAGCCCTTGCCCTGCCTCTTACTGGGCCCATCATCCATGTCCCTGGCTCACTGGGGAGCCTTCCCCACCTCTGCTCACCTCTGGGCCATTCCTGGCTCCATCCCTACCTGCTCTGGTTGGGGATGATGCCCTTGTCCTGCTCCTGCAGGTCCCTGCCCACACGCACAGCCAGCCAGTTCCCCAGCCTGCCCCGGTACATGGTGTCCAGCACGTGGAACACGTCCCCGCGCGCGAAGCTGAGCCCCGACGGAGCGTCCTTCTCAAAGTCAAAGTGTGTCCGGATGTAGAACGAGTCACCCACGTTGGACGAGACCATCTTCCTGTAAACTGGAGCCCAGGGTGAGAGGGACCATCAGGGCAAGGGATGGTTGAGGAGGAGGATGCTGGAGAGGAAGGTGCTGGAGGGATTTTGGAAGGAGAGAGGCTGGCTGGGAGCATCCAGAGTAGCCCTGCTGCTAAGGAGGGTATTGGGACACATTTTTCTCCCATGGGTTTCTCAGGCAAAGCTGGAGACAACAGGACCTAACCCCCTGGCACACACTGCCCTCTCCAGGCTGAGCCATGGTGCCAGAAAGTCCCCGTGCTTCAGGATGCCAAGGCACAAATGGGGCCGGGATCGTCAAGTCCTCTCCCAACAGCTTTTTGGAAGAGGATGAGGGGTTGTGGGGAAGAAGGACCACCCTGCAGGGGAAGTAAGGACTATGGCAAGTCCAGCAGATCTGAGGCTTGCCCAGAAGAGACAGGATGGAGAGGCACAAGTCCAGGTTGAGTCTGATTATCACTCACTGTCCGGTTTGCTCTGGGTCCACAGTGTGACCTCCTCACCCGGGGGCAGGGCCATGAGGTGCTCCACAGCCTCCTCACGGGTCAGGTGCTGGAAACTGGTGTCATTCACCTGCCACAGAAAAGCACTTGGACACAGCCCTGCCAGCAGGATGGAGGGAATAGGCACCAGTGGGGCTTCCAGGGACAGCAGTGCCCAAGGCAGAGTGGGAGAGGGAACCAGTCCCTGTCACCCAAGTGCCTGCCACAACCCCCAGTGGGCCTCTGAGACTTCAGAAGCGGTGCTTGGACCCCACTGGGTGCTGGAGACAGGACTGACCCTGCAGACAGTGCCCACACAGCCAGCCCAGCAGGTACAAGTTATGGGTAGCAGCACTGACTAAAAACGATGCCCAGCAGGAGGAATCCAAAACCGGAGAGGTATCACGCCCAGCAGGTGTGATCACACCCAAAAGGTCCAGGTGCAGCAGTGTTCGGTACCTGCAGGATCTGGTCCCCCTCACAGACGCCCTGGCTGTCGGCCGGGCTCCCCTCCTGCACGCTGGACACGAAGATTCCCACGTCGTTGCCGCCCGCCAGCCGCAGCCCCACACTCTTGGCCTTCACGAACTGCACGACCCTGGAGTCAGCGCTGTACCTGCCGTGGGGAGGCACAGGCAGCCCGGTGGTGACACATGGGGACAGGCACAGACCCTGTAACCCTAAGCCTGTGCCAGAGCAGATCCCTGCGTCCCCCAGCCATTCCCTGTTGCCTCTCACAGACGTACCCGTCCTTGAGGGCAGCTCGGGGGGCAGCGTGGGGGCTGTGGCCAACCCCCTCCACAGGTTCCAGCGGGTCTGCAGGAAGAGGAGCTGGTGAGGAGCAGCTGTGGCTATGCTGAGGCACAGGGAGCCCTGGCATCGCTCTGCCAGGGATTTGGGCACCAGAGATACACAGGAGCCCAGAGCCCCCTCAGTGCCCAGTGCTGAGCCCACTCACCCAGACCCTGAGCAGCGGCCGTGGTCACCTCGGCCACAGGCTCCCTGTTCGATCTTCTCCTCTCCCTGGGACAAGGTCAGGCAGGATTTAGGCAGGGCACAGGCAGGCAGTGCCAAGGAGGCAGTGAGACAGCAGAGCAGGCTGGGGATGGCAGTCCCACCTCCAGGGACAGTGGCTTGGGAATGGAGAACCAGCCCCCCCCGACAGGTGGAGAACACAGCAGATCTGCCAGGGGACAAAGGGGCTCGTGGGGACAGCGTGGGGCTTACGGTGGTGAATTCATCCTGGCAGCAGCTGGAGATTGTGGGGAAGTATCAGGAGATGGAGGACGGGACAGCTCAGAGTCGATGTCGGAGATATCTGCAGCAACAGGAGGGAAGATGCAGCGTGACCATCCAGTGCCTGTGCTGTGTACTTGGCCCCCAGCCCTGTCACTGTGTCCCCTCACCATCCATCTGGGAGCTGTCGCTCTGGCTGTCGATGTCAGGGATGTTCACCAGGAACTGCCGCTGGTCCCGGAGGATGAGCAGGGTCAGGACCCCCTCTGTCCGCTCGATGAGCTGCTGGGTTTCAGCCAAGGACATGTCCTGGCTGGCCACCCCATTGATCTGGAGGGGCAGAGTGAGAGGCCTTAGGGAACCTGCTTTTGGGACAGCCAGCCCCAGGAAAGCCCCACTGCAAAGGTGTGCTTTGACTGCCATGCCCCCAGTCCCTTCCCTCCAGCCCAGCCCCAGCTTCCAGAGCTTCTCCTGTCCTGGACTGTGTCCCTGTTCCTGGCTGCCTCCCAGTATAACTTCATCCCACACAGAGGAAACAAATTAGCCATGCTAATTAACACCCACCTCCACATGCCCAGGGCCCTGCCTGGCGGCAGGAGCTGCACAAACCCCTCAGACATCTGAGGCTGTTTGACTTTGCCCTTGGCCTGCACTGTCCTTCCACGTGCTGGCTTGGAGCCAGGGAATCAGGCCCCAGTTGGACCCTGGGGCTGGGATCTCCCTGAGTTGCAGCAGCTTTTCGCAACAGTTCGTAGGATGTAATCCCTTCCATTTGCCTCAGAGTCACTTTGGCACTAGTTCCCAGTAGCCACAGATCTGCCTAGTCCAGATGTGCAAACCAAGGGTCTCCCTCCCCTCTAATTCCTCCTCCCCAAATACTTCCAGCATCGTTTCACCTGGCAAACACCTGAGCTCCTTGGGGACTGTCACCCAGCAGGGACATGCACTCATGATGGGGGACCCCACACCATGGGGAGAGCAGGGTGGGCACAACCCCGCTGTGCCAGTGGGACAAGCCACCAGCCCAGCAGCACAGGGACTGGTCCCCAAGAGCCCCAGCAGGGTGCTGGGACAGCCAGGGGGACAGGGCAGGGAGTGGACACCAGACAGAACTGCCTCCAGCACGCCCATGGCTGGGCCCTGCAGTGACACCAGGAATGAGCCCCACAAAGAGGGGCAGATGAGACCCCCAGAGAGTGTCATGCACCCTGGGGTGCCTGTACCTTCAGGATGAGATCTCCCTCCTGTAAGGAGCTGCCCTTGGCTGCCAGTCCACTCTCCACTATGTGCTTGATGAAGAGCTGACTCCCCAGCTTCAGGCCATACTCTGCAGTAGAGAGAGCTGTGATGGTGGCAGAGCCAGGCAGACGTAGGACCCCCTCAAGGTCCCCCCTCACCACCATCCCCACAAGCCCTGGCTCCCCCTGGGGGAGTAGCAAGCCCCAAAGCTGAGCTCTGCAGCCCCAGGCTGAGGGCAGGAGGTTTGGTGCACCCAGCACAGCACACACTGTCCCCTCGCTGCAGCCAGACCCTGGCACCCACCCTACCATTGCCTCCTCCCTGGGGAAAGGCACAGCCCAAAATCGGGTGACAAAACCCAGGGACAGCAGGAACAGGAGGAGCCTCACCTTCGTTCTGCTTCTGCTTCACCAGGACTGACGTGATGGGCTTCATGGGCACGTCCTGGCGCGGCAGCCGCTTGAAGCCTGACACCAGGGCCAGCCCGTTGGTGTCCCCTTCCTGGCCAAAGGCACCGGTGGGGTGGCGCCGGCTGTGGCCCCTCCGATCTGAGCCGCTGCCGGGACTCTGCCTCCAGTGGCTGCTGTCCTGGCTGCGCCTCCGGCTCCGGGACACCGGCTTGTGGTGCCGACGCTCATCGCGGTGGTGGCCTGAGCTCCTCTCACTGGACGAGTCCCCATCGTAGCCCTGGCTGTGGTCCAGGTCATCCCGGGAGCGCTGCAGGGCTGGATCCCCCCCGTGCAGCCCGTCGTCCTCATCCGAGTCGTCGCGCCGGGGCACGGCAGGGGACCCAGGGCTGCTCTTGCTCACGGGGAAGTGAACCTTCCTCGGCCTTTTCAGCGTCTGCAGGTACCAAGTGAGAAGGAGATGGTGGGTGCAGCCCTCTCTGCCAGATGTGCCTGCAGCAACTCCCAGGCCCTGAACAGGAGCCCTGTGTGTGGGCCAGGGCGCTGGGATGGGGACAGGCACGGTGCAGGCCCGCACATGGCAGCGGGCCCCGTCCCACCATGGGGCACACTCACGATGTTGGCGATCTTGCCGCAGGTTTTGAGTGTCTGGATGGCGAAGGAGGACGGGACATTCTCCATGGAAAGGCCATTCACCATCACGATGTGATCCTTTCTCCTGGGAAGGAAAACACAGCTGTGGCTCTGCCCTGGGCACAGCCCCCAGCCCGGGGAGCTGGTGGGGTGGCGAGGGCACCCTGAGGGGACCCCCTCCCAGCCAGGCAGGGTGACAGCAGCGCTGGCCCTGCTCCAGCAGGAAGGATTCTCCATCCTTCCCACCCTCACTGGCAGCGAGTACTCCCTGTGCACTCACTGGAGCCGGCCCATGGCTGGTCCCCCAGACACCACGTCTGAAACAAACACCGCCGTGTCCCCCGTTGTCCTGTTGGGACGGTCCCGGCCTCCGGAGACAGCGAAGCCAAAGCCCCGCTGAGGGTCCTGGCAGGAGTGGGCAGACAGGAGTCAGGCAGAGTTGACCCCACTACCCCTTGTCCCATCCCATGGCTGCCCCAGGATGCGCTCACCTTGCTCAGCGTCACTGTGTGCTGCTCCCAGATCACCATCTCCTCCATGGTGGGCACCCACCAGCTGGGGAGGGGGACAGTGGCAGCTGCCTGGCAGGGGGGCTCGGACCAGCTCCACCTCCTCTTTGCAGCCCCTGGCCCCCTCCTCACTCCTGCATCGGGCTGCAACAAAGAGCAGCAGCAATGCTGAGCTGTAGGCACTGGGCACAGCGAGGGTGGAGGGGACAGAGCCCTGTGGTGCCCAGGCACCCACCAGGGCACCAGGACTGGTAACTGTGTCACACCCTGGGCCATGTGTTCCCTACGTGACAACTGGCTCTGGAACCCCGAGCTGCCTCTGTGCAGTGTGAAATCAACCCCCTGGGGGTCCATCTCCATCCCCTTGGACACATGTCCATGGAAGGGGAGGTTTTATGCAGGGCAAGGTCAGGACACAGCTACATGACTGGGACTTCCTGTCCATGCCATCCTTGTGGTCTTGATCCCCGCCCTCATTGTGGATCTGGCAGACCCCAGGGTGCTGCTCTGGATGGTGTTTCAGTGCCTGCCTGCCCGCTCTGGGCTCCATCAGCTCTGCCAGCCTCTTTGGCAGCACCACTGCCCCAGCTTCATCCTTTGGTTTTCCCCAAATCCAACATTTTCCAGCTGAGACAGACTGACAGGGTGACATCCCCTCCAAGCTGAAACTCCTGGGATGGGCCTGGGGATCCCCTCCACCAGCTCCTGAGTCCCTGAAGGGAACATCAGCATGAACCCAGAGAGATGCAGGATCCCATGTGGGTGGGGGAGACAACAGAGCCAGAGCCTCCTGCCAATCCCCACGGGGTGAGACAGGGAGAGGACAGTTTGATCAGGGACTCACAGAAGCACCAAGGCTGGAAGAGACCCTCAAGATCATCAAGTCCAACCATCAACCCAGCACCATCCTAATCACCCCTAAACCATGTCCCCAAGCATCACACTGGGATGCCTCTTGAACACTTCCAGGGATGGTGACTCCAACACCTCCCTGGGCAACTTATTCCAAGGCCTGACCACTCTTCCAGTGAAAAAAAAATTTCTAGTATCTAATTTGAACCTGCCCTGGTGCAACTTCAGGCCATTTCCTCTGGTCCTGTCACCTGAGACATGGCAGAAGAGGCCAATCCCCATCTCACCACACCCTCCTTTCAGAGAGTCGTAGAGAGAAGTGAGGTTCCCCCTGAGTCTCATCTTCTCCAGACAGAACATCCCCATGTCCCCATGGCACACACTTGGCCTGTGGTGCCCCAGGGACCTGGGGTGGCTGTGCCAGGGGTCCTGCTGGCTCCCAGCGTGGCTCAGCCATCCTCGATCCCTGAGTTGGTACCACAGGCAGCTGGAAAACTCCATAGTTCCTTTGGGAATAGGCTGTGGGACCTGGTGGGACCAGGAGGCATCAGATACACCCTGTGGGCAATGCCAGAGGTGATGCCAAGCAGGGATGTGGTGGTGGGCAGCCAGCCCTGGGCAAGCACCATGACTCAGCCCCAGCACAAGGACTTCCCATGGCAGCCCCTGGGTGGAGCGATGCTGAGGCAGCTGCTGAGCCCCCAAAACGAGCCCCAGCTCAGCCCCTGAAACAAGACCCAGCTCCCTGCAGCCTCAGGGAGGGCTGGGGGAGCCCAGTGTAATCATTCACCCGGGCAGGGCAGGTGTGGAGGGCAGAGTCCAGGCTTCCCCTCTGTGTCAGAGCTGCTGAAATCAGTCTGAGAGCCTTCCTGGCACCCGCCAGGACTCATCAGGTTAGGGGACACACACGTGTGCCCAGAAGGTGGCTGGGGCTGGGCAGGACCCCAGTGTGGTGGCACCCACAGTCCTGTACCAGCACTGGGAAGACTGGCAATAATCAGGAGCCCCCAGAGTGGCAGTGGGGTGGTTTCAGCCGTGTCACCAGTGTTGGCTGGTCTGTGTTTACAGCCTCCCAGGGTACCCACAGGTGACATGGTGTGAGCCACAGGTCCAAGGGACCTCAGCCTGGGGCAGCCACAGCATCCTCCTGCCCAGGATGATGATATCTGCTGTGCCAGAGCCGCCCCTGCTGCCACCCAGCACAGTCTCACATTGTCCCATCACCAGGGCACCACAAACTGGCCACACACCTGCATCCCACTCCAGCCCGTGGCTCTCCGTGGGCAGTGGTTGGTGCAGTGTGGGGATGGTAGCAGCTCCCATATCCTGTCAGTGCCCACAGTGCCACCAAACGCCAGTCCTGTCCCCTGTCTCACCCCCGGGCCTGGCGCAGGGCCTGTCCCAGCCAAAGGCCGAGGCTGGCAGCAGGAGGAGCCGGCTCAGCCGGTTTCCGACAGAAACCAGCCCGCACTTGGAATGGCCCCGCCGGGAGGGGCAGTATCTGGGCAGAGCTGACCACAGCCCGGCCCCGCGCCGGGTACCGACAGCACCGGGAGCCCCACACTAGCCGCTCTGCCCCAAACATGCACTGTGGCAGCGTCTTCCAGGGATTTTAAAACCCAAGGAAGCTGAGCTGTGCCAGGGTAGCTCGTTCCACTGCCAGGTACCCAGTTCAGGGCTGTGCCTGGCCCCGGGTGACACCGCCAGCAACGCCCACCGTGGGGACAACAACGAGTTGGGGGGTCATTTATCAGAAGGTGACACTCTGCCCACCCCAGCCGTGCCCCCTCCACCCATATTCTGTTTCCCACCCCCCATCCTGCTGATGGGGGTCCTCAACCTGGGACCCCAAAGCCTTCCCGAGAGCAGCGGGGTCCCTGCTCTAAGACAGTGCTGCAAAACCGCGGGACTTGTCGGGTCCTGGTCATGCAGCACCGGGGGCCCAGATCCCCCCAGAAGTTACTCTGTCCCCACCCCACCCAGGCCGACCCCCTGCTCTGGGAAAAGGCCTCTGCAAAAGCTAATCTGGACCGAGAGCAAAGCAGTAGGAAGGAGGCACGTCCTCCAGCCTCGGGGCGTGGAGCTGTGATCCCCGGGGTATCTCCCTGTCATGGGGCAGAGTTCCACGAGGGTCACTGCGTCCTGGAGCCACCCCAGAGAGGGACAAAGAGTGGCCGGTTGCCCAGGTGAACGCACGGCTGGGTCCCCTCCCCAGCCGGGAAGTGCGGCCGGCAGATCCCGGGGGACAGAGTTAGGAACTCACCGAGCCTTCGATCCGACCAGGAAGGAGCTGAGCTCCCGGGCTGGTGGCAGAGGTGTCACTCCAGGGTGCCTTGCGTAACCCTTTGTGGCCCAGGCGCTGCCTGCAGGAGCGAAGGAGAACGAAGGGGGTCCTAGGGCAGCTTCCCGGGCACAGCAGGACTCCCGGAGGGCTGTTCCTGATGCCCTCCACCGTGCTGGTGGCTCAGGCACCTACACTCACCCCCTCCCTGCCCAGCACTGGGACAGGCTCACGGGATGCTGGCGGTGGCTGTGCCTGCGGTCGGGGGTCCTCCCCGCCCATCCTGGCCCTCTCCAGGGACGCGATGGGACTCTGCGCCAATCCACGCCGCTCCGGACCCCCAAACCCTCCCAGCGTCATCTAGTGCCCCAGACGGGGACAGGGACGGGGGCCAGCCCGGGACTCCCTGTCCTTGGAGGATGTGAGGTAAAGGGTGCCCCTGCTGATGGATGCTCTCCCCTCTCCTCCCCGTCCCCTTCCCTGCTCCCACCTGGGGACCAGCCCCCCGTCATCCCTCGTCCCGCGGGGTCGCTTCCCTGCGGTGACAGCGGTCAGGTCCACGCCGCGGCTCTCCAGGGGCCGGTACCGCTCCCAGCCCAGCGCCGAGGCGGCCAGGGGGGACCAGTTCCTGCGGAACCCCCCGGCCCGCAGCCGCCACCGCGGACCCGGGGCCATGCCTTCCCCTTCGCTCCCTCCGCGGCACCGGGGGGAGCCCGGAGCCGCTCCCGCCGCTTCCCGGGACCAGCTGCGGCCGGGAGCCCCTGCGGCGGGGGCCGGCGCCGCCGAGCAGCCTCATTAGTGCCGGTGGCTCCAGCGATGCCCCCGGGCCGGGACTGCCCCCGCCGGGACACGCGTGGCCCTGGGGCCGGGAGAACCGGCGGGGCCGGCCCGGGCTGACC
>VYXB01010190.1:79200-127734 GCA_013397135.1 Pachyramphus minor | reverse complement strand
CCTGGCTGACCTGGAGCAGCGGGCGGCAGCCGCGACCCCCGGGGCACCGTGCGGGCCACAGGCCGCTAGGCGCCGTGACTGCTCCCGGTTTCGATCCTTTGGGGGGCTGCGGTGGGGCCGTGCTGCCCCTTCCCTGCTCGGGGCTGGGCCTCGGGCGCTCGCAGGCCCCTGGGTTGCTGTGGGGACCCGAGCGGTGTTGGGGGGGTGGGGGTCCCTCCTGCCGGGGGCGTCCTATCTGTCAGGGGCCAGAGTGGGCTTGGCCCGGCAGCGGCATTGGCAGGAGGTTGGGGGTTCTCGAGCGGCAGGATGGATCCGCGGGGCTGTGCCTGTGCACCTGCCCCCGCCTCTGCTGCTACCTAATTATTTCTAGTTCATTAAGAACCTCGGGATCGCTGGCTGAGCCGAGCGCGTGACATCCCCGCCGCTGCCGGGCTGACACGGAGCTCCGGGCACCTGCCGAGCCCGCGGGATGCTCGCAGCGTTTGGCTGTGGGGTGACAGCGATCTCTGCGTCGTCAGGCCTTTAAATGAGCATCATTAGATCTTGTGAAAACAACCTAATTAGGATGGAAGCCGTGCTCGTTTCGCAGACGCCATCCGCCGCACCGGGGCGGGGGGGGGGGGGTGTGTGACGTGTGGTTTTGGGTAAGGTGCCGAGGTTTAGGGGGAGGGAAGCTGTCACGGGCCGTCCCAGCCGTTCCTCAGGCTGCGAGGAAATGGGGGGCTGGCAGTGTGCAGCCAGCCTTCCCGAGGCTGCTCGCTGTGCTCCCACCCTCTCCCTCTTTTTGGGAGCATTCTCCCAGCACAGTGAGGGTTGGCTGCTGATGCCAAGGGAACCTCTTGCTGATCAGGGTCACGGAATGGTTTGGGCTGGAAGGGACCTTAAAGCCCGTCTTGTTCCACCCCCCCTTGCCATGGGCAGGGACACTAATGAACAATTAAAACACTGTCCTTCTGATTTCTCTGTCACCTTTGTGTTTCTAGGGAGGGTAAAGGGTTGTAGCTTAGGACTAGACAAGGTATCTGTGGAGACTTGTTGCTCAGCAGGGGTTTAAGCAAGGAGCATGTGTTTTCCTTCTTCCCTGAGCAAGTAAATCTGAATTTATGAACCTGTGGGCTGTCTTACCTTACGCTGATAGTAAAAAAGATGAAACAGAGCCAGTAATCTCACCGAAGCTTTGATTTCTGGAGTCAGGTTGCTTTTACTCCTCACTTGGGTAGCGTCCAAATTGTGTCACTTGGCCTCAGCCACACTTGCAGCTGGAGCTCCTGGGGGGCTGGGGACAACCTGCACGGCAGCCCAGAGTGTTTGCTGGGGGAGAACGAAAGCCACAGAGGTGGAGGTGACCCTGCAGGGTGTGCAGAGCACAGCTGCACCCGCCCGGGAGGCTGTGCTGTGGGCCTGGGGCCGTCACTGTGCTCCGTGGTCTGAACGGGGTGACAAAAGCACTGGTGTCTTTGGTGCTGTTTGGAGCAGCAGTGGAGGTGCTGAAGTGCTCATGACACACCTGTAGAGGTGCTTGGTGCTGCTCACCTTGGGCTCACCACTCTCTGTGCTGTTGATGGAAGATCACCAGCACAGCTGCTTCTGGCTGGAGAGGAGGTGGTGTGTGCTGTGCTCTGAATGGAGGTGAGGGTTAATCCAGAGAGAAGGGTGCTGTGTGCTGTGCTCTGACTGAACAACCTGGCAGGGACAATCCAGATTGTGGTCAGGTCAGCAAAGACCTTCCCCAGGTGCTCAGTAAATATCAAAGGGAGCCAGTTAGTCTGGTACAGGAGCAAAACTGGATGGAGGAGAGCGGCTGTATCAGGGAAACCTTGGCAGTAGGTTGGCTTAAGGCACCGAGAGTGTTCTGAAGGGAACTTGTGGAAATGTCATGCTTTGAGGGACCAAACCTCACTTAGTGCCAGCAGCTGGGCTCATGTGTGAACACAGAGGCCCAGTTTGTCACCCTCTGAGACCCCAGCTTTGAGATTTTAAAAAGTTTTGTGACCATCTGTGTTTGAAAAGCTCATTTCAAAAAATCAAGTGGGTGCAATGTCTGCTGTGCCTTCTTCCTGGATGTGTGCCCTCATGCCCTGGGAAGTGGCTGCAGGGAGTGTAAGGGGCTGTTCCTGGGTTCTGGGGAGCTGTTGGCAGGAGCAGAGGCCCAGTGCATGTGGGGGTTGTTCAGGCTGAGGTGCCCCAACCACAGGAACAGTTGGATGAGGAGATGGCACATCACCATCCCCTCTACCTGGGTGTAGCTGGAGGAAGAGGGTCTGGAAATCTCCTTTTTTTCCAAGGGGGGGTCAAGTTATGGGAGAGCTGTTATTGCAAAACTGACAGCAGAGCTGGTCTCCTCCATCTGCTTGCTAAAGTGGGAATTCTCAGGCTGAGGAGGAGGTAAAGCTGATATTGGATTTGTTTCCATTACTCAGGTTGTTCTCTTCCCATCACTTATGGCCCAGAGCTGGGGCAGAAGCCTCCACCATGTTCTTCAGGGTTGGATTCCTCCGCTTTAGGGACCTGGAATGATTTAACAAGGATTTACACTCGTGTTGGACAGTTGTCTTGCTGTCCCTGGAGCTGGAGGAGCGAAGTGCAGCTCCCAGCCCCAGCCAGGTGTGCTGAGTGCTGGTGGCACCTCTGTGGCCATCTCCAAAAAGCACCAAGAGAGCACTGATTGCAACAGCCCACGGACGTGGTACTGCAGCTCTTCTCTCTTCACAGTGATAACTTTGAAGTGACTTTTGAAGGGTGGCTGGAAGCAATTTTTCCAGTGAGCAGATTAGAGATAAGAGAAGAATTCCACCCTGTGAGGCATAAGCAGTTCAATCCATACCAACGGGATGGAGAGGGGAAATTGGAGAGAGCTTATCAGCTTGAGGAAAAATCAAATGTAAACATCATCCCCAGCATGATTATGGTTCACAGCTTAGTTTGATGTCACATGCCTGTGTGCCGTGAAATGGTGCTGGCAAGGATGATTACAGAGGGAGTCAGCCAGGCAGGAACAGGCAGAAAAACACCCCGCGCCTTGAACTCTTAAAGACCCTGCAGTTACTTCACAGTCAATAAAAGTCGCAGCTCAGCTGCAGGGAAAGAGGAAGGCAATGGAAATAGAATTCAGGCTGCTCTGGCAAATTAATTGTTCCTTGAGATATGAATGGGCTGGAAGCACCCAGGGAAGCTGGGAAGATGGGCCTGGGAGCTGGGAAGGGTGGGGAGATGTGGGCACTGCCCAGAGGATGCTGAGCCCATCAGTGTCAGGGCAGGCTGGAGAGCGAGTCCCCAGGAACACAGGGCAGGGAGTGATTAATCTGACTTTCATTAACCAGCATTTGGCACTGACCTGTATGTAACAGCCCATTCCAGCACTGCTGGGGCTGGGCCTGGCAGAGCTGCCACTGCCACATCCCATTTGGGAGGCTCGTGGGCCTCTCCTGAAGGGCTCCCCAGGGAATGACCTGAGTGGATTCAGTATGAGCAGTGCATAATTTGGGAACTACTGAAGTGATTCACTGACATGACCATTATGGGCTCTTGCCAGATGACAATCTTAATAAATATGGTTTTCCCATATAAGGTGGTTGCAGCCTGAAAAGCAGCAGCAGGAATTCCAGCACTCTCTTCCTTCATGGACACATCTTTGAATCGGCACCAGTCGAGTCCAGAAATAGTCCTGCCACAGCTGTGTGATATCCTGACAAAGACTTGAGAGCCCTTCTCATCCCTTGCTGCTTCAGCTGTGTCATGTTTGTTTGTTCCTATCCATCCTTTTGGGCTGCCAAGCTTATTCCTATATACCATAATTCATCTCCAGAGGCCTGGCAGGTGCCTCACTGCTGACATGGATGTGGTACTACTCGGACCTGCTGGCATGAGATCAGTTCATCTGTGCATGTGGGAGCTGCAGGTGTTATGTGGGCATCATTGACTCGTGACTCAAAAATCAGAAACTGTTGCACCTTTTGCACTGCACTGGGGCACGTCAGAAGTAGAGTGGAAGTGAGAAATGTTTGCTAATCCCAGTGCAAGGAGTGTTGGCTGTGCTTAGGTGGGAGTGAACACTCAGTGCTCCCTCCAGCAGCACAGAGCTGCTGGTGGTGTCCCTGGGAGATGTTCCCTCTTCCATCCTGGCTGCAGGAAAGTAGGAACCACAGCCAGTCCTGCCTTCCCTGGCTGGTCTGATCCCATGGGTGCACCCTCCTGGATCTCACCCAGAGCCTGAGGTGCCAGGGGGGCTGGTGGGGGCAGTGGGTGTCCCAGGCTGCTGGTTTTGGGACACACTCTCTGGTTTAACACAGAGGCCTTGGCACCTCTTTTCTCAAAGATGCATGTGTGGCGAGAGGAGTGACTGTGAGTGTTGGAATCACAGAACCCCAGAATGGCTTGGAAGGGAGCTCATCTCATCCCATCCCCCTGCCATGGGTAGGGATACCTTCCACTATCCCAGGTTGCTCCAAGCTGCATCCATCCTGGCCTTGAAACTCCTAAATAGCAGCAGAACAGCAGGAGATGGCTGAGATGGGGTGTTTTCTTTCCTATTAAGTCTTTCCAAGTCTCTAACCAAGATCTCTGATGGGCCCCTTTAATTTGTTTAATCAGCCAGTGTTGCTGTCCTTCAGCCCTCTCCCAGGTCTGCAGGCTGGGTTGCCTTGTGAACATGCCCAAGAACATAATTTCTTAGTCACATCAGACTGACTGTCTGATCAGAAGCTATTTTTAAGCATTATGCAGGTGCAAAGCCCCAGTTGTTTGGTGGGTTCCCAGTAAGTAGCTACTGTTATATATGTATATATACACACACACATTTTCATGGTATTTCACCATTTCTGAATCCATCTGTGACAAGGGCAGGATCTCAAAATACTGTTGTTTTTGTAAGTCTTTGGCAAAGCAGAACTGTCCAAACACACTCTGGGTGTTTGCTGCCTACCAAGGATGTGTGTGCAGTCACTTGTGTTTTCCTCTAATAGGAAGGATGCTGGGAGGAGGACACGTGCTGGGATGAGCCCCTCACGAGGCTGGTGGCTGTTCCACCGTGGGAAGGCAGGAAAAGACAGGAGCACAGCAGAGGGGGAAATCAAGGCACTGTGAGGGGCAAGGGCTGTTTAATGCTGAAATGAAACAGCAAAAGCACAAGAAAGAAGAGGGTCATGTGAAAAACCAAAGCCGTGGCTTTTGTGAAGTGGGTTTGGTCTTGACCCTCATCACCAGGGACTGTCTCAGCAGAGCCTGGGTGTTGCTCACCTGCCCGCATGGGGAGTGTGTGCCAAAGGAAAAGCATCTGCTGGCTTTCCCAGGCTCTCCTGCTCCCCACATGGCTCACAGACAGAGTCCCTGGAGGGGGAGCCTGGCCTCTGCAAGAGCCCTGCACGAGCCAGTGGTCACAAGGTGATGTCGGGGCTTTGCCTTCTGTAGATAGGTCTCAGTTCCTCAGGAGCCTGGCACTTGTTTGTTTGAGATTTTCAGTATTGACAATAGCTGGGTTAACCTCAGGACTTTCTGGGAAACGTTTTCTGTAATTAAAAAGCTAAAAGTGATCAGAGAAGCTCTTCTGTCACTTTGTCTCCTCACCCACCTATTTAGCAGAAAATGCTGTCAACCTCTAATTAAGTGTCGACTTCTTCCATCGTGCGTTCCTGTGGCTTCCCCAGCTTACGTGTGGGTTTTGGCATTGGCTTGTGGTGAATAACCCAGGCTGAGTCAGAGACAGGCTGTGGTGGGTAGGGAACCTGGAGCCCTTGCCATGCTGGGTTGCCCCGGGTGTTCACAGCCCGGCTGATGCCGCTGGTCACCACGAACCCCGGTGGGAGAGGCTCCGGGAGAGCCTGCGAGTCTGTCACTCCAAGTTACCCCTTTGCTTCTCTTCCAGCTTTCTTTGCATACAGCAAACCCAGCGCTCTTTTCCTAATTCTGTTTAAAAACCAGAAATGGATTCAACTCGGGAGTCAGTGTGTGATGTGAAGGGTTCTCTTACTGTCTTTACTGTGACACAGAAGCAGGCTGGAGTAGGTGATGTGTGAAGAGCAGCAGTGTTATTTTATAGCATGTTCTTTACAGATGCATCTCTGGCAGATGCCTGTGAGAAGAGCTGTCCTTCTGGATAACTGCTCAGCTCTGCAGCCTTTGGAACTGGAGCTGCAGAAAACAAACCTCACCATGTCCAACCACTACCTGTAATAGTTTGCAGACTCAGCGAGGGGCCCAGTCGTCATGTCCTTTGTAATCAGTAGTATCTGCATGTTCTCTTTGCAGAAATTGTTACTGGAAGGGGTGGGAAAGACTTCCTGGGAGAAAAGAGAAGCTGGAAACCAGCTGTTTGCTTCTCTGACGCCTCCATCCTTGCAGACCTGCCTGTTGCATGAGGAGTGTTTGGAAGGCAAGGGCCCACATTCCAGGAGCACACCTGTAGCTGCTCCTGCTGCCCAAGGCACTCATTGATCCAGCAAAGGGAACCAGGTCACGGCCTGGGGTTTGTCACAAGACCAGCCTGGGCAGGTCCACGTCTGTGACTGAAAGGGCCTGGAGATTAGCTGAGCATGGGAACAGCACAGGCAGCAGTGCCTTTGTTCTGGGTGAAACAGCTCAGTCTCCTATACTGGGAGGAATTAATGGATTACAAGATGAGGGCAGCTTTGCCTTGTTTGTGGTCATTAAAACACAGCAGTGCTGCTGGGACGGTGCTGCTGGCGCTGAGACCGGTGGGGAGCTCGGTGCCCGTGAGCTCCACAGAGCTCAGACACTGCTTTTCCCTTCACTGCATAATGTTCCACCTCTCCCAGCCATGCAGGGGATGAGGTTTGATTCAGCCTTTGCCATGTGCTCCAGCTGCCACCATTAAGGTTTTCCTGCCTGTGTGCTGGACATGCCAGGGTTGGTGCCTCAGGAGCTCTCATGTGGGGTTGGTGGGTAATGCAAAATGAGTATTCCATGCCCTGAGGGTCCGTGTAGCCCCAGTCATTGTTACCTCTTCATTTTAGCCCGGTGATGCTTTCTCTGACAAAGCTCTGCCAAACTACTGACTCTTCCCATTCAAGTTGTCTGTGTCCTGTGCCGTGGCAGACACCTCCTAATGTCTTCTCCAGAAGATCTGGTAGCACTTTGACCTCAGCCAACTCCCAGAGGAAAGGCAGCTCACCAGAGGAAGGGAGTGCTGGGCTGGGAGCCAGTCGGGCCTCTACTCCTTCACTGGATTTAGTAAATCAGAGTAATTCCGCAGCTGTTTCATGTTTTTTCCGTAGGAGGCAAAGAGATCTGCTGCCTTTGGGACCGGGAGCTGAGTTCACAGTTGTTTGGCAGGGCTGGTGTTGGAAGCCTGTCCTTAGTGTGACCCAAACTCTGGGCATGTCAGGATGCTGCCCCTCAAAATGGGTGTCTTGGATGTGTGGGACCGTGTTGGTGACTATGTTGTGGTTCTGCAAAGGTAGAATTAGTCAAGATTGTTTTGCCTGTTCATTTGCTGCCTGACAAGATGTTGTTTAAATTGCCATTTAGATTTTTCTTCCCTTTGGAGTTTGCCATTCTCAGTTGCTGTCACCCCAAGTACCTGAAGGTCCAGATCTCCAGGGGCTGAGGTGACCATTGAGACCGGTGAAGCACAACCTGGTGGAGCTGAGGACTGACACAAAACCAGTGTACTCTCCATTAAAAGAGGATTGTTTGCAAAGTCAGTCTCTTATGAGTTCAAGCTTGATGCCCAGACTTGCTTTCTGCCTCCCTGGCTAAGGCTGGGTGCACCCCACCTGCTTGTCCCACCTGGGCAGAGGGGTCCTGCCAACCCCTCATGGGGCAGGAAGGCCAGGGAGGAATAGGGCAGGGAGAATAAAAGTGATCCTCCTGTGTATTTAAAGTAGGAGTAATGTAGGTCACCTTAATCTGTTCTCCCTCCTCCCTTTCCTGTGGGATGGGAGAATGTCCTGGCCACGTGCTGCAGGGGATGGTGAGGTGGGACCACCCTTGCCCTGCTGCTGTCTACTCGTGGAGCATCCTGTGACCTTGGCAGGCTTCTCTACGAGTTTATTGCCTACCAAAAAAAAATCAAATAAAGCTCTCCAACAGCAGAGCAGAGCAGTGTTGTTTCTGTGCATGAGATGTATGGCTTCAAGGTATTCCAGTTATTTTTTTAGGGTGGAATTCCTGATTCGTGGGTGGAACTGCGATTCTGTTTGAAGGACAAATTAAGAACATCCTCCTGAGCTCGTGGGTATTTACCTGTTTTTTCCTCAGCTGGAGTTGGGCAGCAGTGCAGTCACTGCACAGCTTCAGACACTATTCCAGTGCTGGTCCTGTCAGTCCCTGGTGATTCAGTTGGCTCAGGAGGGCTCCATATGGATTTTCATCTTGTTCAGGGCTGTCTGAGCTCAGGTAACTAAAGCCACTTGACACCAGTTTGAGCAACTTGAGTGGGAACAATTTGGGTTGGTGTGTGAATACAGCCCACAAAGGGTTCAGAGCACTTGAGGAGTATTTTTCTGTAATTAGCAAGTTTAGGGAGATTTTATGAAGTATTTCCAAGGATCAAGACTCATCTCCAAAGTCCTACAATGCTGCCAGCACACAGCAGTGCCTGAAACCAGGGAGTCATCGAATCATAGAATGTCCTGGGTTGGGAGGGACCCACCAGGATCCTCAAATCCGACTCCTGGCCTTCACAAGACAACCCCAGGAATCCCACCCTTTGCCTGAGAGCATTGTTTAAATACTTCTTGAGCTCTGGCAGGGTTCAGGTGATGTCAGCCACGTGCACATCAGTGATGGAAGCACCAGCAGCAGTGTGTCCTGCTCATGTGCTCTGTCAGCAGCTTTTGGGGGTCACTGAGGTGGGACACAGCTGGTTCCTGCTCTGTTCAGTTCCTTACTGAAGTGGATCCCACAGAGGGGGCTGCCCAGCTCTGGTGTCCACTGATTTTTCTTGAGGTTCTGAAGAACTGAGGGGTTGAAGAAAAAACCTTCAGGCTTGGCATAAAGCTTAGAAACACAAGTGTGTGTTGCACAAAGTAAAATGAAGGTGGTGATGTGGAGCCTTCCACAGCCACCAGTCAGGTCTTCCCACAGGATGCCCAACTCTCTTCTCAGTGTGGGGTTTGGAACTGGGGCTTTGTGACACTGGTGGTATTTACCACATGGGTCAACGGGCAGAGAGGGAAGAGCCCTGGGCAAGGCAGAAGGGATGGACTTTGTTAAAAAATCAGGGGAAATGTGCCCATGTCTTGGTGCTGCCACGTCGTGTTTGGTGCATTCTGTGACCTGGGCAGAGGCACAAGGAAATATTGCCAAAGCCTCTGGTGTGGGCAGGATGCAGCAGCTGATGACAAAGATGCTGCGGTAGTTTTCTTTCTATAGTTTCTCTGCACATCTGATGGACCAGGATGAATTTTGTGGATTTTTCAGTGCAAAATTGTCCATTGCTGCATTTTTCGAAGAGAGGCAGCTGGCTAAAATCCTCCTCTGGCTGAGTGCTCCTTCCTTGAATGTGCTGATAGCACTTCAGCAGGCACAGTCACTCCACTTGGATGCTGATGTGGAACTTTGTTCTCCCTCTGCTTTCCTGATTCCACAATTTCTGTTGGTGTAGCTGGTTCTGCATCCCTGTGCCAGGAGGAAGGGGTGGTGTGCTCAGTCCCACGTGCAGCGGGGAGGGCAGATGTAATACCTGAAACTGCTTGTCTTCCCTCTAAATATCACTTTTAGCTGAGAATCATCTGCACAATGACAGTTTTCCTCCTCTCTGTACGTGCTGGGTGCCGCTCTCTCCATCTGGCTGCTGCATGTTGACGGGGGCAGTGTACAAAACAGCAGAGAATTTCCTGGCAGAAATGCAAACTATAGAGATGTAAAATAGTCCCTGACTTCAGAGCTGGAAGAGAGAGAGCAGAAAATGAAGCTGAAGTCTCGAAGCTGTGCTTGTCACTGTTAATGACATGCTCAGTTACAGACACTTGCTGAGGTGGAATCCAGAAGTAAGGCCCAGGTTTTCAGTTTGGCCTAACAGGTGGGGATTATTTGGGGTTTAAGTAGCACGTGTTATGAGGTGATTTTTGGGTTGGTAAGGACTGTTTGTTCAGTGATAAGAGCTGAAATCTGGAAGGCTAATAATTGCCTTTGCTTAATTTAATGCCTTTTTGCCTGTAGTTTATTGCCTACCACTCCTGACCCTGCCCAGGACACCCCAACAATCCCCCCCTGTCCCTCAGAGCGTTGTCCAAACGCTCCTGGAGCTCTGGCAGCCTTGGGGCCGTGCCCACTGCCCTGGGGAGCCTGGGCAGTGCCCCAGCACCCTCTGGGGGAAGAACCTTTCCCTGAGATCCATCCCAGCCCCCCTGGCACAGCTCCAGCCGTTCCCTGGCTCCTGTCCCTGGTCCCAGAGCAGAGCTCAGCACCTGCCCCTCCGCCTCCCCTCGGGAGGAGCTGCAGCCCCCGAGGAGTCTCCCCTCAGTGTCCTCTGCTCCAGCTGAACCAGCCAAGTGCCCTCAGCTGCTCCTCACACCCTTCCCCAACTCTGTGGACACCCTCCAGCAGCTTTAGATCCTTCTTAAACTGTGACCCTGAAACTGTCCCTGGGACTCAAGGTGAGGCTGCAGCCTCATACTGGTTGACAGTATACAGGGTTTTTTAATTCCAGGATGCTTCTCAACCCGACATCTCTTCAGGCTTAAATTAATTTTGATGGAAGAGAAATGCTGACATAGTCTTTCTCCTCAGTAGTCTCAGAGGATTGAATGTTTGTTTTCATTTTGATATTGGGCAGGAGTCACTGGTGGATTAACTATCTGGGACACTCTTTTGAGAAAGAGGCTTCTGGACTGATAATGCCAGAAAATGCTTATTAAAGAAAATGAGAAAAGTGGCAATTTGGGAGGAATTTAGTTTAATATGTGCAAGCTCTGGTTTTTTATGGATTGGATTGCATGAGGGATTGCGATTTAAGGTTTATAACAATCCCAGAGAGATGCTGTGGCTTCCCAAACTCCCAGGTTTTAAAACAGAAAGATTGGATTTGGTTTTAATCTTTTCTAAACTGAAAGCTGGGAGTGTAAGGAGGCTGGAAGGGCCCAGCACGAAGTGCAAACTGTAACCTAGAGGAACGAGGTGGGTTTTTACAGCAGCTGAAGAAGTGAAATTTAAATGCAAGTTTTGCTGTGAGGTGGGGTGAAAAACAACTTATTCTGTAAGGGTGAGGTGGGTGAAAAATGACTTAATTCAAGACCTGTGGGAGGAGGGATAAGCTGTGTCTGAATGGCAGCTGCTCATCTATAGGGAAAAGGGATATATTGAGGCAGAAGTGGTAAGTGCTGCCTGGTATCTCATGTTTTCTACTAGAGCTCCTGCTTTTGACTTGTCAAGGTAATGGTCTCCAGACCTTTGCCTTATGACTCCCCTTTAAGTTCTGGCAAAACCACTGCACCCATTTTGGTGAAGAGGAAGCCAAGAAGCCCCACCCGAAACTGCAAAGCTTGGTGAGGCCCACCCATAAAAGGGGCTGTGGTACCTGCAGGGTGGTTCTGCTTCATCTCACCTGCCTTCTCCCCTTCCCATGGGCAGCCCCTGCACCAGCTGCTCTGAGCCTCCCAACATCCTTCTGCTGGGCTTTGTGAAAACAACCCCCCGTTCAGAGCTCCCTGCTGGGGCTGGGGCAGCCCCACTGCTCGGTGGGGACGGAGCTGTAGGCTTGAGCCATCTGGTCTGGAAGGAGATTACTGGGTGGGGAGCCAGGAAATGTAGAGTTTAAGCCATGGGACTGCCCGTGTCAGCCTGGGGTATCCTTTACTCCCCGTTGAGAGCAGTTCCATAGGTGTTGGGCAGTGTCACCACTCCCTTTTGTCTCTTTGTCCCACCCCACAACCCCCCCCATAAATCACAAAGCTGGCAGTTGGAGGGAGAACCCGAGCCCGAGTCTGGGTGTTCTCCCGGAGACGCTTTTCCTGGTGAATATTTGATGTGTCTGTGCCTGGCTGTGGCTTCTGTTTCTCTCCCAACACAGGAGCAGATTGTGTAGTTCCTCCCCTCCTTTGCAGGTCAGTGGCAGCGAGTGTTTGGCTGATCCAGCCTTGTAGTGTTCTGGTTCAGGGGGACAAATTCATTTCTTTTTTTATTGAAGTCTTAGCACACAGAATTAAAGAACCCATGAGATTCTTCTGTGCAGCTCAGAAATGCTGAAGTTCACTCCGTGGTGCTGGCTTGAATTGTGTGTCCAGCAGGGCCAGGGCAGTGACTGTCCCCTGTGCTGGCACTGCTGAGGCTCCACCTCAAATCCTGGGGTCAGTTCTGGGCCCCTCACAACAAGAGACATGGAGGGTTTGGAGCTGGGGAAGGGTCTGGAGCACCAGGAGCAGCTGAGGGAGCTGGGGGGGCTCAGCCTGGAGAAAAGGAGGCTCAGGGGGGACCTTCTGGCTCTGCAACTCCCTGACAGGAGAGGGGAGCCGGAGGTGGATCGGGCTCTGCTCCCAGAGAACGAGGCACAGGAGGAGAGGAAACAGCCTCAAGTTGTGCCAAGAGATGTTCAGGTTGGATATTGGGGAAAATTTTTCGTGGAATGAATGGTCAGGCATTGGCACAGGCTGCCCATGGCAGTGGTGGAGTCACCACTCCTGCAAGTGTCCAAAAACAAAACCAAAGACCAACAGACACTTTGCCATATGGTTTAGCAGGCTTGGGGGGCTTCGCTAAAGGTTGGACTTAATGATCTTGGTGGTCTTTTCCAGCCTTGATGATTCCATGATTCATAAGGCATCCCCAGTTGGGCAGATGCTGAGTAAATCCCTGAGAAGGACTCAAGTTGTTCATGGTTCACAGGGCCCTGTTTTAGGACCTGGGAGACCAGAAGTTGTTCCCAGTTGCATCTGGAGCTTATGGAGTGGTGTCAGTGTGAGCTCTGTGGGCAGCCACACTGGGCTCCCCCTGAGGTGGTCACTGGTGTTTGCAGCTGTAGTCCCCTGTGTTTAAGGAATGCCTTTCCCCTCTGCTCTCTCACTGGAGCAGGGCTGCTCCGAAACCCACAGCCCAAGAGCTGGGGGCTCTGGAAAGCTGGGAAGAGGGCTGACCCAGCTGCCTGAGGTTCAGCTCCGTGGTAACATCATGATCAGAGAATGATGAGATGAGAATCTGCTGTCAGACACATCCCTGAAACCACAACATCACACCACAGAGACCTCAACCACTCATCTATCCCAAGTGAGTGCAGGACACCAGCACTTCTGCCAGAGCCTCTGTGGCTGCACTGGGTACGAGTGTGTGCTGAGCCTCAGGGAAAACAGTGCCATCAATCCTCAGCACCAGGGGGGCTAAGAGGGGCTGGAGAGAACCTTAACAGCCTCAGTTCTGCCTGCTCAGCACCTTGGGAGCCTGAGTGCTCTTTTGGATTTTGCTCTTTGTTCTTTTGCATCTTCCTTTGGGCACGTACCTGTGCAGAGTCTGGAGATCTGCTTCCCAAGTGAGTAAATAAATGGGCAGTGCTGCACTTGATTAAGTAGAAGTAATAAATGCCTGGCTCAGCCTCCAAGTGCAAGTCCTCCAAGCTGGGCTGGAGAAGTGGCTGTCCTGCCCCAGCCTTGAGCAGGCTGCAGGTCTGTGCCAGAAGCAGCCTGTCCTTCAGCTTGTGGCTGCCTGCACTGGAGGAGCCTGTCCTTGATCCTTGGTGGAATGCAACTGAGACATCCTTATAGCCCAGCATGGGCACCAGGTTACCTCTTCCTGCCCTCTCTGTGTGTCTCACCTGTTTGAATTTCCTACTAAGAGCTCTAGGAGTGTCATTATTGTCATTAGAAATGTCTAAAATGTCATTATTGTTTAGGTACCTTATTTTCAGCTGCTAGCTGAGTCACTAGCTGCCATGCTACAGCCAGGAACCCAGGGAGAGGAGAAACGTTGAGTTACGATTTTTGGCAGCACACTCCACCTTTTGGGCTTGTTCTACTGTGGCTTGTTTTGTTCCATCTGTTCAGGTGCCTTTGTTAGAGCAGAACAGGAGCACCTGACCAAAACACTTGAGTCACAGAGAGCAGAAGAGGCCTTAACAAGGCCAGTGAGAAAAGAGCTCATTGGTGAGAAATAATGTGAATTTATTCTTACCCTCCAGCCCCCACACCTTGTGTCAGTAGCTTTTAGCCTGGAAATCCTTCCTCATCTTCACAGCACAGGGACGTGTCTGTCCAGAGCTGCTGTGGCTGTGGGGGACATTTGATCACAGAGCCCCAGTGGAGGAGAGGACTGGAGGCTCAGGACCCCTCCTGGGTACCAGCCCCCTCAATCTGGGGGAGAAGGGAGGTGTTGGCATGTGCAGGGAGGGGTGGGATCCTTGAATCCCAGAATGGTTTGGGTTGACAGGGAGCTTAAAGCTCATCTCACCCCACCCGCTGCAATGGGCAGGGACACCTTCCACCAGCCCAGGTGGCTCCAAGCCCCGTCCAACCTGGCCTTGGACACTTCCAGGGATCCAGGGGCACCCACAGCTGCTCTGGGCAACCTGTGCCAGGTCTCCCCACCCTCACAGCCAACAATTCCTTCCCAATATCCCATCTTACCCTCCCCTCTGGCACTGGGAAGCCATTCCCTGTATCTTGTCCCTCCATCCCTTGTCCCCAGTCCCTCTCCAGCTCTCCTGGAGCCCCTTCAGGCCCTCCAAGGGGCTCTCAGGTCTCCCTGGACCCTTCTCTTCTCCAGGGGAACCCCCCCAGCTCTCCCAGCCTGGCTCCAGAGCAGAGGGGCTCCAACCCTGGGACCATATCCATGACCTCCTCTGGACTCTCTCCAGCAGCTCCAGGTCCTTGTGCTGCTGTTCCCAGGGCTGGGAAACCCGTGTCTGAGCTGCATAGAGCACGTGCCCTTTGAGGGCTCTATCACAAACCCACATTCTAGAAACAGGCCCACAAATTCAACCTGCTGCTTTGGCCTGGACATCTGTTTTTGAAACAGGTAGAAGTTACAGAGGTTCCCCCTCTCCTCTCCTACCCAGGCACTGTCCTCAGCCTTGGGGTGCAGATCTCTCCTGCAGTGTTGTCAGCAGCACCTGAGGCAACCTGGAAGTGTTTGGTGAAGGAGTTGGGTGCTCACATCAGGCTGAGTACAAGGACTTTATCTCCGGTGACGCATGTTGTGCATAACCCTGCTCTGAAATCCCCTTTCAAGTCTCCAGTGCTTGAGCACCCTCAGAAAATCTCTGTCAGGTGACATTAGCCAGAGTGGAATTAAGTTTTAGAGGATTTAGCCGAGCAGCTTTGGCTACGGGGTAAATCAGGAAATACCCCACTCGTTAAAAAGCCAGGTGCATCTTCAGGATGACGTGTGAAGGGTGGCCTGCAGACAGAGCAGCTGTTTTCCCTCTGGAGATTGCTGTTGGTTGGGATGCTGGGATCTCATGGGTTTAAAGATGTGGTGACTTCTCTGTTCCTGGTAGTAAGTGGTTAGTGGGAAACTTCAGGTAGATTTCCTTACCTGCTGTGACTGTAGTAAGGTCAGAAAATGGAAAAATTGTGGAGGTAGATATCTTTAAGTTGTGTTCTTCTATTCTCAGACTGAAATAATTTAGGATTATTCCTGCTGGTGAATGAGCAAGGGGGTCAGCTCTCTTTAGAGGTAGGATCTAGAGGAAAACACTTTTAAATGGTGGAAGTGATGAGTAATGTGGCCCATGCCTGCTGGATTGGAGCTGCAGAACCCTCTGAGAGATAAAACTGTGGGAATAGTTTGTCACTCTCTCATGCAGCCTGCAGTCCAACGCTCTTCCAATCTGCTGTGCTGCTCCTGCAAGCAGCTGCAATGATTCTGCCTTGCCAGTGCTCTGCTCAGACAGGCTGAGATCCTTCATGGGATACCCAGAGAAGGAATATTGGAAAGGGAGCCAAGCTGATGTGCAAAGCCGTCCTCCTGCACTAGTTAAAGGGGGTTTTCCCTCTCAGTAACAATATCCTGTGCTGGTTATCAGTGTAAGTAATTTTGGGGTTGACTACAGCGAGTGTATCCTTTTTCCAGCCAGCAATTCCCTGTCCTGTGCCTGGCTCCTCCCAGGGCCAGCGACTTCCTAAGGGAGCTTGCCAAGGTCGGCTGGTGAAGAGCCTCCAGCAGCTCTAATCCCTACCTGGCTGGGAGATGCTGAGGGCTGACATTAAGCCCCAAGCCCTGAGCTGTGCCACGCTGCAAACCCTGGGTATTGGGGGCAGAAGAACTGTTCTGGCTCTGGCAGGCAGAGTGTAACCTCGGATTAGTCAGGTCGAGCTTCTCCCTCTTTATTAGTGGCACTGGGAGAGCAGCACAATGGAGGATGGAGGTGAATATCCTTCCCTGCACAGAGGTAGGACACGTTAGAGGTCCTGGATCCTGCTTCTCAGCAGGAGCCTACAGCCAGGCAGATAGGGATGCTTGGAAAATGAAGGAGGGAAATTAGTTCCTTCGCTGTCTTGTGCTTCTGTGACCTTTTTCCAGCCAGCAATTCCCTGTGACCTGGGGTTGGGAAACAACTCTCTGGGATGGTGTGGCAGCTGGAAATTCCATCTGGACGCGAAGAAAGAGTCCCAGGGGCTGCCTGGGGGTTATGTGCTATGTTCAGGTCCCCAGTGGTTTTGCAACATGACTGGAAAAGCAACAGAAGGTTCTGTGTCCTCTCGCTGCTGAACCTCAGCTCTGGGCAGCCAGGAGATGCTCCAGTGAGTGGAGTCAGTGGGTTGGAACCTGCTAGTAGGGAATGTGAAGCTTATCCTACCCCTGAGCCGAGGTAAGGAGCAGCTGGATGTTGCTCTGGCTGTTCTGGGTGATTGTGAGGAATGTGGCTTCAAAGTCCTTCAGCCTCTTATGGCCTGGCTCTAAATTGGCGTCGTGGTTTTAGAGTGGCACCTCTGTGTCGTCACGGGGGCAGAGCTGACGCTTCCTGCTGCCATGTTTGCTGTCTCTGATCCTGACCAGGCTTTGTTGTGAATGCTGGTGTGCAGCTTTGGGCTCACAGGTTGTAATAACGAGAGGAACCAGAGGCTGGGAAGAGGCACGGCCGGGTGCCTGACCTTGGGAGCCTCTCACCTTCCTGCCCCCACTGCCCACAGGGGATGTGCCGGGGAGCGTGTGTTGTTCCACTCCACAGTCCTCCTGTGACCAGCGTGTGGAAGGGAGCAGGAACACTGTGTTCAGATAAGGCTGCACCTTTCCCATGGAGCAGATGTTTGCCCGAACATCCCACTGGATTGCATAATTACGGAGCCGAGCGGCTGCAGCCTGTTCCGCTGCCGGGTGGCAGCTATTGTGTGCTGCTTTTTGTCACTGTGTCACACGCTTGGGGCTCAGCACTCCGAAATTGTCCCTTTTTTCCTGCAGGCAGCTGATCTGAAACAAGAAAACAAATCAGTTCTTTTTAAATTTCATTTCCCTGCTCTTGTCCTGCTCGTTCCTCCCTGTAATTGGACTTGAGCAGTAAGCGCTTTTCCCGGGAGTTGTCAAGGAAACGCTCCAGCAGCTCCAGCATGGTGATGTCCTGGCTCAGCTCCCCCAGGAGGGCTGCACCCAGGGTGCTGCACCCTGGATGCAGTGGCACCAGCAGCTGAGGTTGAGGAAGGGGTGTGTTAACTCCCCACCAGCATCTTCATCTTCTGCCCAGCCTCCTGAGCTGGGATAAATGGGTTTATTTCTGAGGCAGAAAGAGTTTCTGCTTAAACCCAAAACTGAATGAGGCTGCCTTTACTGCAGCACCATCCCTTTGTGGCAGTCCCTGGCAGTGCTGATTCTCCATAAGCTGGAAGTTTGCTTTGATTGACCGAGCTGGGCTGTAGAAAACAGGATCAGTGGCTGATCCCTGGGGAATCCTGCAGGGGAGTCTTGGGGTCAGAAACCTGAGGGGGTGGCTGGAGCAGGACTGGGGCTCCTGCCTGCCTGTCTCCAGTTAATGGAAGAACTCATCCTTGCCTGGGGTGGAAAGGAGGGATCAGGGGTGTCCCTGCTGTCAGCAGATACCACAGCAGTGCCCTGGAGCCCTGGCCTGCCCAGCTGGTACATTAAATTCCTTCCCTTAATTTGTACAAGCCATTTGTACGAGCCATTTATTTGTACAAGCCTTGCCGTCCCTGTCCCCAGCATTTCTGCTCGGATAAACAAGACAAAGGCCATGGGAAGAGTGCAGCACATGGAGCTGGGGCAGCAGATCCTGGTGTGCCAATGTCATCTTCCCTCCCCAGAGTGAAGGTGGCTCCTGTGTCCTTGGAACAAGGCACAGAGCTGGTGTGGGCGGTGAGCAGGGGACAGGGAGGAGAGCAGGGCAGCCGAGGTGGGATTAAATGGGATTACTTACCTCTGCCTGCTCCTGGCAGCCCAATTTGGATGCTTCCTGGTGCTGCCAGCATTTCTGTCTGCAAATAGCTGTTGGACTTTTGATGGTGGCTAAAGTGTCCTGAGGAATGTGGAGCTACCTGTGCTGCAGATGCATCAGAGCCATGTCTCTCCTCCCTTGCCCACAGGGATGGAACCAGCCTTGCTTGAGCACATGGATGGACAGGATGAACCAGACGGGAAAGAGAGTGGGCTGGGTTCAGCCAGCACCAGTTTTGTGTGGATGATCCCAAAAATCAGTCAGCCAGTGCTCCAGGGAGAAGTGGAAACGTTCAGGTGGCAAAGCTGTATGTAGGTTCTATACAACAAGCAGAATTTATCTCAGATTGCTTTATTTCTGTATTATTTTTCCAAGCTCTCCGGATGGCAGGAGCAGCAATCCATACCCAGGGTGCAGAGCAGCTACAGCTCTTTCTGCCAAGAGATGCCACATTTGAGGGGGCAAAACCCCCAAATTTTTATTTAGTATTGTGCCTGCCTTGATGTTTCTCATCTGAATCGAATTGTGTTGATTTATGGGAAGAAAACATGTTAAATGATCAGCAGGAGGTGATCCCATGTGCCTGGGAAGGGCAGCTTGTTCTCAGCTGCCTTCTCCAGGGGGTTGCTGAGAATTCAGCTCCTGCTTCCTGAGGTATCTGTTCCCCTTGCAGGACTGCCCTGTGCTGCCTGCTCTGTGTGCTGGGAGCTGGAGCCACACGTGTTGAGTATGAGAAGAAATTCAGAGCTGCTTTTGCCTCTCCCTTTGGACACAGTGTGGTGCTTGTGCCAGCCCCTCAGGGAGCTGGACTGGCTGCTGTGCTGGCTCCAGGGCTGCTTCCCAGCTCACAAGAGAGCTGGAGAGGGACTTTGGTCAAGGGTATGTAAGTGATAGGATAAGGGGGAATGGCTTCCCACTGCCAGAGAGCAGGGTGAGATGGGACATTGGAAGGAATTGTTCCTTGTGAGGGTGGGGAGGCCCTGGCACAGGTTGCCCAGAGCAGCTGTGGCTGCTCCTGGATCCCTGGAAGTGTCCAAGGCCAGGTTGGACAGGGCTTGGAGCAACCTGGGCTGGTAAAAAGTGCCCCTGCCCGTGGCAGGGACAAGATGAGCTTTAAGGTCCCTTCCAACCCAAACTGTTCTATGATTTGCTGAATTGCCCTCCCCTGCTCCCCCTTGGTTTTAATTTGTTTAATTTGTTAGCAGTCCCTTCCAGGCAGTATCAGCTGCCTCTTCTGATGGATGCATTTAATTTTCAGCCTTTCTCTCTGTATTTCAACTGCCACTCATGTGTAGAGCCTTTAACTTCCACAGCTCCTGTCCTGGCAGTCTTGGGTTTGATTTTGCCCATCAGGCAATACCTGGGCAGGTCTGTGTTTGAGGGGCCTGATGGAAGAACAGTGAATTGCAGTGTCCTGCTCACAGTCTCCACCTCTCCCTGTTGCCCAGATAAGTTGCTCAGGTGTGTCACATTGTCTTGTTCTCAGTGGAGAAAGTGTAAAATGAGATACAGATCTCTTTTGGGGAGTGTGTGACATGTCAGGATTTCATGGAATCCCAGAATGGTTTGGCTTGGAAAGGACCTTAAAGCTCATCCAGTTCCATCCTGTGCCATGAGCAGGGACACCTTCCACTAGACCAGGCTGGGAGCAAGTGGCAAACTGCAGGTCTCTTGTGTGCTGGATTTCTGGGGGACTCCTGCTTGTGCAGCCTCCAGCTGAGGAGCTTTCCTGGTGTTTATATCCTCACCTTTTTTTAGTTGCAGTCACATTCTGTATCCTCATAAACACTTTAATGAAGTGAAGCTTTTATTAAAGATGCGGCAGCAGTTCTGGTCATAGAAAGGAGTCCAGATAAAGTTACTGGTTATTAAGATTTGTTTTGACTTCTCTAGGCCATCATAAAGTATTAAATAGTTACAATTTATAAATGTGTGTGTGTATATACAGCTGTCTTACAAAGAAAACTGCTGTATTGGATGTTATGGGCACTGCCCAGGCTCCCCAGGGCAGTGGGCACAGCCCCAAGGCTGCCAGAGCTCCAGGAGCGTTTGGACAACGCTCTGAGGGACAGGGGGGGATTGTTGGGGTGTCCTGGGCAGGGCCAAGGGTTGGACTGGATGATCCCTGTGGGTCCCTTCCAGCTCAGGATATTCCAGGATTCTGTGAACTTAAATGAGGCTTATCCTGGATTTTTGTAAACTGTCTTAAGAAATTGCTTTCCAGTAGACAGAAACCTCTCATGACTCTTTTGATAACGAAGGGCTTTGGCAAGTCAACCTGCCTTAGCTGGTTTTGAAGGAAGTGGAAGGGACACCTTCCACTGTCCCAGGTTGCTCCAAGCCCCATCCAACCTGTCCTTGGACACTTCCAGGGATCTAGGGGCAGCCACAGCTGCTCTGGGCAACCTGTGCCAGGGCCTCCCCACCCTCATCCTGTGGGAGTTTTGCTCCTCTGGCTGGCAGAGCTGAAACTCAGGAGCACTTCCCTGTGTCAGACAGGGTGCAGAGGTTTTCCTGCCTGTCCTGCAGGGTGTAAGTTAAATCTCAGATGGGCATTGCTGAATCCAACACTGAACCATTCCTTTTGGAGTCTCTGTAGGAGCTGGAGGGCTGGGACAGGGTCCCTCAGAGCCCTGCACAGATGAGAACAGAGCTGAAGGCAGCAGCTCGAGGCGCCTGGCAGAGCCCCAGCCCGGGCTGCAGGCAGGGCAGAAACTTGGGGTTTCATCCCAGGGTTCCCCCTCTGGAGCTTCTCCTCACATTTGTGAGCACACCCTGGCTGAGCCGCACCAAGTCAGATAAGAATCATTTCAATTACCTCCTGAAGTGTCCAAACTTCCCGTGGCAGCTCCCACAAACCTCCCACAAACCCAGCGCTGCCTCGTGGCTCTGTAACCCCCGGAGCTGCAGTTGGATCAGGTCTTGCCATCTGTCGGCTTGTTTGAGCCGAGCACAGCCGTGTGCCACGCACAGAGGAGCCACAGCAAGATTTTTACATCCTCTGCCTAGACAAGTTGATTTTATAGAGCTGATTTCTTTATTTTTGGTGTGGGCTAAGAAGGGGGAGTTTTGCTGGGGATGCTCTTGCCCACCTCAGGCATCATTTCTCCTGGAGATCTGTGGTTCTTCACCTCTGGCTCCTTTCCTTCGTGCGGACGGCTGGTGTTGATTCCACGTTTGGTACGTGTACAGCAGCAGACACTTAAAAGCTGGGAATGAAAGCAGCTTGTGGTAATTATCACAAAATTAAAGATAATCTCCTGCTCTGGAACTCTGACAAAGTGCAGAAACAAGATTAGTGCAGTGGGAGAGCAGTGGCAGGCGAGCACATTCTCCTGGCCTGGGGCTCTCAGCCACAGTGTGTTCCTAGCGATTTCCAGTGTTCAATCTGGAGCAGCATTTCCCCTTTGGGATTTCCCAGTGGTTTGGAGCTGCTGCTCCAGCTCGTGTCCTGGAAGTTCATTAGCTAAATGCTCGCTTAGTGCCTTATTTCCTGCTCTCCAGGCCATTGTGGGGTGTTTTGTTCAAAAATCACAGAATTGTGTTGGCTTAGGCCAAAGAACTAGTTTTTCATCACTGTTTGGGCTCACAGTGGTCCTGAGCCACGTGCTGGTGGGGTCCTGGAGAGCTGGAGAAGTGACAGGTTCACATCACTCGTGGGGTGTCACCCACCTGTGTCAGTGACACCCCGTCAGCTGAGGGGACCCGGCCCAGGGGAGTGACACAGGGGAGCTGCTGTGCCCCTCAGGGTCCTGTTCCACTCCCTGCCCTCCTCCAGACAAAGCTTTCTCTGAGGTGGGATTGTGCAGGGCAGGGGGTGGGATTGCAGACCTTTGCTGCAGTCCTGTGGTTCTGTTCCTGAAGGCAGAACTCGGGCACTGGGAGCACAGTTTAAAACAGAACAATGTTATTGGGTTTGTTGTTTATTTTCTTCCCTGTGTCTGAAATGTTTCCCAAAATGTGACTGAGTCACACACTTTCCTGGTGGTGTTGTCATCTGCAGAACATCATGCTCCCATTATCATCAAATCACAAATGGTTTGGGTTGGAAGGGACCTTAAAGCTCATCCAGTCCCACCTTCCACTATTCCACATTGCTCCAAGCCCTGTCCAACCTGGCCTTGGACACTTCCAGGGGTGGGGCAGCCACAGCTGCTCTGGGTAACCTGTGCCAGGGCCTCAGCATCCTCACAGGGAACAATTCCTTCCCAGTGTCCCATCTAACCCTGCCCTCTGGCAGTGGGAAGCCATCCCCCCTTGCCCTGTCACTTCAGGCCCTCTCCAGCTCTCTTGGAGCCCCTTCAGGTACTGAAGTTATGCCCAACTTCTTGCTCAGGCTCCTTCTGAAACAAGCCCTGAAGCAGCATCACTGCTGGTCTTTGAGGGGCTGAGCAGGTACCTCAGGTAAACCCTGGCCACAATGGAGGGGATGCTGAAGCAGCAGAAATTTGGCTGGATCCTCTGGGGCTCTTCCTGCTCTCCAGGCAGGAGGGCTGGAGGACGTCCACTCCCCCTGGAGAAGGACCATCCCCCAGATTGAGTGTAGATACCCCTCTTGAGTAGAGGACTCAAGCTCCACTCCACGGTCTTGTGAAGTGAGGCCATTTCTTAAGAAAGGGAGATGTCCTCATGTCAGAGGGTTTGAGCCTGTGTTTCCAGCTCTGATTATGTATCTGAGAGCTTGAGGCTAAACCCTAATTTTCACCATTGGCTGTAATGCAGCAGCAGTGGCTTCTCCCAGGGCAGCAGTAAAGATAAATGATGCGTTCATTTGTGTGATATATTTGGACATTGGATTCTATAAATAGATTCAATTATCGATATAGTTTGTCAAGTACCTACTGAGTGGCTGGAAAGCAGCTTCAGGAGTGTCTCTGTGGGCTTGTGCAGACTGAGTCTCCACCACAGTGTGGACCTACTGCTAATGGGGCAGCAGAGGTTTGTGAGAACTCTCTGCTGAGGTCTCTAGGAAATGTTTTTGCTAGGAAAAAATGTGCATTTTTGTGCTTCTGAATGTGAAATTGTTTGGGTGACTCCTGTGCTTTCGGATTCCTGCACTAGTAAAGCTGAAAACCAAGCAAAGCCAGCTGCTCCAAAGGCTGTCTGGCTTCAAAAGGCACTGGGCCATTTTCTTAGAGCTTTGGTGGCGGGGTTGTTGGGTTTTTTTCCTGATGTCCCTACTTTTCCTGATCCTCTTCCCTTCTCTCTGCAGGTCTGGCCCCAAAGAAGACAGCCATAACTGAGGTGAGCTTTGTAAAGCTGAGTTTGGCAGTCCTGTGTGGACAAACGAGAACACAATGCTCCAGAAAACACTTTGCCTGCCTTTTTTGGTTTGGTTTGGTTTGGTTTGGTTTTTAGCAAAACTGGATTTCGTGATACACATGAGATGACTGAAAATTTGATATCTCTTTATTTGGGAGAAATAAAATTTAGTGGCAGGTCTCCAGGGTCCCTGTGTTGGCATCACCACAGGCACAGAAGGGTGTGGAGGGGCTGTGCCCATCACGTGGCCGATTTTAGCTGCGTCATCCACGATGCCTGTACATCTGTGGCTCAGGGCACCCAGGACCTGGAGAATCTGTGTGTTGGGCATCTCAGGGGCTCTGTGTTGGGTCTTACCCACTCCTGGGAGCGAGTCAGGGAGGCTCTGATTTGCTGAGCACTAAAACAGGGGGAACATCTCCAGGGACTGATCTTCTCTCCAAGATATTCCAGGTCACAGGTTCTGAGTCACTGTTACCTTCTGGAGCAAAACTCCCCACAGTTGGCAGGAGGGAATCTAGTAGGAGGCTCTGTGCCTGAAAGCTGTTCCCTGAAGCCCACACTCTCAGTTTAGAGCATCATGTTCAAATGATTTTCATTTGATTGAATTTTCTGACACCCCCCCCTTCCTGTTCCTCACCTGAGATGATGAGCATTTGTACACAAGAATAGCAAAATCTTCCCATAAAAAATGCCAGGAATGCAACACTTGATTCTCTTGTGCCTCCCCAGAAATATGTGTAGTAGGAAGCTCAGCTTCTGTGGGACTTGGTTCAGTGCACAAATAGCCCCACTTTTTCTTGCCTTGGAAACAGCCACAGGCAGAGCAAGAGGCTGGAAGAGGCTCTAGCCACTGCAGTTCTAGGATGGCTGTCCCTCCCCACTGCCTGTGCCTGTTCATCACGTTGTGAGGATGATGATGAGCCATTTGGGAGGCAGGATGGCACAGCTGAAGCTTGTGTGGAGTAGGATCCAGCACGTTGGGTGGAGGCTGGAAGGAGAGGACAAGCTGATCCCAGCTGCTGGGAGAAGGAGTGCTCAGGAGCAAGGCTGGCTGTGCTAATCAGGGTGGGAAATGGGATTTTTGAAGGAGAACTCAGACTGCCCCTTAGTATGAGAAGGACAAGCAGTTTGAGCAGAAATAGCTGCAGGCTCTTGATTAAAAGCTAAAGTACAAAGAACTTCTTAATCTGAGCAAAGTGATCCGTTGTCTGCTGGAGCCATCGGTTCAGAGCTGGGTGTGTGCAGCACTCGAGATGGATGGGGATAGAACAGTGTCACTTGGGAAGTGACCTTGGATCTCTCTCTGTGCTGCTCAAAGGAAGATCCAAAGCTGTTCTGCAATGTAGCAAACCCCAACATGGTGCTGGTGGCTCACCAGCAGTTCTAGCTGCCTGCTGGGCTCTGGGATCCACTGGGATCGTCTGGCAACTGGATTTCGAGTGGGTGAAACGTTGCCTGGTGATGGAGTAGACAGTCCCTACGCCCAGGGCTGCAAAAGGAACTGCACAGAACTTCCCAAAACATGGTTCCATTGGATTGTTAAAGGGAGCAGCCACCATCTGCTCCCTACTGGGTTGGCAAGGAAAGGCCTGAGCAGATCAAACAGGAGAGCAGAAGGGGACAGGAGCAGGTTTGTTGTCACTCTGAAGTGCTGGCAGCCTATAGCATTTCTGAGAACTCCTTGCAAAACTTGTGGAAGAGCCATTCCTGTGGTTCATCCCACGTGGACTTAGCCTTGGAATTGTAAACTGAGGAGATCTTGCTGACTGGATTATCTTGGTGGGAGCAGAGCTGGGCTGGGCTCTCCCCATCAGCTGCCTCTGATCTCTCCAGTGAAGTGTGAGGTGTTGGTGTGGCACCTGAGGGCGTGGGGTTCTTAAGAATAAACCTCTCAGGCTGTTTGATTTAATACATCACTGTTGTAAATCAATGGGAAACCACAGTCAAGCACCAGGGGAATGTTGGCAGCTGGATCTTTTCCGAGCTTGGCATCTTTGCCGAGGGCTCTGCCCAGGGAGCAGTGGGGGTGTCAGGTGGAGTGTTGCTATTTGAACCCTTGAGGGGTGGAAGGATGACTCAAACAGCCTGGTGTGAAGTTTGCAAGTGCCAGTTGCATCTGTTGGCACTCTGCAGGGGTTTTGCAGTGGCAGAGTGATCCCTGTGTGGTGTGGCTGTGCTGCTCTGGGTGTGCTTGGGGGCCAGCTCAGCCCCTGCCCTCATCCTCACCCACGTGCTCTCCCTGCAGGGACCGTCTCTGCCAGGACAGCCTGGCCAAGGAAAGAAGATTGGCCATCGAGGCGTGGATGCTTCTGGGGAAACCACCTACAAAAAGGTTTGGGTTTGGGGAGTGGGGGTGGCAGACTGAGGGAGGTTGGGGCCTGGTAGTTACCAGTCTGATTGAGATTTTATGCAGCAGCCCTGGACAGCACAATCATGCAAAGAGCAAACCTGGAGCCTAATCCATCTCTTCAGCATCTGGATGAACTTGGTTAGCAGCGTGTAGTGCCTGAGCCAACCCCACAGAAGTCACAGACAGGACTGTGTTGTAAAGACAGGGGATGTTATTGCCATAATGTCCTGTGAAATGCTCACTGACTGCTCTTTTCCTTTTGCCAGACCACATCATCCACTCTGAAGGGGGCCATCCAGCTGGGAATTGGATATACTGTGGGCAATCTGAGCTCCAAGCCAGAGAGAGATGTCCTGATGCAGGACTTCTATGTGGTGGAGAGCATTTTTTTCCCAAGGTAAATGTGAAGGGAAAAAGAACAAATGGATGAGTTATTTCTTTTTCTCCCTGATTTTTCAAGAGAGCTTCCATCTGTCTTTAGATCAGAGTTGGATGCTCTGAATGTTTTAAATCTGCACCATGACACCCAAACAGAACAGTGGGAAGTGTTGGATTCTGCAGTGCACTGGCTTGTAGGGAAGCACAGGGAAGCAGTACTGTGTGCTCAAGTTTGTTACCCTTCCTACGTGCTTGTCTTTCTACCTGTCCATCTAGAATTTCTCTCATGAAATTATACAATGTTTGAGGTGGAAGCAATTCCTTCTGGGAGCTCTTCAACTGTGAATAAACAAAGCTCATAAAAGCTATATTCTCTATGTAAATATATTCTCCTTGGCAAGTGGCTGTTCCTTCACTCTCTGGAAATAGATTTTGGCAGATAATATAAAACCTTTTTTCCTGTTGTTCTGCCACAGACTCAAGGTTGTTGTTGTTCCAGAGATGTCTTTTTGCAAGGCTCAGTTCATCTTAAACACACCAGGTAGCGTTGGTGTGACTGTGGTTGTGTGGTGAGTGGTAACAGAGGCCCTGTGTGTGTTCTGTGCAGCGAGGGCAGTAACCTCACCCCAGCTCACCACTACGCTGACTTCAGGTTCAAGACCTACGCCCCGGTGGCTTTCCGGTACTTCCGAGAGCTCTTCGGGATTCGTCCAGATGATTATTTGGTATGGATACATTTTGGGATTTCTCTGTCTTTCCTCGTTTATCTGCCTTTACCATGAGGGTGGGGAGGCCCTGGCACAGGTTGCCCAGAGCAGCTGTGGCTGCCCCATCCCTGGAAGTGTCCAAGGCCAGGTTGGACAGGGCTGGGAGCAACCTGGGCTAGTGGAAGGTGTCCCTACCCATGGCAGGGGGTGGGACTAGGTGGGTTTTAAGGTCCCTTCCCACCCAACCCATTGCCTGATTCTCAGTCTGGGTTTGCTGAGTGGCAGCTGCCAGGCTGCTCTGGAGGGAACCAGTGACCTGCACACAGTGTGAGCTGTGGAAACCCTGCAATGGGCTTCTCTCTCTGGTCCTTGTGGTAACAATAACTCACTGTGTTTACAAGCCAAAGGAGTTGTGTTCTGCTGGGTGCGACCCTGTAATGTCCCCTGGGGCTCTGAGGACAAAGATGGGAATTTTTGCTCGTGTACTCACTCGAGAGCTGTGTGAATGTAGTTATTTTAATCATCTTACAAAGATGGAATAAAACACAGCTTGTTCTTGTGCTCTGAAAGCTCCTCAAAGCTGGAAAGGCTGGTTTTCAAATACCTTGGAGTACAAGCTTGGAGTGCACTGGGGTTGAATTTGCGCCCTTGCCTATGTGTGATGTCCTGTTCTGTGTGAACTGGGGAAGGAAACACATCCAGGAGTGCACACCCTCCGCTTTTGGAACAGCCCTTTTTGTCTGACTTCACCTGTAGACAGGGGTGCTAGGTGGGTTTTAAGGGCCAGTAAAACAAACCTGTGCCAGTGCCTGGTGTGAGGGGGGTGGTGATTCCCACCTGTGCCAGCCAAGCTGAGAGCTTGGGAGGGCGAGGAGCCTGCCTTGCCTCACTTGCAAAGGTCACGGCTCTGATTTGTTGTTTCTGCTTCCCCTGATTGTCTCTTGCCTGCCACAGCAGCAAATGCCTTTAATTATGCATGAGATGATTAACTTGATGAAGTCTTAGATCATTAGTCTGTTCAGGGCTGAAAGCTGTTTTCAGTACATAATGATGAACATTTAATTTATTGCTCTGATCAGCTCCTTTCTCCCCCCACCACCCCTCTCACTGGGCAGCTCTGTGATCCTGAACCCCCCTGACCCCCACAGGTACTTGGGTGGGCACTGAGCTGCAAGTCCATTTGCTTGTGCCTTCTCCTTTTTTTTTCTCCCCTGCTCCTGGGCATGTCCTCATTTGAGGACCTGCTGTTTGCATCCCAATGGCTGGAAATGCCCTCCCAGCTCAGCTGCCTTGCTGAGCTTGCACAGAGCTGATCCCTCTTGGCTGCACACCTCGGATAAGACTTTTCACATGTTCCCAGCACATGAGGGAGTGAGGTGTGACTGTGAAAATCCTCTGGAACAGGGGAGCACACGGCCAGGGGAGGCTGCTGAGAACAGCCAGCATGTGGTGTTGCCTCCAGCACAGTGAGACGTGGTTCCCTGAGCAGATTGTCTCGTTTCCTACAATCCCGTGTCCGTCTGCGCGTGCGGGGACGTGCTGCAGGAGCCTGACTGTGATACGTGCGTGCAGGCACAATGGGAGCAGATGAGATGTCATTAGGAAGGCTGGATGGTCCTGAAAGCATGTGATTAGCTGGATTCTGAGCAGTTGGGATGCTCTGAACTGCAGTCTTGGTCTCTAATTGTAAATTGTCCATCAGCTTGGCTGCTCAGACCTAACCTGTTATGGAAATAGTTCTCACTTGAGCTTTGCTACCCCTGGGTTTCCCAGGGAGACAACATGCAGGGGGAGGCCCTTGAGGGTGTAGAACTCAATCTGCAATAAGGAGGGGATAAAACATCACCTTTTTTTGCTTCCCCTCCCAGTATTCGTTGTGTAACGAGCCTCTGATCGAGCTGTCCAACCCCGGGGCCAGCGGCTCCCTCTTCTACGTCACCAGCGACGATGAATTCATCATAAAAACTGTGATGCACAAGGAAGCTGAATTCCTACAGAAGCTCCTTCCTGGCTACTACATGGTGTGTATCAGCCAGCACCTCGGACCTGGCTTGGGTTTGTCCTGGCAGCTTTTCTGTCCAGAGCATCTCACGGGGCATGTCCTGCACCTGGGTGTCTTGTGGCCTGTCCCTCTGCCAGGGACAGTGTTAACAGCGTGTCACAAAGCCAGTCCCAGAAGCACAAATTCTGCTGGTTATTTGTAAACTCTGTGGGTAAACATGAGGCAGATAATTGTGGCATAGCTTGGAGGCACATTCTGGCCTCAAAATGGGTTCCCAGATGTGTGTTTCTGGGTGTCCTGTTCCCAGCACCAGTTTGTTCCTCTTTACTTGTCACTGTGTATCTGTCCCAGCCTGGATTTGGGGATGGCTGTTGACAGCAATCATAGAATCATAGAACTGGTAAGGTTGGAAAAGATCTTTAAGATCATTAAGTCCAACTGTCAGCCCAGCACCACCACCGTGTTCACCCAGTCCCATGTCCCCAGGTGCCACATTCACACATTTTTTGAACCCTTCCAGGGATGGTGACTCCACCACCAAGCCTGTTCCAATGTTTGACAACCCTTTCCATGAAGAAATTTCCCCCAACATCCCACCTAAGCCTTCCCTGGCACAACTTGAAGCTGTTTCCCCTTGTCCTGTCCCGTGTTCCATGGAAGCAGAGCCCGACCCCCACCTGGCTCCACCCTCCTATCAGGGAGTTGGAGGAAGGGAGAAAGTCCCCCCTGAGCCTCTTTTCTCCAGGTGACAACCACCTTGATTTTGTGGGGAGACCACTGCTGGCCCCAGATCTCCCCCATTCCTTCTGTTTGGCAGTTACTCTGAAGGCAGCTGCTGCTTGTCCTGGCTCCCACTGGTGTGCTGGAGGCTCCAGCTTTATGTGGAGGAAGGGAGAAAGTCCCTTAGAACCGCCCAAGGATTTTTTTGTTGTGGAGATGTCAAGGAGAAGGTGATGGGAAGCAATGCTGCTGCTCCACCTGTGTGCCCAGTGCTGTGGGTTTATGTGATCCTACAGTGGTTTTGTGGGAAATCTTTTCTCACTCAGTATTTACTGGGGAAAATTTTCCCAAGGGAGGGAGGTTATGGGGGGATGTGTGTAAGTGTCAGCCAGGCCAGGAAGAAATTCCTGAGGAACCATCCACATCGAAGGAGTCAGGGAAAGGAAGCAGAGTGGTTTCATCCTGACTTACTTTAAAGCTGTTTGCTTTTGGTTTTCCCTGCCTCTGTTGCTTTTGGCCCTCTCAGAGAGGGCTCACTGATGTGTGCCCGGGTAGGTGAGATGAGAAGGGAATGAGATGTTAATACAACCACGTTTTTGCCATCTGTCAGAACCTGTCAGGTCTGTCCTTCCTGCTGTAGTGTGCAGAGATGTTCTGCTTCCTTCCCAAACGTGCCCAAAGCTGAACAAGCAAATCCTGCCTGTCATGTCACTCCTAATCATACTGCTGCCTAAAAAAAGGATGCTAGCAGAGCAGGATATCCGTGCTCTCTGGCTGACTGCTTTATAAAGCAACTCTGCAACAGGAGGAGAACATTTATGTTGTTTTGTTTAAAAAAAAATAATCCTGTCCCTGGTTTATTCTGGGCCAGAGAACGGCTCTTGATTCTGACACTTGTGAAGAGATCAAGAGAGCTGTTATTTTTAAACTTGAAGCTCCCACTTATTGTGTTTATTTCTTTCCCAGTTTGGTTTCCCTTTTTTAGCTGGTGTTCTTGTGGAAAGCAGGGAATTTCCGGATTTGGTGGTTTGCCCAGAGAGTGCTGAGCATCTCAGTCCCTGTATTTTCAGGCCGTAGAGCCACTGAAATGCAGGAGTTTGTCAAATGTGTGCACTGAGCCCCTGTAAAGTTCAGAAAATCTCTAGCAAAGAGCCCCAAGTCCGGCTGTTCCAAGACCTGTCGTCGTGCTTTGTGGTGAAAAGAGCAGGAATTTTCTGCCCAAATGACCTCCCTCTGTGCTCTTTTTTCCCACCCCTGCTGCAGAATCTGAACCAGAACCCCCGGACTCTGCTGCCCAAGTTTTATGGACTGTACTGTGTTCAGTCTGGAGGTAAAAACATCCGCGTGGTGGTGATGAACAACATCCTGCCTCGAGTGGTGAAAATGCACCTGAAATTCGACCTCAAAGGCTCAACCTACAAACGCCGGGCATCCAAGAAGGAAAAAGAAAAGTCCAGCCCTACGTACAAGGATCTGGACTTTATCCAAGACATGCCTGAGGGCCTGATGTTGGATGCAGACACCTTCAGTGCTTTGGTGAAGACGTTGCAGCGAGACTGTCTGGTAAGGAAGGGGCAGCCTGGGGAGCAGGGGAGGGGAACTCTGTGGCTCTCAAGCATGAGGAGGAGCAGTGATTGAGAACCTTGCTCATCTCCTAACCCCAGAGCAGGATCAATCCCTTCTCCTGCCCTTCTCCCCAAAAGCCAAGCCATGGAGTTGGATCTCGTGGCAGCCTCTGTGGGCCAAGGCTGTGTTCCTTTGCCTGGTGCATCATACTATGGCAGCTTGCTCCGCTTGTAGCTGCTCTGCTGGAACTAAATAAGTTTTCCCAGTCAGTGTGCAGCAGATACAAATGTTGTTTGCAAGTCTTCAGCCCTTTGGGGTAATTGTGGGATGGCCAAACTCTGTGCAAGCCCAGAAGTGACTGCTGGTTCAGAAACTTTCAGGCTCTGGCAAAGAAGTTGTTAGTGGCAATGTGGATGGGCTGTTCCATGCTTTGGGGTCTGTGCTGTATTTCAACTGCTGGCTTGATATGGTTTATTCTTTGTTCTTAAACTCAACACTGACCTGTAGGTACTGGAAAGTTTTAAAATCATGGACTACAGCCTCCTGCTTGGGGTTCATAACATAGACCAGCAGGAGCGGGAGCAGCTGGCCGAGGGAGCCCACAGCACGTCGGATGAGAAGCGGCCCGTGGGGCAGAAGGCCCTGTACTCCACAGCCATGGAGTCCATCCAGGGAGGGGCTGCCCGGGGCGAGGCCATAGACACCGACGACACGTAGGTGAAACCTCGGCTCCCTTGTGCTGCTGGGGGGGAAGGAGGGGGAGGCTGCAGTGGGAGATCCCTGATGACGGAGGGAGCAGCTCCCCTGGGGTTCTGGTAGTGCTGCCGGTGGGAAAGGGGGAAGCTGGGGTGGGAAATGGCTCTGTGAGGTTCTGGCTTCACAGCAGTTTCTCTGCTTAGGCCAGGCTGTAGGTTGTCAGCTTGTGTAATAGCCTCTAAACATCCACCTGTGGTCTGGAGAGGAGATGCAAGCTCAGTTCTAGCTCAGCGCCCAAATACTGGAGCAGAAGTAGGGATCAGCCTGTCCCCAGCAGCTTGGAGTTTGTTCTCCATCACTGCCATCTTTGGAGTCCTGGGCAGTTCCCTGAGGCCATCCCAGTGGGGTCAGCAGACAGCAGTGAAGCCAAGTGCTGGAGTCACTGCTGGAGCTGGGGGGGTTGCCCCAAACCTGTCCTGTGCTGTGCCCCATCTGGGGCTCTGTGCCTGTATCCCAGGCTCTGTGCCTGTATCCCAGGCTCTGTGGACCAGGCTTGCTAAGGAGTGGTGGAGTTTGCTGTTTGTTGCTGTCTGAAACCCCCTGCTCTGTGTTTGAAGGAGGATCAGTCCTGGTGGAGCTGAGATAATACTGTGGTATTCCCAGTCTTTCATGCAGCGTCATTAATTGCAGTGGCCTGCCTGGTACCTGTGTGCTTTGGTTGTGTGCTGGTGCTGGTGGTTGCTGCACCTTTGGCAGGATGATATTTGTGTGGATGGGACTGGAAGTACCCTCATCCTTAGGGGTTTGCTGCCCTGCTGGCATACAGCTCTCACTGACCTGATAAATGACCTGATCCCCAGAATAAAGGAACACAGAAAAACCTCCGCGGGGCTTTGTGGTCCAGGCAGGGCTGTGCCCCACAACACAGGCCCTGTGGTGACAGTGGTGCTTGGCCACACAGGCAGTGACCCCAGAACAGCTGGGGCCAGGCTGGGTCAGCCAGTGACTCCCGTGGTTGTGCAGAAAGTGACCCTGCAGGTTTTGGGTTGTGTCTGACACCACCACACCAGAGCCCCTTGTGGAGGTGCTGTGGCCCTTCCCCAGGGCTGGGGTGTTACAGGAGCTCTGGTTGAGGCTGCACCCTCTGAAGTTCTGCTTTTCCTGCAGGATGGGAGGGATCCCAGCAGTGAATGGCAAAGGAGAACGTCTCCTGCTGCACGTAGGAATCATAGATATCCTGCAGTCATACAGGTGGGTAACCTGGCAGGCATCTGTCCTTTAGGGTGGTAACATCTCTCTTGATACCAAATGAAAGCAGGGTGGTTTTCCACTCCTGGAGACTGTGAGGAGGAGTAGACAGGCTGCCCCAAGCTGGCTGTGGGATTCCACCCTGTCCTTAGAACAGCTGGGGACACTCAGCCATTTGTCCAGGACGATGAGTTGCTCTTAAAGAAGTTTCCCATCTCCAGGGGTGGAAGGCTATTGTCTGCACCTCTTCCAGCCTAGCTCCTCCTTCCCTATGGTGTTCCCCAACAGTCCTGGCCTGACTGTGGAGGTGCTGGAGGAAAGCTCAGTCCTGGTGACAGAGGGATTGTTGGCAGCTCAGGGATCTCCCCTGTTGGGGTAGGAGAGGTGACAGTACAGAGTACATGCCTGAATCTGTCTCTTTGTTTTTCTCTCCACTTCTCCCCTGGGATTAGGTTCATCAAGAAACTAGAACACACCTGGAAGGCCCTTGTCCATGATGGGGTGAGTGCCTGTGCAGAGGCAGGAGCTGGCCAGGCTTCAGCAGGATTACCTGGTGGCATTACCTGGCTATTTATAGTGCCTGACCTGGCACAGCTACAGCTGATGAAAGGAGCAGTTCTTGCCTCTCATGCCTGCACAGTGGGGTGGGGCCACTTACTCCCAGTCAGGCTTCCTTGCTCACTCCACCTCCTCACATGTTGAGCTGTCACGCTCCCAGCTTTCCTCCCCTGCTCCCATCTGTCACTCTCCTCCTCCCTGTGACACCAGGAGTACAGGTGTGTGTGTTCCTGGGGGGCTGGAGGAGCCCTGTGCTGTTCCTTTGGTGACAGGCTGTTTCCACTTTGACAAGCTCTCTGCCTATAAATGCCTTCCCATGTTTCCCTGCTGCTTCTCTCCTGCAGCAGCCAGGTGTGTGTTTCTGAAAGAACAGCCTTGGATGTGGAAGCTGTTTTTCAGCCTTGCATCCCCTGGCTTTCCTGAATAATGTGGCAAAGGAAACGTGGAGATGCCAAGTCATGGGAGCACAGTCGAACGTGAGAAGCACAGAGAGCTTCCATTTTACTGTTTTAAACAAAAATATTTCAACTATACAGAGACCTTTGGCTGAATTTGGGTGTCCGTGTTGCACGCAAAGGTATCCAGGTGTGCTTGGAATGGCAGCCAGCAAAGCCAGAAGAAATACCATGTGTGCAATCAGGCCAATATTTTAAAAAAATCCAGGAAGTTTACAAAGGATTAAAATCACCAAAATCCATTATAAAATCACAGCAAGAATATAATCAAATGCAATCAGAGGCAACGCTTCAGGGTTATTTATAGCATTAATCAGAGCATTTCAGTTAAGCCTTTCCATTTTAGGGCTCTGTCAGTGTTAAACGTTGGAATAAAAAGACTGCGTTGGTTGTTACAGAAATTCTGCCTTTAGGGATCATTTTCAAATTAAGCAGTTGTTTCTTGCTGTTGTAGGACACGGTGTCAGTACACAGACCCAGCTTTTATGCAGAGAGATTCTTCAAATTCATGACCAACACGGTGTTCCGAAAGAATTCCTGTAAGTACTGAGTCCAGGAGCTGCTGTGAGGCTTTACCTCGGCCTTGCTGCTGCAGCCCTTGTGGGGAGTCTGGGCTGGAGCCTGAGCAGGGTTTTCCACTGTGATAGAGCTGAGAGAGTGGGGGTGTTCAGCCCAGAGAAGAGAAGGCTCTGGGGATACCTGAGAGCCCCTTCCCAGGGCCTAAAGGAGGCCTAGAAAAAGGAGGGAAGGAACTTTTTTTACAGGCAAGGGGCAGTGGTTTCCCACTGCCAGAGGGCAGGTTAGATGGGGTATTGGGAAGAAATTCTTCCCTGAGAGGGTGGGGAGGCCCTGGCACAGGTTACCCAGAGCAGCTGTGGCTGCCTCTGGATCCCTGGAAGTGTCCAAGGCCAGGTTGGACGGGGCTGGGAGTGGAAGGTGGCCCTGTCCATGGCAGGGGTGGGACTGGATGGACTTTAAGGTCTCTTCCAGCCCAAACCATTCCATGATTCCATGCTACAGAGCAAAGCTGGGAACTGCAGAGCCCTCAGGCTGTCACAGCTTGCCTTGGTCTGCTTGGGCTCTCCTCCAGGAACTGTCCCTGCACCTGCCCCTGTGTGTGTGTGTGTCTCTGTGTGTCTGTGTGTGTGAGAGTAGAGCCTCTTCCCATGAAGCGACAGTTGCCTTTGCCATGACAGCAGCTGTTTGGTGGTGGTTCCATCTTCTCCCTCCCTCCTGTCCCCAGCTCTCAAGTCCTCCCCCTCGAAGAAAGGGCGCAGTGCCTTGCTGGCTGTGAAGGCGGTCGGTCCCACCGCGGCGTTCTCGGCCAGCCAGCTCACCTCCGAGAAGGACGACACTCAGTACGACCTGCGGGCAGCCCGGAGCTACCCCACGCTGGATGATGAAGGTGATGCTCCCGCTCAGGCTCCTGGCTCTCTGCTCACCCTCTCTTTCCCAGCAGTTCCTTAGGATCCTCCCCTGTTCTCCGCCAGTCCCCCACTGTGCTCCGACCGCAGGTCTTTCCTCATGGATAGCTCTTCATTGCATGTCTTGCTGTGCTTTGCAGGTGCTAAACCTGACCAGGACAGGGGAGAAGGTAAGAGTGTGTTGCTTTGTGGCAGCACCAGCAGGTACTTGATGCGACACCTCTGCATCAAAGGAGACCAAATCCCCTCTTTGTAGCATTGTGTGGATGTGCAGTGAAAATGGTCGCTTGCATCACTGATGCAGGGCAGCTGCTGCCAAGGGCACCACCAGCCATAGTCCAAAAGCCATCAGAAAGTTGCATTTTCCACCCTTAAAAAAAAAAAATAATGGGAGGGATATGACTGGGATCTGCAGGACTCCAATGACAGAGTTTGGGCAGTTACATCATGCCACTGAAAAACAGAGGAATGGCCTGGTTCTGTACTGCCTTTCCCTCACTTTCATCTTGACTGGATTTACAGTGAGTGCTGGAGGATGGGTGTTGGCTTGCTCTCTGTGCAAGGCACTGAGCACTCACTTCATCTCTTAATTCACTTGGATATTTATCCTGAGTGGTTCAAGCCCTTAATCCGGCTTTGGTCACCAGTGAGGTGTTTTCATTGGCATTGTTTCCTGCCTGTCGTGCTGGAAGTGGTGCTCTCTCCAGAGGATGCCTTGGGAGAGGCTGTTGAGTTCATGGACCAGTTAAACTTCCTGCCTGTCTGTGGTTTGAGTTCCCAGTCCCAGTGGGGGTGTGACAGCGGAACAGCCTCACGCAGGGCTGGGGTAGGTGAGGTGTTGGTGTCTGACCTACTCATCTCTTCTTCCTACCTCTCTCCTGCCCTCCCCCTGGGCCAGCAGGCAGGCCAGACCTGCTGCCCTGCACTCCTCCTTCCTTCGAAGAAGCGACCACAGCCTCCATAGCCACGACACTGTCGTCGACATCCCTCTCTGTTCCCGAGCGATCCCCTTCGGAGACCTCTGAGCAGCCCAGGTACAGGTGAGGACACTCATCCCCTGCTCCCCCTGGAGTCGAGTGGCTGCAGTTCCTCTCCATGCTCTGGGTCCCTGCAGGCTGCCCTGTGCTCTGGAATGCTAATGACCGATTTTAATTAAATCTCTCCTGGGAGCAAGCAGACACAGCTTTGATGGGATTAATTATTGCTGGGAGAAGTGTCAGTTGTTAAGTAGAACATCTCCCTCATGGGGTGGGAAGGTAGATTTGGGGACAGTGCAGGATTTCTGGCTTAAGTTGCTCTTCAAACTCTTCTCCTCTGGTTTCTTTCTGCAGGAGGCGCACACACTCCTCAGGGCAGGATGGCAGGTGAGAAAAGGGTCTCGTCTCTTTTGTCTTATGTTCTCTCTGCTGCCCAGAGACCTCACATTTATCGCTGTGCAAAGATCTCTTGGAGGGCTGAGTGGGAATTTTGGCATGGTCCTCTGCAGGATACTGAGCTGCTTCTGCAATCACACGATCCCCATTTCTTACACAGAATTTTCCTTACAAGCAGATCCCTGAGTGAGTGCTTTGCAAATACCACCATTATTTGATGGGAAGGGGAAACAACAGAGTTGTCCAGATTCACCCACTCAGCCAGCACCAGAGTCAAGGAAGGTCTTTTATGTCCCCTGTGAGTAAGCAAACCCCAGTAGCAGGAACATCCCTCCTCTGAGCACCTGGGCAAGGCAGGTGTGAGTTTGGGAAGGGGCACTGTGAGGCACTGAGCACCCTCAGTGCCCACAGAAGTAGCTTCCAGTGTTTTCAGAAACTGTGAGGTTTGAGGCACTTCCAGGTACTGTGAGGTTTTTTTCCCTCCTGTAGTGGCTCAGAGCCAAGGGCAAGGGAGGACAGGAATCCTCTGCTGCAGAGGGATGTCTGATTTAGAGGCTCATATTGTGGAATTACTGTGCATGGTTTTACACCAGTAAAAATGACCCCTTTACCCGTGTCAGCAGGATCTGCACGAGGACCCTGCATGTGCTGCTGGCTCTGCCCTGGCTTTCCAGGACATTGTGTAGGTGTTGTAGGCTTTGAAATGACATCAGAGACTCAGTCCTGGGATGTGCTGTAGCCAGAGGAGCTGCCAGACAGGCTGATGGCCTCCCTCCCTGCAGTCAGTCTTTGGTGCTTCAGAGGAAGGGAAGGATTTTAGAAGGCAAGAGTTTGCACCATGTCACAGACATCTGCCCTTGTTCCTAGCTTTGAGTGGTTTGCCAAGTTTAGACCACATAAACTGGGAAAAAAATCCCTTCCTGTGGCATTTCCTAATGAAAATACCTCTGGATGCTTCATGCCACTGAATTTTGGTAAATTCCTGCTCCTAGAGGGCAGGGACCTGTGAAATACCTCACCTCCTGCAGAATCTGTTGTTGGAAATTGCTGAAAATTGGAGACCTAAACCCAGGCCCCAGTGTTGGGACCTGTGTGGCAAATGCAGGGACTTCACCCAAAATACTGGCCAGTACATCCCAGAGGGAGGGAGCTGCTGGAGGGTGTGGCTGCTCATCCAGAAATAGGTGAGGTGAATCAGTGACTGTCCTGGCACCGTTCAGGGAGCTCAGTGTCTTGGTCAGAGTAGATCCATCTGTCACAGATTTGCCTGAGCTACACCTGCCCACCCCCCCAGCCGTGGCCACCTTTGCCGGTTTTTGCCTATTTTCTGGTGTGTCATAGTGCCTTCTGGTGCTGGTGCCTCATGTGTCCTTCCTGGGGGAGCAAGGACTTGTGTAGAGCACTCTGGGATCCCCTGGTGAAAGCCAGTGCAAGCACAAAGTTATTACAGCAAGAATTTACATTCCTGAGCTGAGACGGAAAAAAAAACTTGTGCGATTTGCTCAAGAATGTGTCACACCTCTGGTTATTCTGGTCTGCTGTGGAATTCACTCTGGGTTTGAAGTCCAGCCCTGTGAGGAAGAGAGGAGTGAGTTCCCTGGCACGGAGCTGGATAGAAGTGCTGGCCAGTGGCTCTGGCTGCAGCCAGACCCAGCCCAGGGCAGGGCAGTGCTGGCGGTGAACGTGGAGCTCAGCCCTTCCCCAGCCCTGTGCCCTCAGCTTGGCAGGCTCCTGCTCCTCCTTCCCACAGGGACAATGGAGCCAGCCCTGCTGGCACAAGCAATTACTTTAATAGCATGAGATATTAAAGTGAATACTGTCAGAAACAGCTCCAGTGTGCAGATAAATCTGATGTCAACCCTGGAGCAGCTTTGGTGCGCTGGGAGTCTTGGAAGAGGTCAGAGGCTCTGGCCTTGTGCCAGGCTAACTCTGGACACAAGTTTTCCCTGGAGGCCAGTTCTCTTTCCTCCCATGCTCCATCTGACACTGCCAGTCTTTCCTGCAGCACTGGCTGATTAACCCCTTCCTTCTTGTCCTCTTTTCCCACCTTGTTAATCCTGAGCACTACATCCGCCAAGACTGACTCTTTTTCCCGGGGGTTTTGTTTATCCAAATGCTCAATCCTGGCAGGTCTGACTGTTCCCTCTGAGCCAGAATCAGCTGCTCAGTTTGTGCTGGGAGCTCAGTGCCACGGTGGCAGCAGCAGCTGCGTGCCAGGGCAGAGCAGCATGAGGGGCTGGGCTGGCTCAGGACTGATTCAGGCTGACCTAAAATTGAGGGCTGTGCATAACTCGTGCCCAGCTGAGCCTGTGGGCCTGTCTCTCCTGGGTTTCCAGGTCACACGAGGAGGTGCGAGTCGAGGAGGAGCAGCAGATCAGTGTGGAGCTGGAGCCCAAGTGCGACGTTGAGATCGTGGCTCCTGAAGAAGAAGACAAAGAGTGAGTGTTTTGGGCAGCTCTGCAGAGCCCACACAGCGGGGTTTGGGCTGCGGCTGCTTGTGCTGGAGGCTTTGCTGGGCTCCAGCTCTCCTGGAGAGACTGGTCCTCCCCCAGACACCTCGGTGGGGCTGGGTGTGGTTACTTCTGACCTCACCTTTCTGGATGTGACAGTGTAGCGTCTTCAGCTGTTTAGTGAATCGGTCTTGCTCTCTCCTGCTCTGATTGCAGTGAATAAACTGTCGTTCCTTTCCCCCCTGCAGAGAGGCAGCTTCTTCAGCCTGTGCCATTGTCACATCCACAGCCACCATAGAGGTGGAGACAGCCAGCCAGGCCTCGGAGCCAGCCAGCCAGGCCTCGGATGAAGATGATGTGCCAGTCACAGACATATACTTTGTAAGAGACCTTCTCCCCCTGCCCCTCGGGGTGTGATGGGAAGGGTTGGACGAGGCTTCCAGTCTCAGTTCAGGGCAGTGAGTGCCCTGTGACATCTGGGTGTGGAGCACCTTGAGAGCTCAGTGCTGGGTGGGTTTTTGAATGCAGGGAACTGGAGAACTCAAACCAGAGTCTAGTGAGGATCACAGAGATAGCTGTACTGCTCTACTTCCAAGCACAAGTGCTGAAGGGCCAGCATGTTCGCTCCTGGGACAAGCCAAGGTGATGTGGGTACAACAGAGAGGTTTTTCCCTCCTCGGCCAGAGATCCTGGCTGCTTTCCTGACAGAAACATGGCCTATGGGGAAGTGGCTGCAGGGGGTGACCTTGGGCTCTGGTGATCTCTGGCTTTTCCTTTCCCTGCAGGCTGCATTAGGTGATGCAGTGGGAGTCTAGTGCTGAGCCAGGGAGTAAGTTGGTGGTTGGCAGCAGAGTGCCGTGGAGCCTGTCCCTCACTCCGCTCCTGCCATGGCTGAGCAACTTCTGCAGTCCAGAGAAGAGTTGTTACAGCAACATGTACCTGTCCTGTGGATTCCCAGAGCAGAGCTGAGCATCTGCCCCGGAGAGCTGAGCTCTCCCCTGTGCCTGGGCACTGGAACCCTCATTAAAAGAGGTGCCCAGCTCCCCCCTGCTCCGACTCGTTGCTGTTGGTTCTGTGGTGCTGGAGATGAGCTGAGCCCATGTGATGGGCTCCTTCAGGCTAAACTAAAAATGGCAACACTGGCCTTTCCCTGGGCTCGTGTGACTCTGCTGCAGAGCTGCTCACTCATTGCCGAGTCACTCTGAGGCTCATGGGAGCTGTGGAAGGAATCAGCTCTGTTTTACAGCTTGTTTGGGTTTGGTGCATGCTGTTCAGAGTGCAAACAGCTCCTCTAACACTGCTGCTCCCTCCTTGCCTCTGGATGGCAGCTGTGTGCAGGCAGATCCTGCCTGCTCCATTGGCAAGTGTCTTCTAGCGAGGGTCAGCTCTTCTCCCTGTCCCTGGGCATATGAACTCCCCCAACTTGAGGGGCACCTCTCTATCCCAGAGAAAACTCTGCAGTGAGTGCTCATAGAGTGTGTCTGACTGCTCATCAGCATTTCATACTTCATCTGAGTTTTGCATTAAATGTGTGTTGTGTGCTGTGGAGTGTTTGTCACTGCCAGGATGAAGGGAAAAGCTGATTTGGGTTCCCATGGGTGCTCTCCTTGGAAAACCACTTGAGCTGGAGCTCAGGTGAGGCTGCACCACAGTGCGGCGGGCTCAGACCACAGCTGCTCCTGCAGGAGTGCTCTGGGCGGTGGGTGAAGGGATGCTGTGTGCAGAGGAGGATTTGGCAAGGCCCAGGGGACCGTAATCTGATCACTGGAAGTCTGCTCCTGAAAGGAGAGCGCTTCATCCTGCTGTTCATCCCCAGGGAATAGAAGTGCAGAGTGTGGCAGGGCATGGGCGCTGCTCTTCCCTGCACGGCTTTCCCACCCGCTGACCCGTCCAGGCCTGGAGTTGCCCAACGCCTTGGTTTTTTTTGCTTTCTCTTTCATCCTCTCTTTCACATCATCCTTTTTTTCCTCTGTTTCCTTTCTCACCTCACTTGCCCTGGGTCCACCCAGTTCACAGATGGGAGGTACTGGATTTACTCTCCCCGCCAGCGCAGACACCGAACTACCTCGCGTTCCTCTGGGATTGTAAGTGAACACGCTGGCACAGCACACAGGGGAGCAGAGCTGCAGCTTTGAAACACTGGGGCCAGCACCCCATTTCTCTGGGCTGCTGGGGCTCTGGCTTGGGTGGGCATCAGGAACTAGCCCAGGAGAAATGGGGGAAGCACACTGAAATCCCACGGATGGATCTCCCTTTAGGATCTGGGAGAATCATGAGCTCTGCTCAGCTTTTCTGCAGACTGGTGACACAGCTCCTGCCCTGGGCTGCAGGGTCACCCAGCCCTTGGGCAAACTGTCAAGGAAGGGTAGGGAGGCCCTGGCACAGGTTTCCCAGAGAAGCTGTGGCTGCCCCATCCCTGGAAGTGTCCAAGGCCAGGTTGGATGGGGCTTGGAGCCACCTGGGCTGGTGGAAGGTGTCCCTGCCCATAGCAGGAGTGAAACAAAATGAGCCTTGAGGTCCTTTCCATCCCAATCCAGTCTCTGATTGTAAGTACCAGACCTGACCAGAGAGGCCTTGGTAGGCGATGTCATGCTCAGCTCCCTCAGCCCAGGAAGAGGATTTTAAAGAGACCATTAAGATGTTTTGAACCTGCTAAAAATCCAGTTGCAAATCAAACCATTTTGGCTTGTGGGGAGCAGCTCATCAACCAAATGAGGCAGAAGGTGCTGCTGGGTTAGGGCTGGTTTCTGCTCTCCAGCCCTTCTCAGCATCATCAGTGTGCTCCCTCCTCACTGCAGGTGCTCACTGAGCAGGGAGGGTTTTCCTTTCCTAAAGATTCAGGGAAGCATTTAGGGGCTGAATTCAAATTTCAGAGTGCTCTAGAGCCCTTCTCAGGCTCTGGGAGAGCTGTGGGCTCCAGGCAGGGTGCATGGGGAAGCAGGGGCAGGAATGTGCTCCTGGCTGTGGCTGATGGCATGAGGAAGGTGCTGCACCTTTGTGGGCAAAGAAGCAACTCCTCCCGCAGCTCCTCCTGCCCCTGGGCTGGGTTTGGCTGCCCCAGCACCGGGAGGGTTAATGCCAAGCACCGGATGCTCCTTTATCTCCCGCAGCTCCCTGCATGCATCCCAGCTCCTAAAAGGCTCTGAAAGAGACTGGCTGGAGCATGTGGTTCAGTCAGGAGGGATGAAAAACAGGATGTGGGGCAGGCTTGATGTGGTGGGGAGCTTTCCTGTACCTCCGGCAGAGCTCAGTGAGAAGCTCCAGGCAGGGGTTTCTCGTCCCTCCTTGCTCCCAGCGGTGTCTGCTCATGGAGCTGCAGTTACTGGAGGGTTCAGCATGCAGAAACCAGTGCTTCAAAGCTTCTCTGGCTTCTTGTAGTTCCTTGTATGTCACAGACTGTCACACTCGCCTCCTGGGCTGGGAACTCCCCAGGCTTCTTCCAAGTATCCAGTCCTGTTTCTCTTCCTTTGCAAACACCAGGCTGGGTCAGAGTGGGCAGTTTCCTCTCTCTAGGAAGAAAAGAGCCTGTTTGCAATGGAAGTGTGGCCCCCCTGTAACCCTGAAAGCAGACACCAGCCCTTGGATCTGTGCTGTGTCAGCAGCAGAGTGTGTCTTGTCACACCAGTGCCCAGTGTTGTGATAAGTGTCCCTCAGTGCACACCCCCTTCCCCTCATTCTTTCCAGGATCCAGTTGTGTTTTGCATTCTGTGTTGTACTTGTTCCCATTACCCCACTGTCTCCAAGATCTCAGTGATAACTTTCCTTTCTGTGGCCACCATCCACCATGGTCTCAGCCCTGCTCCACTGCCTTCTCCAGGGAAGGAGGAAGGCACAGCAAACAAATCCAGTTTCCCTGTAAAAGCCTCCCTGGACACCAGTTTGTAGCCTGCACAGGGCTCTGGAAATGGGAGGGGGAGAGCTGGGAGGAGAGAGCAGGAACCCAGAGCTCTGTCACTCCCTTAGGTCACTTCCTGAGTCTCTCGGTTCCTCCGGAGCCGGGGTGATGCCATGGCAGGGAGCTGAGGCTTCCCTGGCATCTCAAAAGCTCTAGAAGTCTGTCCCTGCAAGAGGGGAGGTTGTGCCACCCCCACTGCAGCTGGTGCAGGATCCCATGTCCCAGCTGGCAGGGAGCAGGACGTGCTGAGGGCTCCCCTGCTGAGAGCTGGCTCTGAGCTCAGCGCTCTCCCTCCAGGTGGACAGCTGTTCTTACTGTATTGTTTCCTACTCTTTTTATTTTCTCCTTTTATTTTTTTCCTCTTCTCTCCTTTGCTCCCTGCTCTGCTGCTGCTCTCCCTGCATTCTCCCCGCCGTCTCTGGCCACTCTGGCAGCCGACAGACGAGAGGAGTTGGGTTTACTCCCCGCTCCACTATAGCGCTCAGCTCCACTCTGTCTCCGATGAGGAGAGCGATACAGTAAGTGTCCAACAACCCTGTGCCGGTGGGTCAAGCTGGGAGCTTGTGCTCCCTCTGCAAGGTCAGCCTGGCCTCTGGCAGCGTGGGGCTCCTGCATGGCTGCAGCAGAGCCCGGCTGCCCCTTGGGCTGGCTTGGTGCTGGCAGAGCCCTTGCCTGCTCAGCGAGGGCTGTGGCTTGGTTCCAATCATTTGGTGCAGGGAAATCTTTGGGGAGCTGAGGTTTTCCAGTCAGGTTGTTGTTGCTGGAGGGTGTGGAACAGCCTCTGTCCTTGTGCTGATTGTGCTGGGGAGCTGGTGGGGCACAGACCTGACTGACATGGGGGAGTGAACTCTCTTGCCCCTCGTGACAAAAAAGACATTGAAGGGCCAGAGTGTGTCCAGAGAAGGGAACGGAGCTGGGAAGGGTCTGGAGCACCAGGAATAGCTGAGGGAGCTGAGGGGGCTTAGCCTGGAGAAAATGAGGTTCAGGAGGGACTTTCTTGCTCTCTCCAACTCTCTGACAGGAGGGTGGAGCTGGGGGGGGTCAGGCTCTGCTCCCAGGGAACAAGGGACAGGACCAGAAGAGACAGCCTCAAGCTGCACCAGGGGAGGTTTAGGTTGAATATTACAGAAAATTTCTTCATGGAAGGGGTTGTCAAGCCCTGGCACAGGCCCAGGGCAGTGGTGGAGTCACCATCCCTGAAGGGTTCAGTGTGTGGATGTGGCACCTGGTGACATGGTTTAGTGGTGAACATTGTTGTGGTGCGGGGGTTAACGACTGGACTTGATGACCCTGGAGGTCTTTTTGCACTGTAAGGATTCCGTGGTTCTGTGACTCTCCTCTCTCTGCCTCTTGCAGTAATCTCTATGCAGACACAGAAGTCCCAGAGAGCAGCGATTCCCTCTGCAGGTCGATGTGTTCCCTTTTCGTTGATGCAGCCGTTCCAGTGGGATGGGGAAGAGTTTGCTGACACCAGTATTGCTGCACTGCAGGACCCCGGGCACTGCGTTTCAGGACGGAGCAAAACTATAACCGTGTATTTCTACTCACCCCAGACGTGGGCAGCAAAGAAACCACCCGCTCACCCGCAGCTCCCAGCAGAGAATTCCAGCTGGGTGTAGAGAATCCTGGGTAGTAACACAGTGTTTTCCAGACGTGCACTACCGTAGCTACCTATCCATGTGTGATACTGTGAACCTTTTTAATTTTTTAATCATGTATTTATTTCTTTTATCTTTGCACAGAGACAGCACAAATGTGCTTTTTTAAACATTTAGTTTACTGCACTTTTTTTTTTTTTTTTCCATATATTTGTGCATCAGAAAGGAGCGCGAGACCTCACCGGAGAAGGGGTAGGAGCACATTGCTGGGGAGGGCAGGGACAGGAGTGGCTTCATTTGAGGCAGCAGCGTGGTCTGACCAACTGAGGGAGTCAGGAGGTTTAAGGCTGTCCAGACTCTGCCACGGTTTTGCTGAGTGACCCAAGGCGAGTCACTTAAACCACTCTGTGCCTCAGTTTCCCCCGTGCTGATGGGTGTACAGTACCCACGTCGTTACAGCACTTAAACCCTGGGATGAAAGGTGCTATGAAAATGCAATGTATTAAAGGCCATGGAATAGAATTACTCCCACGTTACCACAGTCCAAAGTAGCCATGCCAACTCACTTGGATCCAAACTCTCTAGTGACTTCTCCTGTCTGTGACACTGTGCGGGGGCAGCGCACGGTTGCTGTCGACAGCGACGTGGACTCAGCTCTCCCCAGACGTTGTGCTGGGCTCTGCCTTCCTCGTGTGCTGCACTGCTGCCTCACCCCTCCCTCTGTGCTTGGAGTCCACGCTTCATCCAACCGGCTCCGCCTGCTCCAGACCCATGGGCACGGACAGACGGGACCTGGGCACCTCCCTGCCTGGCTGTGCTGGAGGGTGAATTCCCTGCTCTGCCAGGCCCATGTGGGGCTCGTCTGGACGCTGATCCTCCTGGAGCCACTCAGCCCCCCACGTGCTCGTGGTTGTATGCCGGGGTCACCCGGCCCCTCCGCTCCTCGGGGCAGGCAGGGAGGCGCGGGCACATCCACACCCACTGGAGGCACAAGCAGGAGCCCGGCTCTGCCATGGAACTGTGCCAGCACTGCTGCGCTCGTGGACTCTGTTGGACAAAAAGCCGTGTGACTGGGGTGTTGCCTGGGGTCACATCTGCTGGTGGAAATCACTGCTGCGGGTGTCTGAGAGGGTTTGCTTTGCGGGGGCCGTAGGTGAGAGGGTTTGGTGTCACGGGGTGGTGTTCAGGCTCATCCATCAGCAGGACACACACCACAGCGTTGTCTGGAATCCAGCAATCCCATCCTCATCTCCCAGAGAGAAGACAGGAAGTCCTTTAGGCCAGAGGGAGCCAGGTCTTGTTCATGTGCTTTATGAACCTCACTTGAGAAAGAGGCTCAAAATCTCTTTATTCCCATTACAATCTTCACTGTCCTTGGGATTCCTTGTAGAGGGGTGGGGAATTGGGACCCTGCTCTCGGTCCCCCAGTCTGTGTTCACAGCAGCACTCAGGAGGGGTTAAGTTGGGTCCCAGAAGGTGGCTGGGCTGGTGGGAAGCTCTTCCCTCTGCACTGTGCTGGACTTGGCGAGGATCTTCAGGAACTGATGTTTTCTTGCCTGGAATACGGGACCTGGACTTCCCTGCCCTGCCTGTGGATGTGGAAGGCTGCGGGTTGTGCTTCTCGGGAGCACAGCTGGGGGATCGTGCAAGCTGCTGCTGTTCCATGTATCCATGTATTTACCAAATAGTCTATCAAAAGTCTCTCAAGAAACTTTCCCCTTTCAGTTGCTGCTTGACAGCTCGTTCTCATGGCTGCAGCTCCTGCCCCATCCCGCCTGGGGGGCTCTGCAGGATTTGGGGGGGGCTCTGGGGTTGGTGGAGGGGACATGGGAGCAGTTCAATACCTGCAGCCTCACCTGCCTTTGGGCTCAAGGCAAGAGGCTTCAAAAAGCTAAAATTTAACCTCCTTTTGCTCCAGCAGCGTGTGTAGAATGGCCAGAGGGAGCTGCTGCTGCTGGTGGGTGCTGTGCCGGAGGAGAGGGCTCCAGGGGGGAATCACGGTGGGCTCAGGATGTCTGACCCAGGCCCCTCTGGGATCACCTCAGGGGCTGGACAGCGTGGCCTTGTCAGGACTCTCCAGCCACCTGAAATGAAGCACCTTGGTGCAGATGGTGTAAGCATCATTGACGGGGGCTTTACTCCTTCCCCTCCTTTTGGGGCTCTCCAAAGCTCCTTGGTCTCTGTGCTGGGAGTGTCCCAGCCTCAACTTCCCTGAGTATCCCAGAGAATGAGCTTTGTGAGCTGGAGCTGTGCTTGGTCCCAAGAGAGGGGGTGAACCTAGAGCTCCTGCAGCACATTCATTCAAAGCACTGTCTTTCCTTTTTGAGACAATCCCTGTGCTGTTCCATAATGCCAGACCCTTTGGAGCGAGCAGGTCTGGACAGGGAGGGTTGGTCTTGTGAGAGGACAGACAAAGGCTTAGAGCAGCTTTGTCATTGTGGGGAGACAAGGAGGAACCTTCCTTTAGGGGGATGCTGATCTGAAACACAAACTGCCCCTGTCCAGGCTGGCACAGCCCCTGCTCTGTGTCACCTCCTGTCCAGCAGCTCAGTGCTGGGGAACTGTTCAGCCTCTGTTTTCCCTGGAGGCTGGAAGGACCTTGGATTTTAAAGCTTGGTCTCAGCCCCTCTCACTGCAGCAGGAACAGCAGGAGCTCTGGGACACATCACAGGCACGGTCAGTACTGCCTGGGCAGGAAAGGTCCTCCCCAGAGGGAAGGGAACCCACATCCATCCTTGGTCTCAATGTTCCTCCAGCTGCACTTCAGCTCATCCTGCACTTGAGTTGCCTGTTCTGTGTCGGGGCTCTCTCTGGTGACTGGCAAGTGCTGTCCCTGCTCTCCATCATTAAAGGAGGCACCAGGGTCTTGTACCCCGAGATTTGAGCCCCACAGAGCAGCCCCTTCCCACATAGGGCTGTGTGCCACCACTGTCCTCCATCCCCATCGGGCTCTGTGGGACACGCCCTGACCACTGCCTGGGGCTGAGGCTGAGATGATTTCTGCCCCGTCAGTGGAACCGCCCTTAGGGGTGTTCAGTGACGGCAGAGCCCAGGGCGGGCACGGGCTCCATCCCCCGGCCCCGTGTCGACCACAGCCCCGCGGTCCCGTCCTCATTCCCAGCCGCTGCTCCGGCGCGTCCTGAACGGACGGGGACAAAGCCAAGGCGGAGGCGTCCTGGGTCACGTCTGAATTTTCCTTCTCTCCCTGTCCCCACGTGTGTCCCGTGACTCCCTGTTCCCATGTGTTTCCCTGGGGATGTCTCACGGGATGTCCGTGTCCCATCCATGTCTGTCCCGGTGGCTGTCCCTGTCCCACGGGATGTCCCACACGTGTCCGTGTGACGGATGTCTGGCGGCGCTGCCGGAGACGTTGTCCCGTCTCCGCTCCGGGGACTCGAGATCTGGCCGCGCTTTTTCTTCTCTCGGTTGTTTTGAGGGTGTTTCCCCTCCCTCTGCACGGAGCCCTTTCTCCACGGACCTGTGCCGTGCTCTCCGGTTCCGCTGCAGGCGCCGCGCGGGCCTCGGCACCTTTTGGGGCAAAAGCGGCCGGAATCGGGACAGGCGGGACAGGCCCCGCCCCC
>VYXB01010190.1:55447-71243 GCA_013397135.1 Pachyramphus minor | reverse complement strand
CGGGCGAGTCCCGCCGACAGCGAGGTAGGGCCCGGGTCTGCGTGGGGAGGGGAGCGCTGGAGGGGGGGGCGAGGGATGCGGGGGTGGGGAGGCTGAGGAGAACAAAGAGTCCAGAAGTCTGGGATGGACGGACATAGAGACCGAGATGGGTGGACAGAGACCGGGATGGGTGGACAGACCGCAGGGCTGGGACGGATGGACGGATGGACGGACGGACGGAGGGGCTCTGCGGGGCTTTCGGCTCTCTCGGGACTCTCCGGACGCTCGCGTTCGGCTCAGCCGCCCAGTTCACACACAAACCGAGGATCGGGTGCGTTTCGGGGAGGGGGAAGCGGAGACCCCACGGCGGGGACGGAGACGTGGCATCCCCCACTGTCTGTCTGTCCCCGGGGCCGAGGGTCCGCGGCGGGCACGTCCCGGGCTTCCCCTCGGCACCAGGATTTGCTTTGGGGGCTCCCCCGTTGGGACGGGTCCACCCCGCCCGACCCCATGTGCCGCCGGTTGGGCTGGGAAGAGCCGGGAAAGAGCCAGGAAAGGACCGGGAAAGGGCCGGGAAAGGAAAGGGCTATTTCGGATGGCCGTGGGCAGCCCAGCGGCCTTGACGCCCCCGAGATGCCGCGATGCTGCGGGCGGGGGCAGCCGCGGGCGGGGGGCCCTGGTGCCGGCCCCCCCCCAGGGCTGCCGAGCCCCGGCTCCTGCACCCAAGGGCACCCAGGGTGAGCCCCCTGCCCGGCGCCGGGGCCCCGGAGGTTGGGATGGGGATGGTGCCAGTTGTCTCCAAGCCGGCCCAGAGGTTCGGGACCTCTGCCCTGGGCCACAGCAGGGACAGGCAAGGACAGCCACGGTGCCTGGCAGGAACCACCCCCTGTGTCACTGCTCCCCATGGAATGTCCTGGGTGTCCCGGGGATGTCCCTGCTCTGGCCCCGCCAGGGCAACTCCCCCAGCAGCGGGTCCCTGGGATGACTGGGGGTCCAAGGAGGGACACTGGGGCCCTGCCAGGTCCCCATTCCCATGGTGTGGCCATGCCCTTCCCTGTCCCAGCTGATGACCTGGAGCTGATCTGCTGCCTCCTGAGCCCCAGCCTATGGGGGGGGTGGCAGTGGAACCACATCCATCCCTCGCAACCACGGGACCACCTGCAGCAGGGACATCAGGCTGTGGAGGCAGAAGGGATCCTGAAGGGAAAGTCCTTGTCCTGGAGAAGCCCAAACAGAGAGGAGGGACTGGCCACACAAGGGAAAAATGCAAACGTCCTGCAGCACCTTCTGAAGGGCTGCCCTGAGGCCAAGCACCAAGTCCAGAAGCAGAGCCCAGGCCGAGAGTGCACATGGGGTGTGTGGGGAGTCACTGTTGCCTGGTTTGGGGGTCTCTTTGCAGGTGTCCAGTGCTCCACTGCCCAGCAAACTCCCCTCCCAGCTCCCTGCCATGGCCTGACCCTGCAAGCCCCGTGCCCAGTCCGGCCTGAGGAAGCCTGGGGAAGGAATGGGCTGGGGCAAGAGCAGATAAGGAGCAGCCTCCTGCTCCCCAACAGCCTCTTGCCTTTCCCTCGGATGTGGCCAGGGCAGGAAGCAGTGCCCAGTGGAGGCAGGGCAGCCACAGTGCATCTGCAGCAGAACATCAACCCTCAGGCTCAGGCGGTGCCAGGAACCCCATTAGTGCCTGCAGCAGCCCCCGCTCCCTTGCTCCTGCCAGTGCCTCGCAGATTCCCACAGCACATTTCGGGTAGAGCTCCTCTCCACCAGGATTTTACCCCAACACCCTTTGCAAAGCCCTTGCTGCCATGGGATCTCTCTTGGGAGGGTTTTGCCAGGTCCAGAACCCCAAACCCGAGTGCTGTCTGTGATGGGGGGGGCGAGGGTGAGAGGGGACTCCCCCACCCCCAAATAATCCCTTTCCCAGAGATGCCGCTGCTTTGCTCTGGCACTGCCCGGGTTCCCTCTCTCGGGGCCCTGCGGCTGTTAAGTGGCCCCTCGTTAATATTTGATTCCCTCTAAGTGCAGTGCCCGGCTGAGGCAGCTCTGAGCAGGGGGGCCCGGCTGCTCAGCCCCCAAGCCCACCCCGGGGTCCCCCCAGGCAGTGCCTGGCTGCACTGGGCGGTGGGTGAGGGCCCGAGTTGTGATTGCCACGGGGCAGGAAGGGGAGGAAGGACAGGGAGGGGCTGTGGTTTGGAGCTTCTGGGCCTCGTGGCACCTTGCCCAGCCATGGTGCCACCACAGGGAGACCCCCACGCTGGGCACTGTGGGGAGGGGGTCACATCCTACCACAGGGAGCCAGTGGGGAGCCGAGAGCATCCCATGTCTCTGAGTCTCTGGGGGCTCTCAGGGGCACCATTGACCCGCGGGCTCCTGACCCTCAGGGAGCAGAGGGCACACTCTGGGACAGGGGGACACACTCAGGGACAGCACCCCAAGAGTGTGAGCAGGCACATGGCAAAGGACAGCAGGAGCAGGACCACCATGCCAGGCACCTGTGTGGCTTCGCTGTTGGGCAGGGGGGAATTTGTCACCTCCCAGAGGACGTGGGAAAGGCTGGTGACTCCTCAGGGATTTGGAATGTCACATCAAGGCCTGACAGTGATCTGGAGGGCCCTGACACTTCTGGGGCCACCACAGACATCCCTCAGGGACCAGTGAGAACAAACAGCAGCAAGTTTTGGCTCTTGGCTCATGGAAAAAGCCAGGCCCATCCTCGCAGTGAATCACTGCTGTGATCTGCCAGCCCCCTGCCCCGGGATGGGACAGGGATGGGGACAAGTCCCCGCCGCCACCCTGAGCCCCTTCCCTGCTCCCCAGGGCTGCAGCACCCACAGCACAGCTGGTGACAGGGGCACAGGTGGGACTGGGTGGGTGCCAGCACCCTCAGCCCCACGTCCCGCCTGGGTGAGGCCCCAGAGGAAGATGTTGCAATGCCTGGCCCCATCCCAGCCCCGGGCTGTGGGATCGGCGCGTGCCTCGTGCCTCGGGTGTGTGCAGTGGCTCCCAGCCCCGCGGCCACCCTCGAGCCAGGGGCCAAGGAGGGGGTGGTGAGGGCTGTTCAGCTGTGGGACACAGGACAGGGATCTCCTGGGACATGGGGACATGGAGCAGGGTGGGGTGATGGATCAAACAACTTGGTTTGGCACTGATCGGGGCCAGCTTGAGGTTTGACCTGGGGACAGGGGACAGGTGGCAAGTGCCACCCTGCACAAGGGGGAGGTAAGGTTGCCAGGATCCCAGAACTGGAGGGCTCTGCAGTGGGGGCTTTGCAGGGGTGGATGGTTGGGATACAGCTGGGCAGCCCACTGGGCATCCCACTGGGGCCACTGGGCTGAGGATGGTGTCAGCCAGGGAGTGGGATGGGGCAGGTTGGGTGACAAGAACATCCACAGCCTGGAGAAATGGGTCCCAGGAGGAGAGGAGGGCTTTGCTCCCTGCCAGAGCTTGTGTTCCCAAGGTGTCTGGTCCCTACAGTTGCTGTGTCTCTGCTCTGTCCCACATCATCTCGTTTGCAGCCTGGACTAATTAGTAGTGGAAGCCTGTGCAGGGCCAGGAGTCAGACTCAGTGATCATTGTGGGTCTCTTCCAATTCAGGATGTTCCATGATTCTATGATTCCCAGCTGCTGGATGCTTCCCGGCACCAGATCACTGCCCAGTGAGGCAGAGTGGCACTGACTGGGCTGCCCACGGCCAGTCCATGTGCTCCCTGTCACCATCCCGGGGACAAACCCTCAGCTCCCGCCGCAGGGGGTCCAAGGGAGCAGAGCAGGGATGTCACCCACTCTGGCTGTGTGTTGGTCACAGTGCCAGGGCTGCAGCACACAGCTCCAGACATGGATGTCCCAACCTGTGCCTCAGTTTCCCACACACGCTGTGGGGATGAGGCTTCTCCCCACTGAGCCAGGAGTAGGGCACAGGGATGGGGGGAGCATTAGGATCGTGCCTCAGGGCAGCCACCCTGTGCTGCATCCTTGACAGCGGGTCCCTGCACTGTGACAGAGGGCAAACGTCCCATGGGTGTCAGGCTGTGTCCCCCTGGGAGTAGGAGTGAGCCAAGCTGCTGGTGCTGGGCCGTGCTGGGATCTGGCCTCGTGGCTGCAGCTCCACGTGGCTCATGGCCCAGGACGGTTAATCCCAGCAGCTGCAGGGCTGGGCCCTCGGCACCCACCACGGCTGCACCCGGAGCCAGCGTGAGCGGGGGACCCAGTGTCCCCCCCCATGGACCCAGTGTCCCCCTCCATGGGCCCAGGGTCCCCCTCCATGGGCCCAGTGTCCCCCTCCATGAGCCCAGGGTCCCCCTCCATGGGCCCAGTGTCCCCCCCCATGGGCCCAGTGTCCCCCTCCATGAGCCCAGTGTCCCCCTCCATGGGCTGGGCTTCTGGCAGGGCATCCCCTTCCACAGTCCTGGGGGACCCCACATCTGCAGGCTCAGGGTGGGTGATGGGGAACAACCCTAAACCCCCTCCCTTCTCCCCGCAGGGCAAGGTGGGCTCGGTGCTGGCAGTGGGGGGCACAGGCCATGGAGCCAAGCCAGGAGGGTGCCTGAAGTTGCCAGAAGGAGTGTGAGGGGCTGGGGGATATGGAGCCCCCCAACAGCAGCGTGGCTGGGCCGGCACACTTGTGTTTCGGGGTGTTCAACGCCAGCGACGGCCGTGCCAACGCACGGAACAGCATCGCCTCACCCTGGTTCTCCACGGCCTTCGGCCTCATCGGCCTCTGCTCCAACCTCTTCGCCCTCTGTGTCCTGCTCAGCTCCTCCCGCAAGCTCTCCAGCCACGCCCGCTCCTCCTTCCTCATCTTCCTCTGCGGGCTGGTGGTCACGGACTTCATGGGGCTGCTGGTGACAGCCTCGGTCATCATCCCCTACCACTTCATCAAGTTCCCCTGGGCCGAGGTGGACCCCGACTGCCACCTCTGCAACTTCCTTGGCTTCTCCATGGTGTTCTTTGGGCAGTGCCCGCTGCTGCTGGGGGCCACCATGGCTGGGGAGCGGTTCCTGGGCATCAACCGCCCCTTCTCCCGCTCCACCAGCATCTCCAAGCGCCGTGCCTGGGCCATGGTGGGGCTGGTGTGGGGCTTCTCCTGCCTGCTGGGGCTGCTGCCCGTGCTGGGGCTGGGTCGGTACACACTGCAGTTCCCCGGCTCCTGGTGCTTCCTCACCCTCCTCCCTGACACCGGCGACATCATCTTCTGCCTGCTCTTCGCTCTGCTGGGCATCCTGTCGGTGCTGCTCTCCTTCGTCCTCAACACCATCAGCGTGGTCACGCTCTGCCGCGTCTACCACGACCGCGAGTCGGTGCAGCGGCGCCGCGACAGCGAGGTGGAGATGATGGTGCAGCTCGTGGGCATCATGATCATCGCAACCATCTGCTGGATGCCCCTCCTGGTGAGGCCCCTGACCTGATGCCCCCCCATCACCACTCCTCTGTGTCCCTCCTGGGTCTTGGGGTGTCCCCCTGTTCTTCCCAGTGAGGTCCAAGGTCTCACTGTGTCCCCACCACGTTCCTGCTGGTGAGGGCCTAGGTCTAGGGGTGTCCCCTTGGTGAGGCCCCCCCCGGGTCTCAGTGTCCCCCTGTGCCACCTCTCTGCACTCCAGGTTGGCCCTTGGGTTATGGGCTCTGGGGCTCAGCACTGCCTGCAGGCAAAGCAGGTGCTCCCTGGTGCCCAAACCAGCCCGGGGCTCCCCTCCAAGGGGCTCAATGCCCGGACCCTCATCACCTCCCGCACCCCAACGCAGCTCACGGACCCCCCAGTGACACTGTGCCCCTTTCCCTCCCCCAGATCTTCATCGTGCAGACGGCGCTGCAGCATCTGCCCGGCGGGCGGGCTCAGGAGCTGCCCACGGACACGCAGGAGATGCTGCTGATCTACATCCGCATGGTCACCTGGAACCAGATCCTGGACCCCTGGGTGTACATCCTGTTCCGGCGGGCGGTGCTGCAGCGCGTGTACCCCCGGCTGCGCCCCCGGCCCTCCATCGTGTCCCTCACCCCCTCCCTGCGCCGCAAGCTCACCGCCGGCTCCGTCCTGCAGTAGCGCCCCCGGGGTGGGGCACAGCGTGGGGGGACACGGCCAGCCCCCCATCCCGCCCCCTCCGTGGGTCCCTATCACCTGCATCCAGGGGCTCTCCCTGCCCCCCGAGCCCTGGCAGGGGGCACAGGGCCGCCCCCCGCTCCCCGTCCCCAATAAAGCACAGCTCGTGCAGCTCGCGGGGCTCGCTGGGGGTGAACACTCGGGTGGGGGGGACCATGGGGGGCCCAGCCCTGCTGACAGCCACAGCAACAGCTCTTCTCCTCCACTCTCTGCTTTAATGACCCACAGCCACTGCCCACCACGTTTTGGGGGGGTTCCTGGGGAGGTGGGTGGGCTGGGTGCCCCGTTGCCCCCCCCAGCCCAGGGGACAGACCTGGGCGCGCTCGGGAGGGTGCGGGGAACAGGACAGGGACCCCACCAGCACTGCCAGCCCCAGGTGGGGTGGGGACGAGGTGGGGGCGTGAGGAGGGGACGGGAGCGAGGGGCACTGCCCCCCCTCCAGCTACTCCTGCCCCTCCTTGGGGTGACAGACAGCCGCCCACACCTCGGCCACGAACTCCGGCGGGAAGGCAAACTCGCCCAGCACCGAGTCCAGCCCGCGGGCGAGTTGGGCTGCACCGGGGCTGCCCTTGGCGGCCTCCACCATCGTCGAGGCTGCGGGGAGAAGGGACAGGTCAGGGGCTGGAGCTGGGACAGGGGCGGGAATCAGGGAAGGGCCCCTGCAGGAACTGGGGAAGGGGCTGGGGCTGGGCAGGGGCAGGGTCCAGGCCCCCCAGCTCACCCAGCTCGCTGTCACGGATGCCCATGTAACTCTCCAGAAGATCATCCACCCGGCGAGCAGCTTCTTCTTCGGAGGGGCTGGGCTGGGGGACCCGGGGGCTGAGTGCTGGGGACCCCCTGCTCCCACCGAGCCGTGCTGGTGGGTGCTGTGGTCGTGGGCAGCAGAGGGGGCATCCAGGGGTGCAGGGATGCTCATCCCCACCTCAGCAGGGTGCGAGCAGCCGTGGGTCAGGGTGGGGGCTCAGGGCAGGTCTTACCCCCTCCTCTAGCACGGCCGGGCCCTGTGTCCGCAGCCGCAGCGTTTCCTTCCCAGTGGTCACTCTGCCTTCGCCCGGGGATTTGCTGCTCCGCGTCCGCTGCCCGATCATGTCTGTGCCCCAGCGTGGGGGGCGAGGTGGGGTGAGGCCCCAGGCAGGGCCTGGCACCCCCAGCCCATCCCTGCCCAGCCATACCCCAGCCCCCCGGGGGCACTGCAGGGTGAGCTGTGTGCGGGACAGGGGTGGTGTGGGGGGACACCCAGGGGTTCAGGTTGGGGATGCTCGTGGTTGTGGGGTGTTCATGGATGCCTAGGACAGGGCACACAGAGGAATGGGAGTGCTCACAGAGACTATGAGCAGGTGTGGGGACCCCCTGAGGAGTGTCTACACTGCAATGTAGGTGTGCCCCAGCATACATAAAGAATAGGGGTGCAGGTGAGGGGTGTACATGGAACAGGGGTGGATCCTGTGAAGCACTTGGTCCCTGGGGAGGGGGCAGCAGGGCCACAGGGGCTGGGGACAATCCCAAGGTTTCTATAGTCCCCAGCACAAGAGCCTGGGGACCCCCCGACTCACCGAAGGCCTTTTTGGGTTGGACCAGGCGCAGGGTGAAGGGCTGGGCCCGCGGCAGCTCCCGCAGCATCCGAGCGACTTCGTAGTGCCGGCAGCCCACAATGGTGTGGTCATTGATGGCCTCGATGCTGTCCCCCACACACACCGTCTGCAGCCTGTTGATGATGCTCCCCTCCTTGATCCTCTGGGGGTGGGGGGACAGGGACACACAGCAACAAGGTGGCACAGTGGGACAGTCAGACAGCCCTCATCCCACCCACCACACGAACACCTCTGTGGTCCCATGGCCTTTAGCAGCCGGGTCAGGCAGGGAAGGTCCCCCCAAACTTCCCCATGGCAGGGGAGACCCCCAGGACCAGGATGGACCCAGTGGGGAGTCAGGGAAGAGCCTGGTCACAGGGAGGGAGTGCAGCAGAGATGTCATCCACAGAGCCACAGCCCCCAGGGCTGTCCTAACCCCAGCCCAGCCCCCCAGGGGGGGTTCACCTTGATGAAGGCGTAGCCAGCCCCGTTGTCCGTGATGGTGAGGCCGAGGGCATCCTCCGTCTTGGTCACCTCCACCTCCTTGGTCTCGCCCCGGACATGGGCAAAGATGAAGTCCTCGAGGCCAATCTGCCCCCCCAGCAGCTTCTGCATGTCCACCTTGTGCGTGTTGAGCGTGCAGAAGAGGATCTGCCCCAGGGAGCCCCGTCAGCAGGGGTTGGCAATGCCCCGGCAGGGCAGGGGTGTCAGTGTTGGGGCCCGGGGCAGGAGTCAGCCATGGCAGGGACCAGTCAGGTTTGGGCAGTGCTAGAGCAGCAGGGTCCAGGGACCCCCAGTCTGCCCAAGGACCCCACACTGCCCCATCCCCACACACCTTCCCACAGTGCCAGGCAGATGGAATCAGCCAGGGAACAGGCAGTCCCAGCTCCCCACCCACTTGCAGGGGGGAAACTGAGGCAAGACCCCTTCGTCCCTCCCCAGACACCAGAGAGACCAGAGACTAAAGCACTCTTTTCCAGGACATTCTGGGAACTGCATTTACAAGCAGCTGGGGACTTGTGGGAGCACAGGCCACAGCCAGTGCTTTGGGGCTGGTGTCCCCCCTCAGGCACAAACCCCCTCCCCAGGTGCCGCAGCCCCTCACCTCGGTGGGCGAGATGTCGAAGACCTCAGCGATTTTGGCGTAGAGCTCCTTGACGTTGGTGAAGCCCTCGATGCGCCCCGTGGGGCTGCCGTGGGCCAGCTGCGTGTGGAACACCAGCCTGGGCCGGGCACGGGGGGCCCGGGGGGCTGCAGGGGCCTCAGCGGGGGGAGGCTCGGGGGTCCCCGGCTCCTGCCCCACGCCGTTCTCCAGGGGGGCCCCCTCGGGGGGCTGCCGGCCGTGCCTGCCCACCCGCTGCATCCCGGCGGCACCGCTGAATTATGGATGGGGCTGGCTCCCCGCCGGCTGTAAGGTGATCCCTGTGCCCGGGAACCTGAGCTGGGGGGGCAGGTCACCCGCGGGGATCAGGTGAGCTCTGCCACGTAAGAAGGGCCCGGGACAAGCTGGAAGTGGGAGAGCAGAGCCGGTGCCATTGCACCCTCCCTGGCTGGGCACCGACCTACCCCAGCACCTCTGAGAACAGATGCAGGATCAGCTCCAGAGTCCCCTCTGAGCACAAACACACAGAGATCAGAGTGGTTTTCTCCCATGTTTATTTGATCCCATCTCCATCCCAAGCCCAGCGGCACCAGGAGATGGCAAACCAGAGATGCAGCTACAGAGCACAGGCCTGGCAGGTGAAGGGGTGGGGAAGCACCCCAGCCCCCTGTTAGAGCCACGGCCAGGCCCATATAGTGCTAAGTAAGAAAATAAGACACTCTCTAATTACACAGTCTGAGATTAGTGACAGGCAGCCCCGGGGACACCGACCCCGGCACAGCACGGCCAGATGTGGCTGCCAGCACAGTGGTCCCACAAGAGCAGAGGGGCTCAGGCAGGGGAGGGGGGCAGGAGCAGGAGCTGAAAGCCAGTGCAGCACACCCAGAGTCCCCACTGCAGAAAGGGGTCAGTCCCAGCTCCCCTGGCACAGGGGCCCCCAGCATGGGAGAGAGTCGGTCCCAGCTCCCCCAGGCTCCCTGCCATGGGAAGGGGTAAGTCCCAGCTCCTCCCAGCCCAGGGGTCCCCACTGCAGGAAGGGGTCTGTCCCAGCTCCCCTCCAGCACGAGGCAGTTTATTGCCTTCAGGAACTTCCTGCTTGGTCCCAAAGCTGGCAGTGGGAAAGAGGAGCCAGGAAAGCTGACAGGGACAGTGGCTGAAGGCGCATGGGAGGATGATTAAATAAAAGCAGAGGCAAGGGGGAAGGAGCTGCCCCCAACCCCACTGCGGGACGGGACCAAGGGGTTCCCGGGCTGGGCTGGGGCCAGGAGGCAGTGCCAAGCTGCAGGGACTCCTGGTCACTTCACTGCCTCCCCAAGGACTCCTGGTCAGCCCCTGCTGCCCCCCAGCACCACAGCCCCGGGTCACCCTGGAAGAGATGGATTCACTCCAGGTCAGAACCTGCCAGCACCTCCCCTCATGAGGCTCTGGGGAGCCCCTGGTTGAGCAAGGTGGAGCTGGGGGGCTCATGGGAGAGTGGGGGGTGCTCACACCACCAGTGACCCCTCGCCCAGCACCACACTGGATGGGCTCTCAGCTCTGCCACCACCTCTCCCCGAAGCTCGAGGTCCCTGGAGCTGGTGCAGCCGCAGGATCAGGAGCTCCGGGCTGGGGGGTCCCGGCTCACGCTGGAAGGTGCGAGGGGTGGGGGGGAAGCAGCTGGACCCCCAGCACAGACTGTCCCTTGCGTGAGCTCCAAGGGACAGAGACAGGGTCCAGCCAGCCCCAGGCTCCAGAGAGACTGGTCCTCTCACAAGTGTTCACTGAGGAGGGAGGAAAGCACAGCTGAGTCACAGAATCCAGAATGGTTTGGGTTGGCAGAGAACTTACAGCCCATCCAGTGCCACCCCCTGCCATGGGCAGGGACACCTTCCACCAGCCCAGGTGGCTCCAAGCCCTGTCCAACCTGGCCTTGGACACTTCCAGGGATCCAGGGGCAGCCACAGCTGCTCTGGGCAACCTGTGCCAGGGCCTCCCCACTCTCACAGCAAAGAATTCCTTCCCAGTATCCCATCCCCTGCCCTCTGGCAGTGGGAAGCCATTCCCTGTGTCCTGTCCCTCCATCCCTTGTCCCCAGTCCCTCTCCAGCTCTCCTGGAGCCCCTTCAGGCCCTGCAAGGGGCTCTCAGGTCTCCCTGGAGCCTTCTCTTCTCCAGGTGAACCCCCCCAGCTCTCCCAGCCTGATCCAGAGCAGAGGGGCTCCAGCCCTGGGATCATCTCCACGGCCTCCTCTGGACTCTCTCCAGCAGCTCCACGTCTTTGAATGTGGGGACACCCCCTGAACTCCTCCAGCTCCCCCGAGCAGCTCTGAGCCCATTCCTGTCCACTCCCTCCCTGCTCAGCTCCCATGACCCCCTGCCCTGTGCTCACCTGGCGATCCGGGACAGGATCTCCTTGACACGCAGCACCAGTGGCTCGTGCTGCAGGGGGTTGCTCTCGATGGCACTGTGCAGTTTGGCCATGTAGAAGTCCAGGGTGCTCAGCGTGGGGGTCTCCCCAGTGCCTGGGAGGTGACAGCCTGGTGAGCAGGTCCCCACCCAGCCCTGCCCATGGTGGCTGGGGAAAGGACCTCAGCAGCCACCTCTTGGCACAGGACAGAGCCTGCACTGGCACAAGTCCTGGAGCACAAGGATTTGGGCCAATCTGGGGCACAGCTGTGAGAGTGGCTCCAGAGGAGGATGGTTCCCAGCCTGCCCTGCTCCAGGACAGGGGAGCCAGCTGGCTGTCACATCCCTGGGTTCCCCAGGGAGTCCTCCAACTGCTGCAGGATCCCAGCCCAGCATTAGATGGGTACTTGCCACCACCTTGCCGCCCCTTCACCTGGGATGGGGGACCCCACAATGTCCCTTGGCCTGAGCAGGGGTCCCCACAGCTGAGGAGGCCCTGTGGTGTCCCTCTGCCCAGGCACCAGGGAGCCCCGTGGCTGCCCCCAACTCACCAGGGATGGGCAGGGAGGAGAAGCTGGCGGTCAGGGCCTGCCGCACCGACTGGAGCTGCTGCTGCAGGGCCAGGGTCTGCCGCTCCTCCTGTGCCAGCTCCTGCTCCAGCTTCTCCTTGGCGCAGTTCATGCTCTCCGTGTGCTTCTGCAGGATGGCATTCTGCTCCTCGAACTCCGTGTTCATCTTCCGCAGGCGCCGCAGCTCAGCCTCACGGGCTGCCGGGACAGCGGGATGGACCCCAGCCCCCCTCAGCCCAGCCCCTTCCCCAAGCCACAGCTCTTCCAAGGGGCTCAGTGCCACCAAGGCCCAGGCTCCAGTCTGGTCCCTCCATCCAGACCTTCCACAGCCCTGATCTCACAGCTCCTCACCTTTGTTTTGGTCCAAGAACTCCTCAGTGAAGATGGGCACATCGAAGGTGGAGAAGGTGTCGCTGCACTCGCCAGCCTGAGGGATGGGAGGGAGGGCTCAGGCAGGGCTGAGGCCCCCAGAGGGGACCCCAACCCCTTGGGGCTGGGCAGATGGAGGGCACCAGGATGGGAGTGAGGGCTGGCCCTGCCCAGGCAGGTGGGGAGGGAGGATGGCTACACTCTGCCTCCTGCCACTCCAGGACACTGGGATTCACATCCCTGAGCCTTCCTCTGCCCACCCACCACTGCAGCCAGCCCAGCTCCCTGGACTGAGCCCAGCAGTGTGCCTTAGTTTCCCCACACAGGCAGCCATGCTGGGGCCTTACCTTGTGCCCGTTGAGCAGGGTGTTCACAGCTGCAGAACCTGCATCCTCTGCAAGGTAGGAGGAAGGGGGTCACCCCGGCAGCCAGACCCTGTGCCCTAAGGCTCTGGCAGTGCCTGGCCGGATCCCAGCAGCCCCTGCTCTCACAACCCACCTTTTTTGATCTTCTTCTCCTGGATCTTCTCCGTGCACATCTTGTAGGCCTCTGACTGCTGGTATTCCCGCAGCTCCTTCATGTACTGCTGCTTCTCCCGCTCCGCCTCGTCCAGGTACCGCTGCAGTCACAGAGGGGCCTCAGCCCAGCCCAGCCCCAGGCTCCCAACCCCTCCCAGCCCAGCACTGGGACCAGTTCCAGCCCTGCAGGGAGCCAAGGGGTTTGGGCTGCGGGCTCTGGAGCTCCCCAGCCTGGGGGTCTCTCCCAGGGGGCCACACCTGCTTCTCTGAGAGCTGCAGTTTGCTCCACTCCGCTCCCAGCATCTTGGTGATCTCCGGGAAGGGCAGGTCGGGGTGCTGGGTGCGGATCTGCTCGCGCCGCTCATTCAGGAAGCGCACGTAGCCCGTCACAGGGGCTTTGGGGCCATTGGGGAGGATCTTCTTCCTCTTCTTGCCCTTGGGCCAACCCCTCTTCTTCACCGGCTGGCACCCCGGGGGAAGGGACAGAGGGGTCAGAGCACAAGGTGCCATCAGGACACGGGAGCAGGGCCCAGACCTGCCCAGGCCCCCTGGTTCTGCAGGGAAGGTCTGGGAGATTCCTTGGCCCAAGTGGAGGGACAGGGACAGCCCCATACCCTGAACCCTGTGGGCAGGGATGTGGGCACCACGACTCACCTCCTCCTCGCCGTGTGGCTTCTCACCAGCCATTCGTGCCGACTCCCCCTTCTCCTGCTTGATGGCCACCAGGAAGTTCCCATGCTGAGCCTTGCCCGTGGCATGTCTGCAGCCAGAGAGCACCGTCACAGAGGGCTGGGACATGTCCCTTGGCAGCACAGCCTCGTGCCCACCAGATCCTCCCAAATTCCCTCACCCAAACAGCCCCAAACCCGGCACTGGGCCTGGAGCCCCTGTTCCTGTGAGGGGAGGCCACAGTGGAGTGATGGGGCCTGAGCAGAGCCCAGCACTGGCTGAGAAAGGCAGCCCTGGGCACACTAAAGCTGCCCTGAGGTCCAGTGGCCGCCCTGGGACCTGTCAGGGACAGGAAGAGGGCTAGTGCTGCTCTTGGGGGCAGGATAATCGTGTCCCTGCCTGTCACCTGGGCCCAGGACACACCTCGGTGGGGAGTCCCATGGGGCAGGAACCTGCTGATCCTCCTCAGCAAGGGAGGAGGAGCTGCAGAGTTTCAGATACCGGCTCCAGGAGCACCACCTGGAAGCAGCACCCACACCCAAGGAGCCCTGGAGGCAGAGGGTGAGGGCAGGGCGTCGGCCCGACCCGCTCTGGCCACAACCGCCCCAGCAGGTTCCTGCTGCCTGGGACAGCACCCCAACACCCCGAGCAGCACCAGCCCCGCTCCCCAGACCACTGCCATGGCTTCAGGGATCTGCAGCTGCCCTGGGCAGAGGTCCCTGTCCTGCCACAGCATCCCCCTGGGACCCCCCCAGCCCCTTCTCCAGCCAGCTCCGTCCCACAGCCCTTGTCCACCCACACCCCAAGGCAGCTCCTGATGTGTTGGAAATGTCCCCACCACATCAGGGGAGCCACAAAGGGCTCCAGAGTGGAACTTGGGTTCCATCCAGGTCCCCAGACCTGGGACCCAGCCCAGGGCCAAGCACAAGCCCCAGCAAGGACAACGTGTACCAGAAGACACAGCGATCCTGACCCGCTCAGGATCCACCCTGGAATTCCCCTTGTGTTTGCCACATCATGTACCTGGAGTAAACCCAAACTTCCCAGAGATCCCAACCCATTGCTACCCACTCATCACCTGTCCAAGTCACCCCTGCAGTTAATTTAGGGGGTCCCTTCCATGAGTCCCCAGGACACTGCCCATCACTGTGCCAGTCCTTGTGCACAAAGTGGGTGCCCAGCACAAGTTCCTCCCACTGGGACCAGAGCTCAGCCAGTGCTCTGCACCCCAAAAAAACCCACAGGAAGGTGTGAGACCACCTCTTCTCCCACCTTCTAGGGGAAAAGAACCCCACAGGGCTGTGCAGGGGACTGCCAGCCTTGGGCTTATGAGCTCCACCAGCAATATTCCCAGTGATGCCCACAGCATCATCCAGCCCAGCCAGGAACAAACCAACACCCTCCAGGGCCAGATGGATCCTTGCCCCCCCTTCCTGTGATCTGGATTCCTCTCATGCCTAAGGATGCTTTAAAAAGTAAAGTTATTTCAGGCAAAATTCCTCCTCTGGCATCCACCTCCCTCCACCTCCAAGGCGCTTCCCCATCTGTGCCAGGAGGGCCAAGGCCAGCTCAGGGCAGCACAAATCCCACGGGAATTCAGCCCACACTGGTCCTGATCTCCTGAGGTGCTTAGAGTCACAGAATCCTGGAATCTCCTGAGCTGGAAGGGACTCACAAGGACCATCCAGTACAACTCCTGGCCCTACCCAGGACAGCCCAACAATCCCCCCCTGTCCCTCAGAGCGTTGTCCAAACGCTCCTGGAGCTCTGGCAGCCTTGGGGCCGTGCCCACTGCCCTGGGGAGCCTGGGCAGTGCCCCAGCACCCTCTGGGGGAAGAACCTTTCCCTGAGATCCATCCCAGCCCCCCTGGCACAGCTCCAGCCCTTCCCTGGCTCCTGTCCCTGGTCCCAGAGCAGAGCTCAGCCCCTGCCCCTCCGCCTCCCCTCGGGAGGAGCTGCAGCCCCCGGGGAGTCTCCCCTCAGTGTCCTCTGCTCCAGCTGAACCAGCCAAGTGCCCTCAGCTGCTCCTCACACCCTTCCCCATCCCTGTGTCCCTCCTTTGGACACTCTCCAACAACTTCAGATCCCTCTGACACTGTGGCCCCCAAACAGCCCCAGGACTGGAGGGGAGGCCGCCCCCGGTCAGAGCAGGGTGGGACAATCCCCTCCCCAGCACATGCAGACCATCCCCAAGGCTTGCAAAGGGAGGGGTCTTCTGCCACTCTTTCCCCAGAGACACTGACACAGGCCAGGGGGACAGGGTGACAGGAGGAGGTGGCAGCAGGGTGGCACTTACAGCACGGCGGCGGGCGGCTGCTTGGCGCTGTGGGCCATGGGTGGGGGTCTCACTGCACCCCTCGGTCAGCACCCTGCGGGACAGAGCCCAGCTGGCACCGTGCCACGGGGGCAGGGGGCTGTGGGTGCTCCAGGGGGGGGAAGATCAGTGATGCCCCACTGGTCTCCCCCCCTGCTGATGCTCCCTTCCCCTCTGGAGAGAAAACACAGGACTCCCGCCAACAAACTCCTCCCCAGCCAGCCCCTAACT
>VYXB01010190.1:15287-52856 GCA_013397135.1 Pachyramphus minor | reverse complement strand
CCCGCAGGGTTCGGGGCCGGCGCTGGCGCTGCGGGCGCGGCTCAGCTTCGCGTGCGGGCACTTCCTGAACGACGCTTGCTCGGCGCTGTGGTTCACGTACCTGCTGCCTTTCCTGCACGCCGTGCTGGGCTACGGGCACGGCGCGGCCGGGGCGCTGCTCCTCGCCGGCCAGGCGGCCGACGGGCTCTGCACGCCCCTGCTCGGCTTCGAGGCCGACCGGGCCCGCGGCTGCGGCCGCTGCGGGAGGAGGAAGGGCTGGCACCTGGCCGGTGCGTGCGGGGGACCAGGGGGGGCTGGAGGGGACAGCGAGGAGAAGGGGTATCTGGCTCCTGGGGGGTGCAGAGGACGCTGGGGGGACGGGACTGAAGGGAGCAGAGTGGACTCTGGTGGATGGGGGGTGGCCCCGGGAGAACCTTGGTGCGGTGCGCTGGGTGGACGGGGATGAGCCGGGAAGCCTTTCTGGGGTGCCCTGGGTTGGGGGACATCCAGCAGAGACGTAGTGAGGTGCTCTGAGGGGAGGTGACGCAGTGGAATCTGTCTCGGAGGCTCTAAGTGGAAAAGGATGGCCCCAAGGGAAGTGTTCCTGGGGTGCCCTGGGTGGAGATGGGTGGCCCTTGAGGGAGTGTTTTGGGGGGGGTTTGTTGGGGGCCAGCCCGGGGAGCCTTTCTGGGATTCTCCAAATGGAGAGTGGGGTGCCTGAGGTGGAGAGAGGTGGCCTTTGGGGGCTTTGCTGGAGTGCCTTGAGTGGGGGACACTCTACTGAGGTGCCCTGGGTGGAAAGGGGTGGCCCCAGGGAGCCTTTCTTAGGGTGTCTGGATTGAGGGACATCCAGGGGAGCCTCTCTGGGATGCTCTAAATGGAAAGGAATGCCTCTAGGAAAACCTTTCTGGAGTGTCCAGGGTGGATGGGGGTGACCTGGGAAGACTTTCTGGGGTGTCTGTGTTGGGGGACATCCAGGGGAGCCTCTCTGGGATGCTCTGAGTAGAAAGGAATGGCCCCAGGGGAGGCTTTTTGGGGTGTTTGGAGTGGAGGGTGTTGACCCTTGGGGGACACTATACTGAGGTGCCTACTGGGTGGAGAGAGGTGCCCCTGGGGGAGGCTTTCTGGGGTGTCTGGGGGAAATCCAGCAGAGCCTTTCTGAGATGCTCTAAGTGGAAAGCAGTGGCCCCAGAGGAGCCTTTTTGGGGTGCCCTGGGCAAGTGGCCTGAGGGTGCCTATCCAAGGTGCCCTGGCTGGAGATGGGTGGCTCCAGGGGTGCTTTTCTGAGATGTCTGAGTCAGGGAACATCTGAGGGATGCTCTAAGTGGAGAGGGATGGCCCCAAGGGAGGCTTTCTGGGGTGCCCTGGGTGGGTGTTTTGGGGTGTGTTTGTTGGGGGACAGCCAGGGGACCCTCTCTGGGATGCTTTGAGCAGAGAGGAATGGCCCAGAGGGAGTCTTTTTGGGGGGCTCTGAGTGGGGGTCACCTGAGGAACTCTTTCTGGGATGCTCTGAGTGAAGAGGGATGGCCCTAGGGTGCTCTGTGGTGGAGCATCATGACCCAAGGGAGCCTTTCTGAGTTGGAGTGAGAGTCATGTGCTCAGACCTCAGAGCAAAAACGGGCCTGACAGTGAAACCTGGGCTTGCCCTGGAGCCCAGGTGTTTCCTGGGCAGCTCTCTGTGGGGCCCTTGGCTGTGCTGGGTGGGCTGGCACTGGGGGTCCAAGCCCATGGGATGCGTGGGCTCGCAGGAATCACGGGCGGGGCCTTGTCTCACCTCGTGCCCTGGGGTCAAAAACTGCAACAGAGTGGAGTGGGGGGAGGACCCACATCTCGGGGTCCCTCTCTGAGGGGACAGCGTGGCCTGGAGAGGTGCCCTTGGTCCCTCTCTTAGGAGACAGGGTGGCCTGGAGAGGGGTCTTTGCTGCTGTGACCAGTGCAGGAGCCTGAGGACAGGGCAGTTGGTGGAAGGAATGGCCATGCTCAGTCACACAGGGCACTGCCCGTGCAGAGGGAGGACAGTTGCAGTGTGGGTCCTCTTATCTTGCTCCCAAATTTATCTTGACCAAGCGCTTTGTGCAACCCAACGGGCAGCCTGATAAGGCGGCCGAGCTCCCTGGAGTTCGCCTGGGGAGTCAGGGAGGGTGTTGGGGAAGCAGCTTCACCCCTGCCCCCACTATCAGCCAGATCTGTGCCCCCGATTAAGGGAAGTGGCACCCCCCTGCAGTTGGCTGCTGCCCAGCGAGCACAGAGGGGAAGTCCTGACTCAGGCCTTGCAGGGGGGCTGTGGCCACCCCCAGCACCCCAATCCTGGGAGCAGAGCGCCCTGCGCAGCGCAGGGCAGGCTGGAGCAGGGATGGGAATGGAAAGCAGGGATCCTCTAGGAAAACCTTTCTGGAGGATGGAGGCTGGAGCAGGGATGGAGCTGTTTCTCAGGCCAGAGTCTGGTGGGTTGTTCCCAAGGTGGGAGCTCCATCTGCCTCGCCTGCCCGTGGGGTGACCGGCAGTGCCGGCAAAGTCGCCGAGACCGGGGCCACCCGGCTCCCTCGGTCACCCTGCGGCGGGGCTGTTGTGTGGGAGCAGGGGTGTCTCATCCGGTGGCAAACCCGTGCTGAGATCAGAGGAAACGTTGTGAAACCGCAGCCTCGGGGCAGGGGAGACACCACGAGTTGCTATCGGTGGCATCTCCCCGCCGCGGCTCCGGTGCTGGGTGTCCTCGTCGGCAGTCCCGGCGGTCCCTGCCGGCTCAGCGGCTTTGTTGTGGGGTCCAGCTTTCTGCCGCAGGTGCCCCTGCCTGGCATTCCCGTGATCCTGCCCCACGGGGCCGGAGATGAGAGCCTGGCACTCTGCCTGCCTTCAGGGATGGGCAGGGTGGTCATGTGGGGCTCCCATGGCCCCAGCTGGGGAGAGGAGTGGGCTCTGCGTGTCCTAGGGGGCCACAAAGGAGGGGGTGACACTCCTGTGTGTGTGTGCTGGTGGCAATGGCTCGTGGGTGGCCATGGAAGCTGCAGCAGCTGAGGGACCCACAGCTCCTGCTCCCCTGGGAGCATGGGCATGGCCCACACAGCCCTCAGGGGGCTGCAGAGCCTGACCCTGGCGGGCCCTGGAACCCTCTGTCCCCCAGCTGAGCTTGGTTAAAACCTCCAGCCCCATCCAAGGACTGGGCTGGTTTGAACCTGCCTGGCCCTTCCTGTGCCTGTGGCTTGTCTGGAGCAGAGGCACCACGTGTGCCTGAGTCCTCCATCCTTTGGAAGCTCCTGGAGCACCAAAGCTGGCTGTGAGCACCCAGCTACCCTCTNGTCTGGAGCAGAGGCACCACGTGTGCCTGAGTCCTCCATCCTTTGGAAGCTCCTGGAGCACCAAAGCTGGCTGTGAGCACCCAGCTACTCCCTGGGCCCTGCTGGGGTGGATGGAGCTGGGCTGGGATTGTCACTGCTGCCCTTGGCACAGGGAGAACTGGCCCTGCATTGCTGAGTGGGAGTCAGGAGGAGGAACTGCCCTTCATGGGAGAGAGGAACAGGCACACTCGTGAGAAAGAGGAGGGTCTTGCAAAGTCCCTTGGAGAGTGGACCTTGGGGACCTGGCAAAGCGGCTGCAGGTTCCCCTCAGCTGTAGGAACAGGTTCCAATGGCCCTTCAATAGCACCCAGTGTGGCCAGGGACACATGGGACAGGGCATGGTGACACTTGGGACAGGGCATGGGGCTGGCTCTGCCTCGGGGTGTGGGGGGCCATGGAGCCATGTGGCAGATCAGCTCCATAACTTTGGGAAGGGGAGGGAGAGGCCAGGCCACCTGCCTGCCCCACGCAGGGTCCCCACAGGCAGCGTCCCCATGCAGCGTCCCCACGCTGTCCTGCTGCTGCAGGAGGAGGGGCCTGGCTCTGCTGTCCCTGACTCAGCAGGGCCTTCCCGTGGCTCAGCGTCACCTGTCACACTGTGGGTGACATCTGTGAGTGTGGCTCCCTGTGCCAGCCCTGGGGGAGAGGGGACACAGGGACAGCCAGGCTGCCTGTGCCCATGGGACACCTTGAGCCCTCGGGGGCCATATCACCACGGGCAGGGAGCAGGGAGGGGTGTCCCTGGGCTAGTTATCTGCTGGTTATCTGGGGACATTCTTGGTGGCTGTGGGTGTGACAGTGAGGGGCTGTCCTGGTGTTCTGAGGGGACAGAGAGGTGCCAGGCGGTGCTGGACTGGGGAGTGACCTTGACTGGAGAGTGACTGTCCGTGCTGGGTGCAACAGGGGAAAATGGGATTGAGGGGATTGTCTGAGGCTCCACGTGTGTCACCTGGCTGGGGAAAGGGGCCCACCTTTCAGCTCTGGGGTGGAACCTGTCCTGGAGAGAGACAGTGTCACCCTGGCTGTGTCTGAGCCACAGGATGTGCAGCCTCTCAGTGCACCACTCTCTCCTCAGGCACCACCTGTGTCCTCGTGTCCTTCCCCTTTGTGTTCAGCCCCTGCCTGGCCTGCAGGGAGGGCACTCCACAGTGGGCAGCCTTCATCTACTACCTCCCCTTCATCGTCATCTTCCAGTTCGGCTGGGCAGCCACGCAGGTGTCCCACCTGGCCCTCATCCCCGAGCTGGTGAGCAGTGACCACGAGAAGGTGGAGCTCACGGCTTTCAGGTGAGTACAGACACACCTGGGGGTCCCCTGGGTCCAGGGGAGCCACCCTGCCCACCCCAGGTCCCACTGCTGTGTGACAGGAGATCCCTGGGTACTGTGGCACATCAGAGTCCTGAGCATGGCAGGACTGGGGCTGGGCCACGTGGGGGTCCTGTGGGATGTGCCAAGGGACACTGGTGTCCTGCGTTGGTGGCTCAAATCCTTTGGTGCCAGGAGGGACTGCCTTGATGCCAGGGATGTTGGTGACACAGCCTGTGGGACACTTCTTTGGGACTGGTGCTCACAGGTCAGGGACTGTGCCCCCCTGGATGCCCGTGGGGAGAACTGGGCATGACCCAGCCATGGGATGTCCCCAGGGCCAGGTGGGCAATGCTCCCTGCATGGAACCACTCCTCAGGCAGGATCAGGATGTGGGGTGGGCTGTTTGTCCCACAGGGTGAGCAGGGAGGGTGTGGGGTAGCACTGGGATAACCCCAGGGTCCAGCTCTGGGGGCAGCGGCTCGTGACATCCTCAGGGCAGACATGGGCTGTGGCTGGAAGGTTGACCCAGAGGCATCTTGGTTTCCTCCCAGTCATGCCCTGAGGGCTGGACTGGGCATGCTGGGAGTGGCACCAGTAAAGCTGATGCCTGGGCAGGTGCTTCACGCCCTTGGAGGTGTCACCTCAGCCACAACACTGGGGTGCAGAAGCTGTAGCACAGCAATGGGATGAGATGTCCCACTGTGCTGGCCCCTGGCTTGTCCCTCCACCTCTCCCTGAGGTTCCCTTCCCCTCAGGTATGCCTTCACTGTCATGGCCAACATCACTGTGTACGGCCTGACCTGGCTCCTGCTCAACTTCCAGACGGACCAGCCCGACCACATGGAGCACCTGGGTCCCCAGGATGTCCCTGTGTTTCGGGTGAGTGGCAGGGCACAGTCCCTGGGGTTCCCTCTTCCCATTGCTCAGCTGGGGAGGTGAGAGGGGGTGAGAGGGCAGTGCCCTCACCTCCTTGACTGCACTGGGCAAAGGCCACACTGAGGCCACACTTTTGGGAGCCTGTCCTTGTCCTCCAGACTGCTGGGGGGCTGATGATGGGCGACCCCCCTCACTGTGCTCACCCCCTCTGCCTCACCAGAACCTGGCCCTCATCGTGGTGGGGCTGGGGGCCGTGTTCTCCCTCATCTTCCACCTGGGCACCAAGGAGAAGCCATACCTGCCAGGTGTGCTGACCAACCTGGAGGAGACCACCCCCCTGCTGCACAAGGAGCCCCCACGCCCGCTGCTGCTCTGGAAGGACTGGCTGCTGGAGCCCTCCTTCTACCAGGTATGGCTGGGCAGGGCTCACCTGTCCAGGGGGCTGCCTGCCTGGGCACCGTGGATGTGCCCAGGGGCGAGGGAGGGTGGAGAGAGGGGCTGTACTGGGCACCCAACCTGTCAGAGGGGCTGTGCCCTTCTCGGGGGGGGGCACAGTTCTGTGACAGTGGGGCAGGGAAGGTGCCTCCCCATGGGCTGAGCGGGGCTGCCCCATCCCTGTCCCCTCACAGGTGGCAGTGCTCTACATGTCCACCCGCCTCATCGTCAACCTGTCCCAGACCTACATCGCCATGTACTTGACCAACTCACTGCTGCTCTCCAAGGTGGGCACAGGGCAGGTCCGGGGGCGCGTGGGAAGGGTCCTGGTGCCCAGAGGTCATCTCCTCCCTGTCCTTTGCAGAAGTACATCGCCACCATCCCCCTGGTCATGTACGTCAGTGGGTTCCTCTCCTCCTTCCTCATGAAGCCTGTGAACAAGTGGATGGGTCGGAATGTGAGTCTGGGGCCACTGGAGAGGTTGGAGTTAGACCCCAGGAGGGGCCAGACCCTGGGCAGAGCACCCAGCACCTCTGGGCTGGAGAGCAGGGACCCCTCATGTACCTTCTGCCAGCAACCCCCCACTGCACTGTGGGCCCCACTGGGACTGGGGGTGGTGGGCAGGTGTGGGGGATGAGGACCTGTCCTGCACACCCTGGGGCTGGGGAAGGTGATGCTGGTCCAGAGCCACCCTGTGCTGTGCAGCCCTGACCAGGCTGGAGAGCCCTGTGGTGCCCGAGGTGGGCAGAGGGGGGTCTGGCTGCACCATCCTGGGTGGGCACAGGGTCTGCAGTGCCAGCAGGAGGGAGCTGCCCCCCCACAGTGTGTCCCCTCCATGCTATTGGGTGCCAGTGGAGTGTCCCCTGCCCTCATGGACACCCTGCCCACAGCTCTCCCCAGGGCTCAGTTCTCGGGCTGCAGAACAGCCCAGACCATGGCAAGGTGGTGCTCTTGGGGGCTCCTCGTTTAAATCCAGGTGGGATAGAGCCAGGGCTGTCCCTTGTGGGTCCTGGGTAGTGCTGGCCCCTGTGCCCTCTCTGCTTGCCCCTGGTGCCAAGCTGGTGTCTGAACTCCCCCTTCTCCCTCTGCCCCTCCCTGTTCCCAGCTGACCTACTTTGTGGGCATCCTGGTGATCCTGGCCTTCGCCTCCTGGCTGGCCCTGGCCAGGCCGATGGGACCTGAGATCTACGGAGCGGCCGTGCTGCTGGGGGCTGGCTCTGCCACCATCCTGGTCACCTCCCTGTCCATGACAGCGGATCTCATCGGCACCAACACGGTACGGCCGCTCCTGCCGGGGGATGGACCGGGGATGGCAGCAGTGAGCCCGTGCCTGGGCTGTGCTGCAGTGTGGGCTCTGCCCATGAGAGGGCACAAGGCTCCAGCAGCTGCCGGTGCCCGCGGGGTTGTGTGGCTCAGCTCAGCTCAGCACGGCGCCTGAGGAGGTTCTCTCTCCTCCTGCAGCACAGCAGCGCATTTGTCTACGGCGCCATGAGCTTGACGGACAAGATGGCCAATGGCCTGGCTGTGATGCTGATCCAGAACCTGCACCCCTGCCCGTGAGTGTCTGTGTGGGGCAGGGACCCCCCCATCGCCTGGGGGCCAGGAGCAAACATCCCAGGGTTGGGGCAACAGGCACGAGTGGGAAACAGCTCTGGTCTTTAGAATCACAGGATGGTTTGGCTTGGAAGGGATCTTAGAGCTCATCTTGTTCCACCCCCTGCCATGGGCAGGGACACCTTCCACTAGCCCAGGTTGCTCCAAGCCCCTCCAAACCTGGCCTTGGACACTGCCAGGGATGGGGCAGCCACAGCTGCTCTGGGCAACCTGTGCCAGGGCCTCCCCACCCTGACAGCCAGGAATTCCTTCCCAGTGTCCCATCTCACCCTGCCCTCTGGCTTTGGGAAACCATTCCCTGTGTCCTGTCCCTCCAGACCATTGCCCAAAGTCCCTCTCCAGCTCTCTTGGAGAGAGAATACCAGAAGTACCCCTGGAGCCTTCAGTTCTCCAGTTCTGATTTGTCCTAAACCTTTCCTCACATTCCCTCCTGGCCCTGGACAAGAGCCCAAGCCATGCTCTGGGGATCTCATTGTCTGGCTTGGCACCTTCTCTCCTTTCCCTCGCCATCCCAGTGTGAGCCAGTCCTGCCTCCCAGGACGTGGGGCCGCTGTCCCCAAGCCGTGTCCCTGCCTGTCCCCACAGGACTGAGCTGTGCTGCCCTGCCTGCGTGGGCTTCTACCGCTGGGTGATGGTGCTGGTGACCGGTGGCATCGCCGTGGCTGCCGTGGCCACGCTCTGCTGCATCATGGTGTGGCCCATCCGCGTCCGCTACCGTGAGTGCTGCCGGGGACTCAGGGGGTCCACACAGGGCTGGGGGCATGGGGAGCCCCATGGTCAGTGCCAGCCTGGGCTAACACCAAAGTGTCTTTGCAGATGGCCCCAGTTGTGATCACCCTGTTGTGACCGGGCTGGCTGCGGCCACGCTCGCAGGGGGACCCTCATGGTAGGACATGGGGCAGAGCCACTGTCCTGCTTCTGCTGCTGCTGCTGCTGCCCCAGAGCAGGGGCTGTGTCTGCCTGCTATGCCCTGCTGGGGGGCAGAGCTCCCAGCCCGGCAGGACCCCCTGCCCAGCCCAGCCCAGCCCCACTGTGACCCAGAGGGGCAGCGGGAGCAGCTCTGCGTGCTGGCAGCAAAAGTGGGAGACATCTGGGGAGACGTGGGGCTGAGGTGAACTTTGCCAGGCCGGGGACCCCAGCACCAGTGCTGCTGCCAGCTGGGTGCCAGTGCCTTGCTCTGGGGTGGGGGGACAGGATGGACCCCTTGTGCTGCTTGGGGATGTGCCGGGTCAGGCCCCTGGTGCCAGTGGCAGGAGAGTCCAGGGGCCAGGCCAGAACGTGGCAGGTCACACTGTGCTGCTGCAGCTCCTGACCTGTCGCTCCCTCCCTTCCCTACAGGTGCTGTCAGGCTGCAGGGGATGAGCGGAGCTGGGACCCCCGACAGTGTGACCGGGAGCACTGAGGGAGGGGGCCAGAGTGGCACTGTCAACTGAGCCGTGGGGCCACGTCCTCGGCCACTGTGTCCTCAGGGCCATGTCCTCGGCCACCACATCCTCAGGGCCATGTCCTTGGCCACCACATCCTCGGCCACCGCGGTGCCACACTCCAAGTCTGGAAGGTCCCCCATGCCAGGGGACACCAGGCTCTGGGGAGGGGAGTGACTGACCCCTGCCCTGTCTCCTTGCACTGGACTCGTGTCCCCATAGCCTGTCGCCCTGGGCCGATGAAGGATGTCCCTGGTGAGGGTGTCACCGGTGCAGGACGTCACCGGCCACCTGCACACCGAACCCTGGAAGGGCCTGGGCTGGGCCGGGGCAGCCCCGGCTCGCGGTGGGGGGGCTGGCCCGAGGTTTTAACCTGCTTTTGTAAGGTCAGTACGTACAAACGGCACTTTATAAAGGAGAAGGAAAAGAAGAGGAAAACTCAACAACAGCAGCGCCGGCGCCTCTGGGCTGGGGATGGGCTCGGCCCTGGGGGCCCCGGGGGTGGGGCAGGAGCGGGTTTGGGTTTTGAGGGGTTCCCCAGCGCTGGTCCCGCGGGGAGGAGGGTCCGGGGGGTGCAAGATGGCCGCCCTGAACAAACATGGCGGTGCGCCCGCACGCAAAATGGCGGCCGCGGAGCGGGCGCTGGAGACACAGGATTGGCTTTTGTGCCGCTGTCCCGCCCCCTTGAGGCAGAGCAACCAATGAGGGCGGATCCTGGCGGAGCGTGGGCGGGGCGTGCGTGTGTGGCAATACATGTGAGAGTGAGTGCGCGTGCGCGGGTGAGCACATATGTGTGTGAATGCATGTCTGGGTGTGCACATATGTGTGTGTGTGAATGCATGTCTGTGTGTGCGTGTGTGAATGCATGTCTGTGTGTGCACATATGAGTGTGTGAATGCATGTCTGTGTGTGCACCTGTGTGTGTGTGAATGCATGTCTGTGTGCACATGTGTGTGTGAATGCATGTCTGTGTGTGCACCTGTATGTGAATGCATGTCTGCACATGTGTGTGCACGTGTGTGTGAATGCATGTCTGTCTGTGCACGTGTGTGTGAATGCATGTCTGTGTGTGCATGTGTGTGTGAATGCATGTCTATGCATGCATGTGTGTGCGTCTGTGTGCCAGTACGTGTGTATGTATGTTTGTGCACATGTGTGCCCATATACGCGTTCACATGCCCACACGTGTGTGCAGGCGTCTGCTGTGTGTGCACACTGCGAGCAGGGACTGCGGGAGGAGCCCATGCACAGACCCCTGAGATGGTTTGGGTTGTTTCCCTCCCATGCCACGGGCAGGGACACCTTCCACCAGCCCAGGTTGCTCCAAGCCCCATCCAACCTGGCCTTGGACACTTCCAGGGATCCAGGGGCAGCCACAGCTGCTCTGGGCAACCTGTGCCAGGGCCTCACAGCCAACAATTCCTTCCCAATATCCCATCTCTCCCTGCCCTCTGGCACTGGGAAGCCATTCCCTGTGTCCTGTCCCTCCATCCCTTGTCCCCAGTTCCTCTCCAGCTCTCCTGGAGCCCCTTTAGGCCCTGCAAGGGGCTCCCAGGTCTCCCTGGAGCTTCTCTTCTCCAGGGGAACCCCCCCAGCTCTCCCAGCCCGGCTCCGTGGCTCCGGGTCTCCAGGTCCCAGGAAGGATGGGGGTGGTGTGTGTGGGGGTGTCAGTGTGTGCACACCAGGACACGGTGTGGGTGTGAGTGGAGGGTGAGCAGTTTGTGGGTGTGACAGACCCTGTCAGCTGGTGACACACCGTGTTTGGGGCACAGAGCGGGGCCCTGCGGGATGAAGGGGAGGTGTGGGGTGCAGCCCCCCGACCACACTGTCACCTGCATCGGGCTGTCCTTGGTTTATGGTTTATGGCTGTTCCCGCAGCCTCCTGGGTTGTGGGAAGGGCGTTTCCAGCCCTGGTCCAGAGAGCAGCGGCTGAGCCGGGCTGGGTCCCGTGGCCTTGGCACCTGCCCCAGTGCCCGAGGGGGGTTGAGGGCCCAGCTCTGCTTTGGCTCACCCTCTCCCCACTTTCCTCTGGGGGACGCCTGTCGCACAGCAGAGACCCCCGGGGCTCGGGGCAGACCTGCCCCGCAGCACTACCTGGGAGGGGGATGCATTTGCAGCTCGTTTTGGGGGCAGCTGAGACCCTCCCTACACACACTCTCCCCCGGAGGGCTGCATCACAGAGGTGCCTGCGGAGCTCCCACCCACGGGGTCCCCGCTCAGGGCAGTGCAGGGGGGAGACGGGGGACAGACGAGGACACGGCGATAGCCGGGGGACACCGAGCAGCCCGTGGACATGGGACAGTCAGCCCTGGGCATGCTCGCACTCCCTCCCCGGCAGGGATCCTGCCCCTGGCCGCGGCACCCCCGGGGTGGGCAGAGCACCAGCTGTAGGGAAAGTGCCCCTTCCAACTGCCCCGGGTGCCCGGGGGTGGGTCCCACTGCCCTGGGTGCCCGGGGGGGTCCCACCCACCGCCGGGAGGGGAATCCCTGCACAACCCCTCGGTGCGCGGGGGCAGCGGGCAGGGTGGTGGGACAAGGCCCGCAGCCCCCCGGGAGCCGGGCTGGGGGTCACGCCGTACAGCCCAGAGGTGCTCCGGGCTGGGGGTGCCCCGGCCACTCCCTCTGAACCTGCCGCGGCCGCCCGGCCCCGCCCGCTCCCCTTCCTCGGGAGGAGGAGGAGTAGGAGAAGGAGGCAGCGGCCGCGGAGCAGGAACGGAGCGGGAAGGAGCGGGAGCGGGACAGCCCCGACGGGACGGGACGGGGGTCCCGGTAGTGCCCAGCAGCAGGTACCGAGAGGGGAGGGCACGGGGTGCCCGGGACAGGGCTCTGCGGCCGCGCGTGGGTCCGGGACCGGAGCCGCCTCCCCGTCCCCTCCGGAGCCAGCCCGGCCACGCACCCCCCGCACCCAGCACCGGCCGTGGCCCAGGGCCGGCACCCCCCACGCCGAGGGTCTCAAACCCCCGGCACCTCCCGGCCCAGGTGTCACCACCCCCAGCAGCTCCCGGTCCGAGGGTCCCCAGCCCCGTCATCCGCGGTCCCCGCTGCCCACGGGGGTCGCAGCCCCCATGTGCCACCGTGGGGCGGGCCAGGGGCTCACGCGACCGGGTGGGCTCTGCTGTCGCGGTCGAACAGGGCCTGAGCCCCGTCCCTGAGTCCGCCCCGGCGGAGGGACAGGCGGGTGACACTGGGAGCTGCCGCGCTGCAGAGACGGACCCGTCCCCAGAACCTGCCCCCTCTCCCCCAGCCGTCGGGCCCGTCCCTCATGCCGGGGAAGCTGAGGCGCAGCGCCCGGGAGAAGCAGTGGCAGAGCCTGGAGGAGACGGGAAGCGCCCGGCTGGGGCAGCCCAAGCTCAACAGGTGGGTGCTGCACCTCCCCAGGGTGTACCTGCACCCCAGCCCCAACTCCCGCCGGGGCTGCGCCCCCGCGGTCACCCCCTCCTGCTGCTCCCTTCCAGATCCAGGACTTATGACCCCTCCTGCAAGGACACAGAGCAGGCGGCCACGGGCGGGCAGGGACCCCCATCCCCCGCGGTGAGTCTCGGGGTGCCGGGGCCGAGGAGGGGGACCCCAACCTCGGCCCCAGTGCCGTGGCCCCGGCCCGATGCTCTCTGAGGGCGGGGGGTGAGGGAGAGGGCAGAGGTGGTGACAGAGCAGGGAGGCCCTGAGCACCCTCCCATGCCGGCCCCCCACCCCGACCTCCCGCAGCTGAGCAAGCGGGACAGCAGCTACCGCCGGGCCTTCGGGGAGCTCGCCGAGAAGGACGCGCTGCTGGGCTGCTTCTCGTGCGCCTGGCAGAGGGAGATGCCGTACCACGGCCGCCTCTACGTGTCCTCCCGACACGTCTTCTTCCACTCCAACCTCCTGCTCAAGGACATCAAGGTGGGCTGGGGTCGGGTGCGGGGCTGTGGCGGGGCCGCTGGGGACACGGTGCCACTGGTGACACTGCCCGTCCCCGCCGGCCCAGGCCGTGGTCCCCGTCGCCTCCATCTCAGCCCTCAAAAAGACCAACACGGCGCTGCTGGTGCCCAACGCGCTCAGCATCCGCACGGCCCAGGGGGAGAAGGTGAGAGCGGGGGCGGTGCTGAGGGGCGGCTCCGCCCGGAGCTCTTTGGGGTGTCCCGGTCCCCGGGGGCCCTGGGCTGTGACCGAGGGAGCAGCTCCAGTGCAAAGCCCCTTCCCCGCTCCCCGGCAGTTTCTCTTCGTGTCGCTGCGCCGGCGAGAGGCCACGTACCAGCTCCTGAGGTCGGTCTGCAAACACCTGCAGGTACGCGGGGGCTGGATGGGGGGAGCTCCGTCCATCCACTGCAAGGCACCTCCCTTCGTCCCTCCTTGTCCAGGACAGCGACCAGAGCCCTCGGGACTGGGTGAGCAACGAGGAAACCCCTGGGAAGGCTCTGGTAAGGCCGGGGAATGGCGGGCCTGCGTCCAGGGGGAGGCAGCAGAGGGAGGGGTGGTCCCAGTCCCAGCCCCCTGGCTGGGGTGGGCTGGATGCGGTGGCCCCTGGGAAGGCTTCTGGGGGGAAGTGTGGAGTGGAAAAGCCTCAGCCCGGGGCAGTGCACACCCCAGAGCTCTCTCCTCATGAGTGTCATCGGGTCCTGCCCATGTCCCAATGGCTGTGGGGTGGTGCCTTGGGGACACACACCATGGCTTGGGGCTTGTCCTCTTCCAGAACTCGAGCCAGTCGGACCCAGAGCAGAGCACCCCGGAGCCCAACAGCCTCCACGAGTCCCTGGGTGAGCGGCCACCCTAGTGCCCCCCCTGCAATGGTCACAGCCCTACTCGTGTCCTCACCCACGTCCCTGCCCTGCTGGCAGCTCTGGGCTCTGCTCCCCCTCCCCACACACACGTGGTCTGGGGGGGACCACACAGCCCTCGGCCCCCTGACCAGCATCTCCTGCAGCACCAGGGAGGGCAGGATTAGCTCTCTGTGGCTCTGTGTGCCCCCAGGGCCCCTGGTCCTCTCCCTGGGACACTCATGAATGTCTCCTGGTCACCCCCAGATGAACCAAGCCCGAGGCCAAGGGAAGCAGAGGAGGAGGAGGATGACAAGGTGGCCCTGCTGACTCCCAGCAGCAGCGAACGGGTGCCCATGGCAGGGACACGCAGCCTCTGGGGTGGGTCAGGGGGCTTGGGGAGGGAGGTGCTGCTGGGACTTCAGCTCTGGCAGAGCCCACCGTGGGGTCTCAGAGGCACTGATAGTGCCTTGTCCTGGCAGGGGAACCCCACACCGCGCTCTGGGCCTGGGCTGCTGCACTCTGGTCCCGGATGAACCCCCAGCTGAGCCTTTTCAACATCATCATCATCATCTACCTGCTGCTGTGAGTTCCCAGAACCTGCTCATCACAAACCTTGGGGGTTCAGGACACCCCCAGTCCTCACTCCCCTTGGCAGCCCCAGGTTCCCCTACTCGCCCCTTGGGCACCTGTCCCCAGGGTGGGCACACAGGAGCCTGGCTGTGGCACTGCTCGAGCCCTGTGCCCCCCACTGTGCCCCCTCGGGTGACACTGGCTGTCTCCCAGCATGGTGGCCTTGCTGGTGTCCTCGGGGTACATCGGGCTGCGCATCATGGAGCTGGAGCAGCAGTTGGCATTGGCAGGGGCTCGGCCACGGCCCGACCTGTCACAGCAGTGAGTGAGCAGGGGTGGGGGGCCCTCTGTGCCCAGCAGAGACCTCCCCCTCACCCTGCTTCCCCCTGCCCAGGTACAAGAAAACGTGAGGCCAGCGAGGACCCACTGTCACCGGTGCCCTGGAGAGGGGGCACAGGGGCTGCCCCAACCCCTTCCTCTGCCTCGCAGGGGGTTCCAAGGGCCTTCCAGCCTCCCTTGGTGCCTGGGAAGCACAGAGGGGTGTGGGGCTCCACCTCGCTCCCCCCCGTGTCTCCCACCCTGAGCAGGGGCCAGAAGGAACTCAGGGAGCCCCAGGGGAACAAAGAGTAACACAATGGGAGGGGTTGGGGGACCCCCCACCCTGCCCTCCCAGCCCAGTGGGGGCAGGCAGAGGGGCCTGGGCCCAGGCAATGCAGGGGCAAAGAGAACAAACTATTTTATTAATAAAAATTAATAAAACCTTTATTAATATTTATTATCTGCTGGGCCAGATGCCCCACAGGACAAGCACCAACCAGTCCCCAGAGTCCCCCTGCTCCCCAGAACGGGCCAGGACGGGGAAGCAGAGGAGGAGGTGGCAAGTGGGGGGAGGCAGCTCCAGGTGCTGGTGTCCCGGGGGTCCCAGGGAGCAGCAGAAGACCCCAAGCAGCCCCCAGGGGCAGGTGGCAATGGGGAACAGAGGGGAAGGGGGTGGTGCAGGTGCAGCAGGGAGCCCCAGGGCCCTGCAACCACGCAGGCCCCTGGCTCTTACCCTGCCCCAGGACAGGGCCCACCTGCCAGAGGAAGGGGCTGCAGGAGATGCAGGGATCCAGGTACATGTGGGACCACGGGGTCCCACAGGCACTGGAGGTGGGAGCAGAGCTGGGGGGGCACAGCAGGATCCATCCCAAGCCCTGGAGCTTGATCCCATTCTGGGCTGGAAGGGGCCTTGGGGCTTCCCCAGCTCACCAAGGTGGAGAAAGTGAGGCACTACCAGCTCCTAGTCCATGCTGAGGGGCATAATCCAGGACAGGGAGGGGGGACTGTGCCTCTCCCTTTTCCCAGAAGCAGGAAAGCAAACAGGAGCGGGCAGCTGGGAGCAATAAACCCCAGGTAAGAGCTGTGCTGACGAAGTTGGTACCTGCAGAGCCAACGGCAGCTGTGGGAGGGACCCCAGGGGGCCCAGGGACTCGCTGCACCCCTCACCGGGGAGAATCAAAGTGGAGCCACAGAGCCCAATCCCAGTAAATTCACAACCTGTTTAATGCCAGTTCGATTGCTTTACATGGAAAAGTTACAGCACACTCCATGTTTTTTTCCACCATTTGACACCTGGGATACGACGCCGCCACGAGGCCACAGACTCTGTCACCAGCTCTGGGAGGACCCTGCGCCCGGGTCAGCGCTCACAGGTCACACCCCAACACACCACCTCAGCTCTGCCCTTTTCCCTGCTGAACCCTCAGCCAGTGACAGTGTCACAGTGTCACCTGCAGACACACACACACACACAGACACACTCCCCCAGGGACACGACCGGGAGCTCCATCCTGCCCTGGCATCTGGGAGCAGCGGAGGAAGGTGGCTGTGCCAGGCTCCAGCAGCCAGGGCAGGGTGAGCAGCCTGTGCTTTGGGGGCAACACGTGTGGCCACAGAACAGCCCTGGCCTGGGAATCACCAGCCATCGCTGCCAAGTGCAATGAGAGAAGCCACCCTGCTCCCGAGGCAGAGAAAAGCGAGATGTGGAAGCAAGATGTGGTTTGGGAAAGAGCCTGGCCAGAGAGGACAGTGGGGGAGGACAGTGATGATGGGGTGTCCCTGCTTTGCAGCATCCTGGGGCACAGCTGGGAGCACTGGCAGAGGCTGCAGTGCCCACTTGGCACTGCCCCCCACCCCAGCAGCTCCCACATCACAGGCTGAGATGCAAACCCATCCCTGCAGGAGCCCTGGAACACTGGGGAGCCCCACCAGCATCCAGCTGGGACCCAAGTCTCTCCTGCTCCAGAACGGGCACAAACCAGGCTGAGACCTCCTGTGTGCCCCCACCCCAAGCAAGAGGAGTTTCTCCCCCAGGAGGAAGCAGTGTGTGCTGGGGGTCTGCACAGCAGGATTTGGCCAGGAGGCAACCCACAAGAGACAGGAAAATCCACAGCACAGCCACCAGTGCCCCCGTGCACAGCCCTGCTCCCAAGTGATGACACCCATGACAGACCACCTCTTGCTGCAGGTTGCCCTTTGCTTCAAACCCATTCCCCAACTTAATGATCTGACTCAATTTAACACCTCCTGGGTGCTCCCAACCCGCAGTGATGTGGAACAGTGCCTGTGAACAGAACAAGCAACACGACAGAGGCTGGTGGGGGTCACTTCACACTGAGCCCCACATCTCCCAGCCAGAGCTACACTAAAGCAGTTGTGTCCAAACTGTGCTTCAAAAATTCCATGGAAAATCCATTCTGGTGGCAAGCAAGACTATGAGATGACAAGGTGGGTTGTGGGCCTGGGAGACTCAGAGCTGCCAGGCTGTATGGAGTGGGGGGCTCCCAGCACACCAGCTCCTCACCAGTGCCTCCCAGCAGCTGCAACACGGGGGCAGCACCAGGAGCCCGATCCAGGCACTGGTGTGACGGGCACATGTGGTCAAGGCTGTGGTGAACAGGCTGCACCAGCTCACCCTAAGGATACTGGTGGCACTGGGGAGAGGCAAGCATATTCCTGCTGCCTGGTTTTAGGGAAAGAAGGGAGGGGAGCAAAGCCAACAAAGAAAGAGAGAGAAAAGCATTGCCTACATAATCTACAGAGAGAGGGCAAGGTCTATATACACAGCCAGGGAATTCCATACGGGAACAGGAAGCAGTGCTGGGAAAGGGCAGGAGGCAGGCAGGGCCTGGGCAGGGCAGGCACAGGCACACATCAGACAGGACAGGCTGTGCAGCCTCACAGCTCCTCTTAAATTAAAAGCACCACACACACATACACACACACAAGCGTTTGTGTCACCCCACGGGCTCCAACACCAGCCAAACTCTCTCCCACATGACCTAAAAACCCCAAACCACACACCAAAACCCGGTAGCAGGGCCCTGGCTGCGACTTGGAGATAACAAAAAGCAACACTGCAGCCCTACTTTAGGAGAACCTCCCTTCCAGCCAGAAGAGGCCCTGCTCGCCCCAAAAATCAGATCCCCAGGAGTTGTTTTGGCTCTCAAACATCCCAACTGCTTCTGGCCTCAGGGAGGCTCCTGAGCAAGGCACTGGGGGAAGCTCCACATGCATGGGGGGATTGGGTTTCTTTTTTTATACAGTCCTTGTTTCTTCTCTCTGGTAACTCACAGGATCAGCCCAGAACATGCAACAGCAACTGCAGAACTTCCCGAATCTGCTCCCTTGGAGGTGAAGCTTTTCCAAGTCTCCTCTGAAGTTTAGAGCCCCAAAAATGTATTTGTTCAGAGGCAGGATAATCAAGCTGTCTTATGGGAATGATTATGTCAAGTACTACAGTACCTGTCTGGGTAAAAAAAATAAAGAAAAAAACAAAGGAAAATAGGCAGTTCTCCAGTTTCTTCCTGGAATGGGGATGGCAGGCTATGAATAAAGCCCTTCGATGCCCAGCTGGAGCCGTGACCACTTGCACCAGTGGCACTGGCCCAGTCTGGCTGGCTCCTGCCTCCAGAGATGTCACCGAGGACACAGGGACCCAGAGCAGCACGTCAGACTCCTTCCCACAGCAGCAAGGATATGTTCCTCTCTCCCAGGAGGGACACCACGGCCGTGGGGATGGCCCCAGTCCAGTCTCAGTGGTCCATGTCACACGAGTCCTCCCCGGTACCATCCGGAGGGCTGGAGGATGCTGGGTTAACATTTCTCTTGCACCCGTTTCCCTTTATGAAAGATGAATCCACAAACCTTTGGCAGTTCCCTCCCCTCCCCACCCCATCCCAAATACTGCCCAGCGTGGATCACAAGCACGTGTTTATTGAGCTGGGTCCTCCTCCAGTCCCTCAGCTCTCCCTCCCCTCGGCTGGGCTCCGGGGGTCCATGCAGGCCGAGGGAGTGGTCTGATCCTGGAATGTCAGGCTGTAGGTTCCTGGGGCACAGGGAGAGGGTTTATCGTATCCTGGTGAAGAGGTTAAGCACGGACACAGACTCCTGAGAAGACAAGGCAGGGGGTAAGTCCTCCACAGCTGTAACTCCACGTGGTTTGGCATTGGTTTGTTTTTAATCTGGGGAGGTATCTCTAGCTCAGCGCATGATCCCAGCTCAGCAGCCGAAGTCCAACACCATAAATATTCCCATGGGTTATTAAGTATTCCCAACTGATATCAAGGAGCATGGCAGGCCAGTGCTCCCACAGCTCTGCAGGCAGCTGTGCCCCAGAGCAGGCAGCAACTGGGGGACCCCCAGCAGCAGTGCCAGCTCCCCCCAGCCCTGTCCTCCAGATCCCTCTGCCAGGCACCCAGAAAAGCTCTCAAAACACAGGGCACAACCTGTCTCTGGTGATGGTCTTTTCACCTCACAGAAAAGTTTTTCCCTAAAGTCTAAACTAGACCTGCCCTCTGGCAGTGGGAAGCCATTCCCTGTGTCCTGTCCCTCCATGCCTTGTCCAAAGTCACTCTCCAGCTCTCCTGGAGCCCCTTTAGGCTCTGGAATGGGCTCTCAGGTCTCTCCAGAGCCTTCTCTTCTCCAGACTGAAGAGCCCCAGGTCCCAGCCTGCTGCCACCCCTGAGGGCTCAGTTCACAGCCACAACCAGCAGGAAGATGGTGGGCTCAGGGTGAGCCCCCCAAAACACTGCCCAGCAGCCCTGGACCAGCATGGAGAGGGATGTTGTATCACACTGCCTTGGGCTCACAGGGTGACCTTTTACTTCATCTGACTACAAATCCATTAAATCTCAGCAAAGTTGAACCCTTGATCTGCAGGAGGCAGTGAAGGGATCAGAGGGAAGGCAGCAGAGCAGAGCCAATGTGCCCTGAGTACCCCCCAGCATTCCCCTCCCCCCAAGCCTTACCTTTGTGGAGCGAGTTTTACTGAAGACGTTCCAGAAGCGCAAGGTCTCGTCCCCAGCTCCTGTGACAATGGCTTCCCCGTCAGGGGACATCGCCTGCAGCCAAGACAACAACCCTCACCATCTGCCAGGCTTCTGAGGCTCAAAACAAACCTCCATTGGAATGCAGGAGAGAGATTTAACTCTCCTTCCTGCTTGGCTGGCAGTGAGAAGCCAAACAACTTCCTCTGCTCCCAGGTGCCTCATCCAGTCTGAGGGGCAGTTTGGGCACTTGCACTTCACTGGCCTTCTCATGGAACACACAGGGGAACACACAGGACTACCATGGAAAGGGTTCTGGTGGTAAGATATCCAAGCCATGTGTAACTGAGGCTATTCCTCCCAGGATTATCAACATGCCTTAAGGCAGGAGGTGTGACATGACCAGATTTGCTGGCTGTATTGGCCTCTTACACTGGAATCCACCTCCCAAAACAGCAGCAGTACTTGTCAGCTCTGCTGTGAACTCCTGAAAGCCCCACATCACAGTAACTGAGCAGCTTTGAGATCGCTGGGGATTACCTGCACCAAGTGATTAATGACAAATGCAGGGGGCTAAAAGCAGCAAGTTCTTGCCCTGCTGACAGTCTCCAGTGAAAAGGTGTGAAAGACTTCAGGGAACAAGGAGAGATGCTTGTGTTCCACAGAGTCAGAGAATCATGGAATGGTTTGGGTTGGAAGGGACCTTAAAGATCACCTTGTTCCACACCCTGCCATGGGCAGGGACACCTTCCACTAGCCCAGGTGGCTCCAAGCCCCTTCCAATCTGGCCTTGGACACTTCCAGGGATCCAGGGGCAGCCACAGCTGCTCTGGGCAACCTGTGCCAGGGCCTCCCCACCCTCACAGCCAAAATGTCTTAATATCTAATCTAGACCTGCCCTCTGGCACTGGGAAGCCATTCTCCCTTGTCCCGTCCCTCCATCCCTTGTCCAAAGTCCCTCTCCAGCTCTCTTAGAGCCCCTTTAGGCACTGGAAGGGGCTCTAAGGTTTCCCTGTAGCCTTCTCTTCTCCAGGCTCAAAAGAGTGTTCTCAAAAGAACGCTCAGACATTTCCTCTGAAGAGTTTGGCAGGCTTTGCTGTCATTAACAAAGCCTCACATTTCCATAGCAGCAAATCAAAGCATCCCTTGCAGGCACAGAAACCAGACACAGAGCGTTTTCCGCCGCTCGTGGGCAGCGTTCACATCCCCACCCAGACTCCAGGCAGCTCATGGTGCCACTGGCACTGCTGCTGTGGGTCCCACCTCAGCACACCTGCAGCCAGGTGAGCACCTACAGCGAGGTGGCCGTCACTCACCAGGTACAGGACTCGGTAGGAGTGCCCCGTGAGCTTTGCTACTTGGGTTAACGAGGGGTATTTCCAGACCAGGATCTGGTTCTGTGAATATCCGTGAGTGCTCACCTGGAAGGGGAGAGGGAAACAGGTATCACAGAACCATGGAGTCATTAAGGTTAGAAAAGACCTTTAACATCAAATCCAACCATCAACCCAGCACAACCACCACTAAACTATGGCCCCAAGGGCCACCACTGCTCTGGGCAGTTGTACCAGGGCTGGACAGCCCTTTCTCTGAAAACATTTCTCCTAATATCCAATCTGAACCTCCCCTGGTGCAACTTGGAGCAGTTTCCTCTTGTCCCATCCCTTGTTCCCTGGGAGCAGAGCCTGACCCCCACCTGGCTCCACCCTCCTGTCAAGGAGTTGAAGAGAGGGAGAATGTCCCCCTCAAGCCTCCTTTTCTCCAGGCTGAGCCCCCCCAGCTCCCTCAGCTGCTCCTGGTGCTCCAAACCCTTCCCCAGCTCTCTTCCCTTCCCTGGACACTCTCCAGCCCCTCAGTGTCTTTTTTGTCATGAGTGGCCCAGAACTGCCCCCAGGATTTGAGGTGGGGCCTCAGCAGAGGCAGCACAGGGGGACAGCCACAGCCCTGGCCCTGCTGGACACACTGTGGCTGTCACAAGCTCCGTGCCCACGTGGGCACTCCTGGCTCACGTTCAGCCACCTCACGGGACAGCCTGGCAGCAGCACTGCCCAGGGAGGACTCACCAGCTCGTTGGCGTGTTTGGACCATGCCAGGTTGCACACCTGGGAGCCGGTGTCGATGCACTGCAGGGGCTGCCCCGTGAGCGTGTTCCAGAAGCGGATGCAGCGGTCGGCTGTGCCCCCGCCCGAGGCCAGCAGCCCGTGCTGGTGTGGGGACCAGGCGATGGCTTTGACTGCTGCCAGATGCTCTGTGTATTGCTGGACAGGGCTCAGGCTGGAGTGATTCCAGACAAGGAGCTGGCAGAGAGGAGAGACGTGGTCAAACTTGTGCATCAGTCGTGTCTGCAATACCCACAAGCCGTGATGGGGCCAGTGAGGGCAACAATCTGATTTCCCACAGCTCTGCCCAGGCACGCTCAGCTCCACTCCGCACTTCACAGAATGCCAGGGTGGTTTGGGTTGGCAGGGACCTTAAAGCCCATCCAGTTCCACTCCCTTCCACTAGCCCAGGTGGCTTCAAGCCCCATCCAACCTCAGACACTTCCAGGGATGGGGCAGTCACAGCTGCTCTGGGCAACCTGTGCCAGTCCCAGCCACTACACCCAGCTGAGGAGCCATTCCACCTCTGGGCCACGAGGCAGGGAACAGTCCCTAAGGGAAGTGCATGGAGCCAAAGACAAGCATCACTGACCAGAACCTCAGACCCTGCCGTTGTTTTTCAGGTGTATCATTCCAGAACACACCTAGAAATCTGCTCAGTTCATTAGGAGTTATTCTGAGCAGGAGGAACTCAGTCCAACCATGCTGTCACACAGGCGATGGGCACATTCCCTACCTAGCAACCCACTCCAAAGGGCTTGGAACACTGCTTCTTCATGACAGATGCTTCTCCCATATGGTGCTCAGTGAGCTACAAGCCTGTGTTACAGGTAGGAGAACTCACAGAGCTCTGCCTCAGGTTCCTCCTGCACACAAACATTACTGCAACAAACACGACCACACACTGCCTGAACAAAGGCAGGAAGGGCAGCTTAGCAGTGACTTTACTGAACTCAAGCCCCTGAGTCAAGCTAGAGATTTAATTAGCCACATACAGAAGCAAAATTAAATTTGCCTTTTTAATTTTATTACGAGGAGAAGACTGAGTAGAAGTTTAGCGTGATTTATGTTGGTCACACTCCAACAACCAAAACAAAAGCCCCTTTCAGAGAGGCCAAACATCCTTAAAGAATTCCAGAATCATTAGAGTTGGAAAAGACCTTTAAGGTGAAGTCCAACCTTTACCCTGATCTTACCAGGCCCACTAAACCATATTGCAAAGTGCCACATGCACATATTTTTCAACACTTCCAGGGATGGTGACTCCACCACTGACCTGGGCAGCCTGTTCTGATGTTTAACCCCTCTTTCAGTGAAGAAATTTTTCCTACTATCCAACTTGAACCCTCCCTTGGTGCAACTTAAAGCCATTTTCCCTTGTCCTAAAACAAAAGGGGGTCTGAGATTTCACGTGACTGTACCTTGTTATCATTCCCTCCGGAGGCCAGGAGCTGGTGATCTGTGGACCATTTGAGCCCACAGACCTCCTGCCTGTGTCCCTGGAGCCGGCGCTCGGACTGCAGGGGTGGGGTGCGGATGTCCCGCTGCAGGATCATCCTGTCCCGGCTCCCTGAGGAGAGCTGGTCTGCGTTCCACGCCAGGGCACCTGCAACGTGGGCACAGCTTCAGAGGGTGTTGTGGGAGTCATGGACTCACAGAGTGACTGGGGTTGGAAAAGAACTCTAAGACCATCAGGTGCAGCTGTCAGCGCAGCACCACTCTGTTCACCGCTAAACCAGGTCCCCACATGCCACAACCACATGTTGTTTGAACACTCCCAGGGATGGTGACTCTGCCACTGCCTTGGGCAGTCTGTGCCAATGCCTCACAACCCTTCCAGAGAAGAAATTTTCCCTCAACTCCAACCTAAACCTCTGCTGGCACAGCTTGAGGCTGTTCCCTCTCCTCCTGTCCCTTGTTCCCTGGGAGCAGAGCCCAATCTCCCGGCTTCCCCCTCCTGTCAGGGAGTTGCAGAGCCAGAATGTCCCCCCTGAGCCTCCTTTTCTCCAGGCTGAGCCCCCCCAGCTCCCTCAGCTGCTCCAGCCCCTTCCCAGCTCCAGCCCCTCAGTGTCTTTCCTGTCATGAGGAGCCCAGAACTGTCCCCAGGATCTGAGGTGTGGCACATGGGGACAGCCACTGCCCTGGGCCTGCTGGACACAATATCAAGCCCAGAATGCAACCACCACAGTTGCCAAGGGATAAAGAAATCCCCAAAACAAAGGAAACCCCATCCCAAACCTTACAGATCTCCCTTACATCCAGTCCTAGATCTGTGCACAAAGGAAGATTCCCCTGCAGAGACTGACTGCAGGAATCACCAAGCCCATTTCACAGTGCAGTAAAGCACAGGGATAGATCTCAGAAATTGCCTGGATTCACAACATCTCTGAGCAGAAAAAAACCCCCACACCAGCCCCCCCTCTGAAAAAGGGAACTGGAAATCTCAGTGAGAAGCTGCCAGCAGGGCTGCAACCGGAAGCCAGTGGCGGTGAAAGGATGTTGCAACCAAACCCAAAATGCCTCAGACGTGGAGAAAACACCTGCTTGCGACACCCAACCACCATCACACCCAGATCAGAGCACCATTGTTATGAGACTAGAATATTTTCAAGACTGCTCAAGACACAGCAGGGAATAAATATCAGCTCTGGTATTCCAAGTTTTCTGTTTCCAGCAGATCCTTGGCTAGCAAAGTTCAATCAGGAAGGAACAGACTCCGTGAACTCTCTGCCTCCCCCCTCCTTACCGACTCTGGCCGTGTGCCCCTCCAGCATGGAGAGCTTCTTTCCTGCAGCTGCATCCCAGATCTGTACAAAGCCCTTGTGAGTGCCAACAGCCACCAAGTTCCCCTGGACAAACAGAGAGCCAGCATCAGTACAGCCAGGAAATACAGCCAGAAAACAAGCTGGAAGCTGAGGGAAAAGACTTGAGATAAATCCCACGAGATGGAAAGCATCCAGAGTTCTTCCATCTTGCATGTTTTTCCCTACTGAGAGGCCCAAGCAGCCTGGCTGGAATATATTTATTGTAAAATTTTATTGTCAAGAGCTGGAGAAGAACTGGCTTTTTCTCCCTCCCACTCCTCTTAGCAATGCCTTGAGAACCTCAAGTTACAAGAGGCTGTTCTCTAACTCCTTTCTTTTAGCAGAGAAGAACAGGAAAACACATCTGACTGGTGATGTACCGGGGGAGCTTGGGGGAATTCAGGAACAGAAGCCAAGGAGTTAATCACAGCTGTGATGACAGTGCCTGAGTGAGAGGTGTCTCAGCTGTCCCTGCTGACAGTGCCATACTGACCCGTTCTGACCAGCCCACGGATGTCACGGAATCCCCTTCCACAGAGAGGTCACACAGCCGGGTCACCTTCAGAGAGGACAGAACAGGGTAAGGAACACATGTTTTTGTCACACAGCACTACTGGCTGCCTCACAAACCAGCACAGAGCGTCTGGCACAGAGCATGACGAGTGCTGAGCCCCTCACAGGGCCCGTTCCACAGCTCTGCAAGGCTGGAAAAGCCCTACAGCAGCAGGCACTTCCCTCCTCAGTGGTGACCATTTACCTGACTTGTACAAGCACTCCACAGGTAAACACAAGTCCCAAGGCCAACGCTGAGGACATTAAGAGAGGACCAGTCCACCAGATTCAGGTAGAAGTCATCCTGCAGCTCTGGGGCATCCAGCACTTTGAAAGGAATCTTGGAGATTTTCCGAGTTGGTTTTCGAGGTGATCTTAGCAGCTTCTGACTGTTTACAAAAACAGACAGAAAAACAACTACAGGATCCTGCACAGCACAGCAGATGGGAGGCACAGGTGCAGATACTTTACAGCATTTCTGCAGAAATGCAGGGATAAAGAGGCTGCACAATTCTTTCCAGTAGCAAGACTGGAAGGAATTAGGTTGTGTCAATTTTGCTCCCAGGGAGCAAAAGGGTAAACTCATTACTAAGAGTTGGCCAAGACATGTTAAGCACACAGGCAGGTCGGGCACCTGCAGAAATTGTTAGAATTCAACTGTGCCTATTTATTATCTCTCCAGATTTCCAAACCCAATTCACATTGGAATTTTGGGTGCCTCAGAGAAAAGCCCTACAGAACCTTGCTGGACCCTCTGTCCCAGTCCCTCCCTTCTCACAGCCTGTGGAGGACCAGTGTTACCTTTTGTTGCTGACAGGAGACAGGGAATAGGGTGAGACCTCATTGCCATCGTCAGGGCTGGAGCGTTTTGTGCTGAGCGAGTACTGCACAAGGAAAACACACCCTTTGTAAGGACCCTGAGGCCCCCAGTGCACTGCTGCCAATCCAACTCTAATATCCAGTCAGATTGCCCAGATTTTTCAGTTCTTCCCTTTCTCAGGTGCTCCAAAACCACACAGCTCCCCTCACCTCCCCTGAACTCCAAAAACCCGGATTTCATCATTCACCACACTGTCCAAAAAGCCCCACCCAGCTTTCCTGTCAGCACACACACAGGAAGTGTGTTGTTTGCTGCACACTCAGGTGCTCTTTGCAGGCCACCAAATTTGTTATCAACAGCTTATCTCAGCCAGGCCCCAACACCAACTCCCTGCACAAGCAGCCTGGAGGGCTGTGTGCTCCACTCCTGTGACCCACGGTGCAACCTGCACTGGGCTCAGTGCAAGCAACCGACTTACAGTGAAGAGAGACTTCTTCTCTGGGGTGGATGGCTGCAGCCTCCTGTCCTCTGTCTGAGGGTCCTGCACCTTCTCAATCCCTGCTCCCAAGAGTTCATTCTTCAGCAGGGCAGAGTAGGCCAGGCCATCTGTGAACCCAAACGAGCACTGAGCAGAGAGCTCCGAACAGCAACAGCTCTGCCTGAGCTGGAGGAGAGAAGGCTCCAGGGAGACCTGACAGCCCCTTGCAGGGCCTGAAGGGGCTCCAGGAGAGCTGGAGAGCAACTGGAGACAAGGGATGGAGGGACAGGACACAGGGAATGGCTTCCCACTGCCAGAGGGCAGGGAGAGATGGGAGATTGGGAAGGAATTGTTGGCTGTGAGGGTGGGGAGGCCCTGGCCCAGGTTGCCCAGAGCAGCTGTGGCTGCCCCTGGATCCCTGCAAGTGTCCAAGGCCAGGTTGGAGGGGGCTTGGAGCCACCTGGGCTGGTGGAAGGTGTCCCTGACATGGGCAGGGGGTGGGATGAGATGAGGTTTAAAGTCCCTTCCCACCCAAATCATTCCATGATTCTATGACTTGAACACTCACAGAGCCTCTTAATAAGCCTGGGGCCTGTGCTTAGAAGCCAGATTAGCAGCAAGCTTTCCCTCCTTCCCCCCATCAGGAAAGTGCTTCCCTGGTACCATAAACCATGGGACACAAGGAGCCTCTTGCCTCCCAGACACTCCTCAAAAGCAGTGAGCTGGTATTCACTCCTGATGTGGGCATTTCCCAAAACATCAGCACGAGTTTTGGTGTAAGGATGAAAGTGCTAGTGCACTCTTAATTCCCAAGCTCCCTAACACTGTGCAGTAGGAGCTCTGGCCATGGCCCAAGCAGCAGGTGGGAGCTCTCACCTTTGCCATTGTCTGATGTAGCATCCTTTGCTTTTCTGTTCTGGCTTGGTGATTTTTCATTTTCCTGAAATGGAGAAACATGCCATCACCATAGAGAAAACTCAGGATATGTGGTAAAACAGCAACTCCAGAAGGCTCCTGGAGCAGGAGGTTTGAGGACACACACAAAGGAAAGGATCAAAACTTACATTTATTCTGTGGAAGTTAATGCTCCAGTTGGCCCCAGCTCTTGAGGGAATGAATCTGTCACCGTGCTTACTAGGAGAAGACATTGGGGAATTGGAAGGTGTCAGGGTTCTTCTCATCTCTGCTACCTGAATTAAAGAATAAAAGACATTAAACTTACTCTTGTCAACAGTTGGTGGGTTTGTCAGTCCCCAATTTTTTACACTACACACGTAGTTACTGAGATTATGTACTAAAAAGGCATTTATGGAGCTCCATAAAAATATCTTCACTCCGTTTTGCAACCTGAACTGGAGTTGTATTTTCAAAAGCTCTCTTGAAGTCAAGTTACTTGGGTATTGTGGAACAGCTCAGGAACTCACACCTGCTCACGGCCCAACAAAAGGCTGTGGTTTGCTTTGAAGAGGCCCTGGGTCTTTCCAAAGCTCAAGGAAAACAGTCAAAGGGGAGACAGACAACAACGGAACAGAGAGCCTGAGCCCATCTGCACTCACACAAGGCATTGTGTTCTCATTCTGTATGTTGATTTGGCGTAGGAGACGTCTCTCGTAGTCCTGATCCATGGTGGGAAGCTGGCTGGGGACACCAGCAGGCTCAGGAATTTGTGTTTGTGAACTCCAAGCAGTAATCAGTCACCTGCAAAAGCCAGGGGGAGAAACACACCAAAATGTTACAGCCCTCCATGCAGAAAGAGCCTCTTCAGCTTCTTAAGCCTGTTCTTGGAATTTGAGACCACTTTTCCTACCCAGACCACTGGTCCCAAACTGATACCAGAGCCTGGTTTCCTGAGGAGCCCTTGGCTGCTGATTCACGTGTGCAGGCACCAGCACTCTGTGTCTGACAGGACCTCAGCAGGTCCTCCCCACACCCAGAGCAGGGAGTGCCCCAGGCCCTGCAGCAGCACAGTTTGCCAAGCCTGCAGGAAACAGGCATGGGAAGCTCAGGCACCTGCAGCCTGTCCTGTCCAGGTTCTGGCACAGGTTGCCCAGAGCAGCTGTGGCTGCCCCTGGATCCCTGGAAGTGTCCAAGGCCAGGTTGGATGGGGCTTGGAGCAACCTGGGCTAGTGGAAGACGTCCCAAGTGGATGAACTGTAAGGTCCCCCCCAGTCCAGAGCACTCTGAGATTCTATCAGGCCTGTCCCACCCCTCAGGCCAGGGGCAGCAGTGCTGAGGGTGGGATGCTTTCAGACTTGACAGAAGTACTGGAGACTTCTACCACCACCCACTGCAGGAACACACAGCCAGCGCTGAGGCAGCCCTCAAGTGAACATTCCACATCTGATGTGCACGCTGTCCTAAATCCTCCTGGCTGGCATAAAGCTCACTCAGCTATACAGTCTAAAAAGCAAACATTTTAAGAATGTATTTAAGGACAGGGCTGCTTCATAGCTGAGATTTGGCTGCTAAATGACAATGTATATCAATAAAAAATAAATGAGCTGACATTTGTGTGAGGACACCGAGTCACAGCCCTCCCTGAGGGCAGAGAGCAGCAATGCCAGGGCCCCACCTCCCCCCTCACACACACCTCGAGCCTTGCCCAGGGCTGACATGGGCACAAAAACGTCAATGCCAGAAGAGACACACCAAGTTGGTCTTTCAACCCAAGATAAACATGTCCAAAGGGAAAGGTGGAATCTAACACACAAGCAAATCCCCGTAACACACAGGCAGCTGGAAGCTGTGCGGGACGCAGAGGGATTTTCACTCCTGTTATTGCATAAACATTTATGGCACCTGGCTGGAGTCCTGGCTGCACCAACGGAGCTGCCTCGAGCTACAAACCTGCTGCAAAATCCAGGAGGCAAAAGTACACAAAGGCTGTGCTGGGAGGAGGCTGCCCAGGGAGCAGCTGCACAGTGCCACACTCAGGGACTGCCAGGCACTGCCTCCTGCTCCCTCAGGTATGACCTGCTGGGAAGAGGTTCCCTCCAGGAACCAAAAATCTACCCCGGGTTTGTCGTTCAAAAGTGGGGGCAAGTTACCAAGTTACGGGGGAGCCAGCAGCACACGCTGCAATTCAGCAAGATGTGATGAAGTGCTGGAGTATCCTGTGAAATCAGCTTGAAAACAAGACAAAGCACACACACTGTGCACTGCAGCTGTCCCTCAGCCTGCAGAGCTGACAGCCTTTTATCTCAAAGGGTTACAGCAAATGGGGTGACATCAGCCTGGTGACCAGGCACCAGCAGGGTTCCACAGGGTTCCAATCTTAGTGCCAGTTCTCTTGAATGTCTTCATAAGTGACTCGATGCACGACTGGAAGGTCCTCAGTGGATCTGCTGCGGACACCAAGTTGCGAGGAGCTGCTGACTCCCCCAAGGGCAGAGAGGCTCCACAGACAGACCCTGACAAATGTGAGGGCTGGGCAATCCCCAGCTGCCTGGTGTTTAACAAAGGCAAATACCAGATCCTGCCCCTGGGACGGGCAGCCCTGGATGCAGGGACAGACTGGGGAATGAGAGTCTGGAGAGCAGCACCAGGGGAAGGGCCCTGGGGGTCCTGCTCAGTGGCAAGTTGGATCTGAGTCAGCAGAGTGTCCTGGCAGCCCAAAGGGCCACCGTGTCCTGGGGGCACCAGGCCCAGCATGGCCGGGCCAGGGAGGGGATTGTCCCACCCTGCTCTGACCTGGGGCGGCCTCACCTCCAGTCCTGGGGCTGTTTGGGGGCCACAGTGTCAGAGGGATCTGAGGCTGTTGGAGAGTGTCCAAAGGAGGGACACAGGGATGGGGAAGGGTGTGAGGAGCAGCTGAGGGCACTTGGCTGGTTCAGCTGGAGCAGAGGAGACTGAGGGGAGACTCCTCGGGGGCTGCAGCTCCTCCCGAGGGGAGGCGGAGGGGCAGGTGCTGAGCTCTGCTCTGGGACCAGGGACAGGAGCCAGGGAACGGCTGGAGCTGTGCCAGGGGGGCTGGGATGGATCTCAGGGAAGGTTTTTCCCCCAGAGGGTGCTGGGGCACTGCCCAGGCTCCCCAGGGCAGTGGGCACGGCCCCAAGGCTGCCAGAGCTCCAGGAGCATTTGGACAATGCTCTGAGGGACAGGGGGAGATTGCTGGGGTGTCCTGGGCAGGGCCAGGAGTGGGACTGGATGGACCTTGTGGGTCCCTCCCAGCTCAGGAGATTCTGTGCTTCCTCTCATCTAAGACATTTGTTAGTACTGAAACCTGGACTTGTTACAAATGCTGAAAAGCTTTTCTTCCTTGCCATTAAGCCTGCCAGCACTTTTACAGGAGCATCCCTGAACAGACAGTGCCAAGTTGGTTCTGAGCACACCTGTTTACCTCTGCCACCTCCTCCCCCAAGCTTTTTCCATTTAACACATTTCTCCCATATGTTCTTTCAGAGGCAAAACTGGAGAAAGCTCCCAAGTTTAACACTGATCAGCTTCCACCAAATGAAGCAAAGAGTCAGAGATGGCATTACTGGAATGTAAAGTCAGAAAAATCTGTGATGCTATTAATAAAGGAGGTTAAAAAAAATAACAATTAGTGCATGCCATGTCAAACATTCCCCCTCACCACCGTTACCGACCCACGAGCACCAAATGTGTATCTCAAATCAAACTGCTCAACAAAATGCACACCCTTCCCCACCCCACTCCCCTTTTCTTTTTTTGGGTTGTTGTTGTTTTAACACCATGAGCTCAGCCTGCAGAACCCACACGAGGAGCGTGATCAGCCAGGGAACACCACACATTTGAAGTGTCCTCCCAAAATGGCTCAGCACAGTATTCGTGAGAGATCCAGATCCAGTTACACAGCAAGGAGACATTTTTAATTCTGCACCTGAAACACATTCGCTTCTCGAGCTTTTGAGTTCCCATCTGCCCAAATTTCAACTACAACTTCCACTCAGAAACACAGCACAGAGTGTTGAACAGAGAGACTGCAGAGGCAGAACACAGCAGTGAACGTTCAGCGCCTGAACAATGACATATTTTTACCTAAAAACCTGTTCCACAGGCCCAAGGAGCAGGCAGTACCTCTGGTTTGGGTTAGGCTCTTGCCAACCCCAGATTTGTCTGTCAGAAGTGAGTGGATTTTTCTTTTCCCCTAGAGCAAGTAAAAAAGGCTTTGCCAGAAGGACCTGGGGGTGCTCACTGGCAGTGGTTGAACACGAGCCAGATGTGCCCACATGGGCAAGGAGGCCAATGGTACCTGGCTTGTACCAGCCACACCAGCAGAGCCAGGGCAGTGCTGTCCCCTGTGCTGGCACTGCTGAGGCCACACCTCAGATCCTGGGGTCAGTTCTGGGCCACTCACAACAAGAAGGACATTGAGGGGCTGGAGAGTGTCCAGAGAAGGGAAGGGAGCTGGGAAGGGGCTGGAGCACCAGGAGAGTTGAGGGAGCTGGGGGGGCTCAGCCTGGAGAAAAGGAGGCTCAGGGGGGAACTTCTAGCTCTGCAACTCCCTGACAGGAGGGAGGAGCCAGGGGCTCTGCTCCCAGGGAACAAGGGACAGGACAAGGAGAAACGGCCTCAAGTTGTGCCAGGGGAGCTTCAAGCTGTATATGGGGGAAAATTTCTTCATGGAAAGGGCTGTCCAGCCCTGGCACAGCTGCTCAAGGCAGGGGTGGAGTCACCATCCCTGGGAGTATGTTCAAAAGCCACATGGCACTCGGGGTCATGGTTTAGTGGTAACCTTGGCAGTGCTGGGATTCTATGACTGGGGTATGTGGGCTCTAAGTTCTCTTTAAATTGGAGAAATAAAAGATTTTGAGGAGCTGCAGGTGTTACATATTGGTTTTGTATAATACTTTGTTACTAATTATGCAATTTATGCTTGGAGAAGAAAGGTGGGGTTTGGTGGAAGGTTTTGAATTCCTAAGGAAGAATTTGTATCCTGACTTTATTTTCTTCATGCACCTTATGTGCTGTCTCTGAATTGACTGGATTGTCTCACAGCCCATTACTTTAAGAACAACACTTCCAGGCAGAGTTATGGTGCTGAACAAAGTGCCTTTTGTTCTTTTTATTGACCCAACCTTCAAGTATTCAAACACAGAAATGTTTTTTCTTGGTATGGATGTGTTTTTAACAAGCCAGCATGCAGAATGCCACGGCTGGCTGGGAAACGAGGGCATTTATTTTGCAAAGTGATTTCTGTGGTTTGAGGCAGGTTGTGCCTGTTTGGATTCTCCAGCACACCCTGAAGTCAGGGGTTGTGTTGGCTCTGTCCATCCAGACATGCTCTGCTGGACCAGAGCAAGAGCTGGATGAGCCCTGACCCTTTTTTATTCCAGAAATTGTTCATATCTTCCTAAAAGTGGAGAGTATTTGGGTGGGTAGGTGTTCAGCAGAAGAGGTGCTGATGAAAGTGGGAGGCTCAGAATACCAAAGGCAAGATAAATTTAAATGTAGAACTGAGTATACTTCCTAATTTATACAGGGCCAAAGGGGGTAGAGGATGCCTTGGTAATTCAAGTACCATTAATGTTATGTTGATGCTTTATTTTGAAGCATCTCAAGTCTGAAAAAGGTTGCCTGGAGCTTTTTTTTACTAACAAGCACCAAACAGACCCCAAATTTAGAGTCAGCAAGAGACTACCCAAAGCTAGAAATGCTGACTGCTCTTTGGGCCTGTACTTAATGCCATTATTGAGGTGCTGAGTATTTTCAAGCTCTCTGGAAAAGCCCCATCATTTACCATCATTTCTTCTCTTTTACAGACTCTTGAACAAGCCATAAGGGGAAGGATTAAAAAAAAAAAAAAAAAAGAAAAAGAAAAGAGCAAAAAAACCCCTTCACCAAAGCATTTTAGTTATGTGATAGTCAAGACTACAGAGCAGCCATTGACAAGGAGCAGGATAATCTGCACTTGGCCAACCCAAAGCAGGACTTTTACACACTTAACCTGGAAGAAGAGAGTTTATATCTTGTACCAACCAACCAAACCTTTCCAGGAACCAGTCTCCTTTCAAACCAGCATTAGGACAAAGAGCTGGAGAGCCTTGTGTTTTACCAATATTTAACTTTGCAAAGCTAGAGGGATGACACTTTTTATTTAACGATTTACTGAGGTATTAGAGTGAAAAGCATTTATAAAATCAGCCATTTACAAAAGTAAGCCCTCTGCAATGGAAGCAGGTAAAGCTTTATTTCAGAACAAAATATAAGCTTTGCTGCCTTGCCTGTTCACAGCTTTGTACTGCAGAGATCACACTAATGGCAACAGCAGAATTACTCCAGTGTTATGGTGTCAGGTGGGATCTGCACCCTTAGTCCTCACACTCCTGAAGGTCCAATACTCCACCAAGACACTGGATTACTGCCAGAGCCACCACACCACAGCAGTGTATTTCAGAGGGTAAAATGGAGGTGACTGCTATTCACTCAAGGTCTGCAATATTCCACGTGTTCCTGCTTTTCCAAGCTCACACACCCCTTTATGCACTCACTACCAGCTCTACAATGCCCCTGTTCCAAAAGTGCCAACTTTTGGTGACCAGAAATAGGCACAAACTGAACTCCAGTTGGATTTGGAGGCAAAGTGGCTCAAGAGAAGAGCCAAGACACTGTTGCATCTCCTGCCAGGCTGTAACAGCACATGATGCTGCAGTTGCACACTAAGCAAAATGCACAGCGATCCATCTGTGCCTCCTCTCACCTCCCATGGCACAAAACATCCCCCCTTCCTCACAGGCATGGGCCCAACCTGCCATCCAGGCTGGAGGTGACAAGTGTTTGACTTTCTGCACCTCCACCTGCACTCACAGAGAAGCAGAACTCAGGTAAGGCTTCATGTTCACCACCCCAAAGCAATGCATTCCTCCCACGATGACAGAGGGACTCTGACCAGCAAACCACAGGAATTCAGGGCACTCTGATGAGTGAGGCTGCAGGAAGCCTGCGGGAGCCAAGGACAGAGCGCTCGTGACACAGAGCTCTGTTTGTGGCCTGGGCTGTCACGTGCCAGCGGAAACTCAGGGTTGTAAGACCTTCAGGAAACAGCAAAATCTGTCTTTGGAAGAGCCTTTACCAAAGATAAACACACCCTCCACTAATCACAGAATTCCAGAAAGGTTTGGGTTGGAAGGGACCTTAAACCTCATCCTGTCCCTGCCGTAGGAAGGGACACCTTCTACTCTCCCAGGTTGCTCCAAGCCCCATCCAACCTGGCCTTGGACACTTCCAGGGATCCAGGGGCAGCCACAGCTGCTCTGGGCAACCTGTGCCAGGACCTCCCCACCCTCACAGCCAACAACTCCTTCCTAATATCTAATAAATCTTCTCCATACACCATTACAAGCCCAAAAGTTTTTCCATAAGCATTTTCTTATACAAAACAGGTGCCCTGAGACACAAGTCCTGCCCTGAAAATGCCCTGGAAAGCCCACTAGAAACATCATTCTTGCTGCCTCCCACATGGATGATGCTTCAGGTATCACCACCACAGATGTTTTTCCTAAATCCCACTTCTCTCCACAACTGAAGGAAGAGAAGGGAAGCCATGAGTCAAGCCTGTATTCCAAAGATCAGGATATTTTCAGCTGTTCAACTGAAACTCAAATACAAGTGATGGGCAACTACAGAGCTCAGAGCCACCAGTCCCCTGACACTGTACCCACACAGCAGCCAGGGCCCTTGCTCTGGGGGTTCCAAATTTGCCTCAGCCAGCTTTTAATAAGTCAGAACAATTGCAGATTTGTTACTATGCCTTCCTAGATGACGTTTTCATTCAATACACATCCCACTGCAGCGCAGGGTTTATCTGAGCAGACACGACAACCACGCACTCAGCAGGGGATTTCTCAGAAATTCACCACCACTAAACTCCTTTTTATTGCCTGCAGGCAGTGATTATTTCACCTTTTTGCCAGGCTGCTCCATAAATAAGAGGGCCACACCTGTTCCCAGGGAATCCAAAATAAAGCATGAACTCTCCAGCCATGCAGGAAACCTTGCACTGGGAAACACAACACAACACGTGGGGTCACCTGGGTGGCACCTCTTGCCCGGGGGGCAAAAGGCCCCTAATTAACAGCAAGTCCTGTAAGAGGTTTATCTGTTACAACAGAAAAACAAACAAGAGGCAGCACCAGAAACACTCTGGTTTTAGAGGCACAGTTCATGAAAAAGGCAGGTGGTGGAGCTGCACCTGGAGCCCTGGGCTGTGCTGGCTGTCACCTGGCTTGGGGACAGTGCTGAGGGCTGGGGTGAAGAGCAGGTTTGTGCTGGGCATCAGCTCCTGCCAGTTCCTCTTGTGCCACTGCTGGGCCCCCCTGAGCAGAGCCTGGTCCATGCTCTGCCCCCTCCCTGCAGCCCCTGGCACACCCTGGGCAGGGCCCCTCTCAGGCTCTGCTCTGGAGGCTGCACAGCCCCATCTCCCTCAGCCTCTCCTGCTCCCAGAGCTGCTCCATCCCTTCGGCATCTCCGCAGCCTGCGCTGGCCCCGCTCCAGGAGCTCCCTGTCCCTGCTGTGCTGAGGAGCCAGAGCTGGAGCAGCCCTGCAGATGTGGCTGCCCAGGGCTGGGCAGAGGGGCAGGATCCCCTCCCTGCCCTGCTCCAATGCTCTTCCCAGTGCACCAGAACACAGCTGTCAGATTGATTTACAATTCCAAGTGCAGTACAGACAGCTGAAAGCACCAGCTCTAGATAAAAGCTCTGACAAGGCTCCCACTAAAGGAAAAGTTAGTGCACTAAAAGCAAAGATTAAAAATTCACCAGCAGCCCTGTCTCTGGAGCTTTACTGAAAGGTCAGGCATCCAAAACTCTGCTTCATCATAATACTTAGGCTACTGAAAATGCAACAGTGCCCCTGGTCAACCCATGGAAGAAAGTAATTGAATTTAGAAAACACGGCAGCCTCAATCGATAGCCCTGGAAAATTCTACTTCTTTATTAATTATAATAATAAAATACATCAAAATCAGTCTTTAACACAAAATCATACAGTCACAGAATTCCAGACTGGCTTGGGTTGGAAGGAACCTTAAAGCCCATCCAGTCCCACCCCCTGCCATGGGCAGGGACACCTTCCACCAGCCCAGGTGGCTCCAAACCCCCTCCAGCCTGGCCTTGGACACTTCCACGGATCCAGGGGCAGCCACAGCTGCTCTGGGCAACCTGTGCCAAGGCCTCACCACCCTCACAGGGAGGAATTTCTTCCCAATATTCCATCTAACCTTGCCCTCTGGCAGTGGAAAAACATTTCCCCTTCTCCTGTCCTGCCAGGCCCTTGTTTAAAGTCCCTCCTTTGCTCCTTTAGGTCCTGGAAGGCCACAACGAGGTTTTGCTGCCCACAGTGGAGCTGCTCTCTGAAGAACCTTCAGCACAAAATACCAGGGTGGCATCATTAAACACACTCAGGAAGCATCAGCACTCACAAAGACAACAGGCACAACACCCTCCAGAGAGCTACAAATCGAGGGAAAATAACCCTCCACACCACAAATCCAACAACACCTTCACAAGGTGACTCTGAGGTGACCTGACAGCCCTCCCTGCCCCAGCAGCACCCTCTCACCACCAGGAAGACACTCAGCTCAGGTTTTTAGGAGCTCAGTTGCTGATGGTCAACAACACCCTAATAAAAGACACAGTGGTAATGAGATGCCTCAGACCCCTGAGCCAGCACGGGGGGCAGCATCCACTGGTGCTGCACGTAAACAAGGCACTGTTGGGTAAAGTTCCTGCCGCAGCCTGGCAGGTTTTTAAGAACAAAGTCCACAGCACAAAAAAAACACCTCTGCCATCCGCATTATCAGTCTGACCAAGAAGCAAGAAGGCGCTGGCGAGGACACACCGAGCCAGGCTCGGGCTCTCCGTGCCTTTCAGGGCACACGGACCGAAGCAGGGGGTGACACCGCGACCTTCCAGCCGCGGGAGCAGGTGCGGGACGTGCCCGTTACCAAACACCCCCGAGGCACCGGAGCGTTGGGGGCCCGCCGGCCCCGGGCCCGTCCTGCCAGGGCTGACAGAGCCCCGAGACGGAGCACAAACACCGACTGCCTCCTGGTGCTTGTCATGAACACGGGGGGAAAAGAGGTGGCCCCGCGGGGCCGTTCGGTGACCGAGGTGGGAGGGAGAGAGGGAGGTGGGAGAGAACGAGGAAAGGCACTCAGGGAGAGTGGGAGAGTATGAGGATATGAGAGATGGAGTAAAAGAAGGAGGGAAGGAACCCCCAGCCGCCGCTGCCCCAGCCCGGCCCCGCCCGGCCCGGCCCCTCCGCCCCGCCCG
>VYXB01010190.1:0-12046 GCA_013397135.1 Pachyramphus minor | reverse complement strand
GTGGGGACACGGCACACGGGCACACAGGGGATGGGGGGATGCGGGGGACACGTGGAGATCGGGGGGACTCAAAGGATGGGGGCGTCACGGGGGATGTAGGGAGGCTGTGGGGACACAAAGTATGAGGGGATATGGGGGACATGTAGAGGTCACAGGGACACAAAGGATGAGGGGGTATGGGGGACACGCAGTGGTCACAGGGACAAAGGATGGGGGATATAGGGGACATGGAGTGGTCCCAGGGACATGCAGGAATGGGGATATGGGGGACATGGAGTGGTCCCAGGGACATGCAGGAATGGGGATATGGGGGACATGCAGTGGTCACAGGGACACAAAGGATGAGGGGATATGGGGGACATGCAGTGGTCACAGGGACACAAGGGATGGGGGGATATGAGAGACACACAAAGGTCACACAGGAAGGGGGACCTGTGAGATAAGGAACACACGGACCAGGAGGGATGTGGGGCATGAGGGTACACAGATCACAGGGACACAGAAAATGGGGAGCAGGGGGTGCAGGACACAAAGTACAGGGGTGGGAAGGATGGGGAGCACGGGGAGGTCACAAGTGAGACAGAAAGGGTGAGGGATGTGTGGCACCCAAAACATGGGATGTGGGACTGAAAGGACACATGGACATAGATCACAAAGGATGGGGAGTGTGGGGGCTCTGTGGGACACAAAGACAGGGACACAAAGGATGGGGGGACACAAAGGACACAGGATGTGATCCTGGACACAGAGCATGGGGATGCAGAGGCTATGGGGACATGAAGGAGGGGGTGACATCAAAGGAAGGGGACACAAAGGATGGGGGATACAAAAGGCCTGGGGATACAAGGGATACAGGGCAGCAAGGACAAGCTTGGGAGGGGGAACATGGGGGACCCAGTGCCCTTGGCAATGGCCAAGGAAAGGGAAAAAAACCCTCTTTTCAGTTTAAAGTTGTATTTAGAATTTAATAACAGAAAAACACTTCCTGTGGACGGACCAGGAGCTCCCCTTTGCAAATCATTACTCCCTCCTGCAAGGGGTGCTCACTCCCCCTTCCAAATCGGGGCTGAGCCCACAGATCCCTTGGTTGCAGGAAACCGAGGAATGGTCATTAAAATATAAAGCCCCGGGGGGAGCGGGCATCCCAAAAATGGACTTTTTCAGGAAGCTCCTTGTCTGCAGCACTTGGGTGTCTTGTCCAGGGTCACAACTACTACCTGGTGGGTTCACAGTGGGGTTTCTGAGGAAGATTTGACCCAGTGTTAGTCTGGTTGGGACCACAGGCCACCTGGCACTGGGTGACCCCTTGCCTTGAGCAGATCTCTTGAACTGGGTGGTCTTCAGAGGGGCATCCTGGTGAGGTGCAGGGTGGGGATGGGGAGGTGCCCTCTCACACCCCTCTTGTCTCCCCCTGCAGCTCCTGATCGCTCACCGGAGGAGAACCAGCTGCTGCTTCTACCCCCGTGCCTGGCCCAGCCTCAGGAGCTCAGACTGGTGGGAGCGGGTGGTCCTGAAGGAGTTTGGGCCCCAGGACTGGCTGGAGAAGTTCCGGATGTCCAAGGAGACCTTCTTCTACGTCTGCAACCAGCTGCGGCCCGGGCTGGCCCCACACAGCGCCCACTTCCAGCCCACCCTGCCCCTGGAGAAGAGGGTGGCTGTGGCCCTGTGGCACCTGGCCACCAACGTGGGGTACCAGACCCTGAGCCCGCTCTTTGGCGTGGGGCCCTCCACGGTGCAGAGCTGTGTGAGGGAGGTGAGCTACGCCGTGGTGCTGCTGCTGAAGCCGCTCTACCTGCGGCTGCCCAGCGAGAAGGAGCTGGAGAACATGGTGCGGATCTTCCGCACGCGCTGGGGCTTCCCCCACTGCATCGGGGCGCTGGACAGCCTGCACATCCCCATCCACCCGCCCCTGCGCCTCGCCAGCGACTACTGCAACGGCCAGGGCTGGCACTCCATCCTCACACAGGCCACCGTGGACGGGCTGGGGCAGTTCTGGGACGTGTCCACTGCCTTCCCGGGCAGCATGGAGAACAGCGCGGTGCTGGAGAGCTCCAGCCTGTGGGTGCTGGCCAAGGAGGGCCGGCTGTGCCCCAACCCTCCCAAGCACTTCATGGGGAAGGCGCAGAAGTACGTGCTGCTGGGTGATGCCACCTACCCCCTGCAGGACTGGATCCTCAAGCCCTACCAGGAGGACGAGAACCTCACGCAGCGTCAGCTGCAGTTCAACTACCGCCTGAGGCGGGCGCACAGCGTCATCGAGAACGCCTTCCTGCGCCTCAAGGCGCGCTGGCAGATCCTCCTCAAGTGCGACGACTGCAGCCTGGAGCTGCTGCCCACCCTGGTCCTGGCCTGCTGCATCCTGCACAATGTCTGCGAGGCCCACGACAACCCCTTCAATGAGGAGTGGCTGGAGGGGGCCGAGCCCACTGAGCTGCCCAAGCCCTGCCAGCCTGCACCGGCTGCCATGGAGGACAACCGGGCTGAGCAAGTGCGGGAGCTGATGTGCCAGTACTTTGAGAGCTGTGGGGAGGGCTGATGGGGCCACCCTGCAATATCCCTGCACATCCCTGCTCCAAGATGCTGGCAAACATTGGCCCAGCAGTGGCAGGACTGCAGCCCGACCAGCTGCACCACCCGGGCCTGGGGCGGGAGGGGTGTCCGTGTCGTGCTTGTGCCGGGTTTGCTGTGCAGGTTTCAGGCAGTGGAATGTATTTTGTGCCCTTGCTCTCTTTGCCAGGATCTGAGTGGTGTGGTGTGTGCTATGGGAGCAAAGTGGGGACCGAGGCTGAGTGGACGGGGCAATGGGGATCTCCCTGTCCTCTGTCCTGAGTACGTCAGGGCTGAAAACCAGCAGGAGCCTTGAAATTAGGCAAAACTCCTGTGAAGGTTCGAAACCTGCTGTGTAAACATACCTGGGAGGGGAAGGGGAGGAAGAGGCACAGCAGTGAGTTGCCGAGGGAATGAAACTGCACCCGCAAATGCCTGCACGTGCTGCCCTGGGGCAAGTGGCGTGGGCTGCCCAGCCTGGCATCCCCCAGCTCCTCTCAGGGTGGGGTTTACCCAGCCCGGCACCCCCCAGCTCCTCTCCAGAAGGGTTTGCCTATCCTGGCACCCCCTGATCCCTCCCTGGGTGGGTTTATTCCAGCCTGGCACCCTCCAGACCCTCCCCTGGGGGGTTTACCCACCGTGGTCCTTCTCTAGGTGCGCCTTGCCCAGCCTGGCCCCTCTCTGGAGGAATTTACCCAGCCTGGCCCCCCTGGCATCTCTCCAGAGGGGCTTTCCCATCCTGGCACCCCCGTGGCTCCTCTCTGGAGGGATTTACCCATCCTGCTCCCTCTCTGGGCGTTGCCCAGCCTGGAGCACCTCCGACCCTTCTCCGGGGGGGTCCCTGTCGGCCTGCCCGGCTCTTCCCCCCGCCCCGCTCCCCCCATCCCGCTCCATCCCGGTTCCCCCCGGGCCGGACCCGCCTCCCGGAAAATGGCGGCACTGGGGGAGGCAGCGCCCCCTGCTGGCCGGGGAGGCAACACCCCCTCTCCCGGGCCATGCTGCGCATGCGCCGCCGCTCGGTCACGTGACGGAGCGGCAACATGGCGGCGTGCGGTGAGTGCGGCACCGGCGCGGCCGAAACCCCTCGGTTACCCCCGGCACCATCCAGGAACACCCCCAGTCCCTCCGATCCTCCCCGGTCACCACCGGAGCACCCGTCCCCCCCCGCGGCACCATCCAGGAACCCCTCCAGGCCCTCCGGTCCTCCCTGATCACCCCCGGACCCCCCCGGCACCATTCAGGAAGCCCCTCGAGCTCCTCTGTTTCCCCCTGACCCTCCGTGTCCCCCCTCGGGCCCCCGTTCCCTCGGGCGCGGCCCGGCGCGATCGTGGCAGGGGGTGTCGGTGCCGGGTGTCCGGTGAACCCGGATTGGGGCACTCGCTGTGGGCTCAGCCCTGGGGTGCCGTTCACCTGGACCCGGTGGCGGTGAGGGCTCCCCGTGACTCGCTCCCTTCCCCGCGCGCAGGACGGTGACCGAGGAGCCCCCGCAGTGCCCCCCGTGTGACCGGACCGTGCCCGCGCCATGGTGACGGAGCAGGAGGTGGAGGCCATCGGCCGCACGCTGGTGGACGCGGCGCAGCCGCTGCCCGCGAGGTTCCGGGCTCTCTTCACCCTGAGGAACCTGGGTGGCCCCGCGGCCGTGCGCTGGATCGGCCGCGCCTTCGGGGACGGCTCGGCGCTGCTGAAGCACGAGCTGGCCTTCTGCCTGGGCCAGATGCAGGACGAGGATGCCATCCCCGTGCTCATCCAGGTGCTGGAGGACACGGCACAGGAGCCCATGGTCAGGCACGAAGCAGGTATGGCAGCAGCTCCTGTGGCTCTGGAGCAGGCAAGGGCTGGCAAGTGGGTTTGGGGGTGCTTCCCCCCCTGTGCCGAGCAGCTCATGGGGGCCTGGTCCGGCCTGGCTGTCGGACCATGAGTCATGGAATGCCTCAGCACATGCTCTGGTCAGCCCTGGCTCGACTGGTTGGCCGAGCCCTCCTGTTCTGCAGGAGGCTTCCTCTTGGACAGGCTCCCTTCTGCTGTGTTTGTCCCATTTGGGATCAGTCAGTCAGGCCTGTGTCTACTTATGTCCCATTTGGGATCAGTCAGTCAGGCCTGTGTCTACTTATGTCCCATTTGGGATTGGTCAGTCAGGCCTGTGTCCACGTTTCTCCTACTTGTGATCAGTTGTCCATATTTCAGAGCAGGGCAAAGCTTTGCCAGAGAACACAGCAGAGTCCTTCTCATACAGAGACCCCAATCCTGTCCTGACACGTCCTTCCTTCTCTCAGGTGAAGCCCTGGGCGCTATTGGGAACCCCAAGGTGCTGGATATCCTCAGACGCTATTCCGAGGACCCCGTGGTCGAGGTGAGGATTCTGGGGGGTCATTTCCTGTGGGATGCAGCACTGCTGGTCTGGGAGGGTGATGCAGTTCCTCCTGGGCAGTCCCTGCCCCTGGCTGGTGCCATCCTGCTGCATGCTGGGGCTCTCCCAATGCTGTCCCACAGCCATGTCCCCATCCCTCAGGTGGCAGAGACGTGCCAGCTGGCCGTGAGGAGGCTGGAGTGGCTGCAGGAGAACAAGGAGAAGCCGGGCAGCAGCCCGTACCTCTCTGTGGATCCCGCTCCCCCTGCTGAGGAGACGGACGTTGCCAAACTCCGGGAGACCCTCCTGGATGAGTCCCGGGAGCTGTTCGAGCGCTACCGCGCCATGTTCGCCCTGCGGAACCTGGGGGGCCAGGAGGCTGTGCTGGCACTGGCCGAAGGTGAGGGGCTGTCCTTGCTGTGAGTCTGGCTGGGTTAATCTGGGATGAGCCCTTCCCAAATCCAGGGTTGGCAGAGCTGCTCTCACATGTTTGTGTCTAGAGCTGCTGCCCTGCTGCCACGTTGCAGAGTGCTGGGTGGTCTCTGGTGTGTTCCAGAGGCCCCTCCAGACCCCCTTCCCTAAAGGGTCTGGGTGGGAGGGCACAGGCTGTGATGGTGGCCCGGGACCAGCCTGTCTGACCTGGTGCTGGGGTCCTGCTCTCCTGGCCTGGAAAGTCAGAGGCTGCTGGGGCTTGGCATTAGCTCTGGAGAGGGAAGTAAATGTTTCCATGGCCCAGGAACTGTTTGGACCCACCCCCTAGCCCAAGGGAAGTGCATGAGGCTCTCCAGCCATTGGGGACCTCCAGGTCCGTGAGATGGGATCTGTCAGCTCCTGCTCCAGCTGCTCTGTCCCAGAAGGCTGGAGACTGTGGCTGCCAGTCCTGTGGTGGGGCAGGGCCTGGGGCAGGTGGGGAGTGACAGTTCTGCTGGGGGGGTGGGTGCTGCCATCACTAGAGGACACTGGAGCAAGGTTGTGATCAGGGAGCAGGATACCCCTTCCCGTGGGGTGGGGTGGTCCCAGGATACTCACGGCATCCCCCAGCTTCCCATCGAGGTGTCTCTTCTCACTGTCCCCCCTCTCCGCAGGGCTGCGCTGCGGCAGCGCGCTGTTCCGCCACGAGGTCGGGTACGTGCTGGGGCAGCTGCAGGACGAGGCGTGCGTCCCTCAGCTCACAGCCGTGCTGGGCAGCCCCTCCGAGAGCCCCATGGTGCGGCACGAGTGCGCCGAGGCGCTGGGGGCCATCGCGCGGCCGTCCTGCCTGCGAGCCCTGCGCGCCTTCGCCGGCGACGGGGAGCGCGTGGTGCGTGAGAGCTGCCAGGTGGCCCTGGACATGTACGAGTACGAGAATGGCACCCAGTTCCAGTACGCTGACGGGCTCTGCAAGCTGCAGGCCTCCCCCTAGGGGTGCATGGGGGGCACCGGGCCGGACACGCTGCCCCCCACCGCCTCCCACCGCCCGTCGCGCTTCTGTGGCCACCCCTGTTGGCTTTGCTGCACGGACGTGGAGGAGGAACTGGATTTGCTCTCTCTGGCACACCCACAGCCACCTTTTCCCTCCAAATCCAGGCTGAGCTGCTACTTGCCTCCTACCAGCTCCCGTTTCCTGGGTCTGCCCCTGTTTTCCCTGCCAGGATCAGCACTGCCTGCCCGCAGCCTGGCTTGGGGCTTGGACCAGGTGGGCTCTGCTCGGCAGGTCGGAGCCTGCCGTGGCTCTGCGGGGCTTGGGGCTGCTCTACCTTGGTGCTACCACGTCGGCTCAGCGTGAAACGGCTCCGTTCTCCCCACCTGAGCTTTGCTGGGGGCCAGGATGGGCTTTGGGCACCCGCTCTGTGGGTTGTGGTGTTGGGATGCTTCTAAATTGCCCTCGGTGTTGGTGCTGAGCCGGGACCCTCCTCGCCCCCGTGGTGGGTTTGGCCTCTCCTGTTGGGACAGGCCAGGGCTGAGCCTGTGGCAGCCTCTGCCTTGGGATGGGGGTTGTTTCATGGCAAAGTTGGGAAGATTTGGCTGTTTTTTCTTTCTGCAGGGAATGGTGCTGCCATTAGGGCGGGCAGGGTGAGGCAGAGCCTGCCTGGGCATCCCCCCATGTTTAACCAAAGCTGGGAAGGCTGAGCTTGCTGCCGGCACCCAAACCCAAACCCTGTGGCCAGCCCAGCCTGGGCGCCAGGGGGGCTGGCAGGGAATAAAGTGCTGGCACCGGGAACTGGAGTGAGTGGAGCTGTGATTTCCCTGTGCCCAGGTGTGAGGTGCCCCCAGTGCCGTGGGGTTGGACCCTGGCGGGGAGCCCAGGGTTTGCTGTAACGGAATCGTAGAACCATCAAGGTTGGGAAGGACCTTTGAAATCGAATCCAGCCGTGGTGGAAGGAGAGAGCAGGGACTGGGGTGCCTGGTAGTGTGGGGTAAAACTCCACAGCCCTGGGGAGGAGGGTGGGTATTGCCCATGGGGTGCCCCAGGAGCCCCTCCAGCATTGCCCAGCAGAGGTGGGTCATTGCCAGTGGGTCCCACTGCCCCGAGGGCCTGGAACCCTCCTGGGCGTTGCTGGCTCTTCCCCTTGTCCAAGGGCTGCCTGTGAGTCACTCCCAGGCTCAATCCTCTTAGTCCCTTTGGCTGGCTCAGCATCCCCAGGGCTCTGGTGTTCAGGGACACAACCAAGGGGCAGCTCTGGCCATGATGGCCCAGTCTGAGCCAGTCCAGGACCCCAGGGAAGGGGCTCTTACTCAAGTGTGACCAGTTTTGATCACTTGTACACACTGGAAATCAGTCCCCTGTGCCCAGTTTCTGTGGATGGGGTCAGCTGCATGGAGGGTGGGGGGCTCTGAAATGTCACTCCCCAGCACTGGGGACGAACACCTGCTGTTCTCACACTATTTGGGGTCAGCAGCTGTTATTGTCCCCCTTCCCTCACCCTCCATAGCCCCTGGGTGGAGGGCAGGACCCACCTGGCTTTGGGGTGTCCCTGTGCCCATCTCCATCCCCAGAACAGTGGGATGGGTGATTTCCCCTGTGCCGTGTTCTCATTCCCACCATCCCCTTCCTGGCACACGGCTTCTGGCACACTGCCAGCACATTCCCTGGAGTCTGGTGCTGTGTTTATTCCCGCTTATCACCCTGGCTGCCCCAGCCTTTGTTCTCCAGCCTTTCCACAGGTGCCTTTCCCTCTTTCTGTGGCAGTGTTTGCCTCTGCTCCCCCAAACACCTTTTAGGCCCAAATTGGAACAAGAGGTATTTCTGAGGCTGAGATCTGGGTAGAGTGACCTGGTACAGCAGAGGTGGGAGGTGCTGGAGTGAAGCAGGGCTGGGCCTTGAGTCCTGGCTTGGCACCGAACCTGCTGGCACCTTCACCCCTCTCTGTCCAGCCTGTACTGGGAAGGGTTTTTCCAAAGCTGCTGCTGGTCCTGGCCAAATCCCATCCTCCTGGGTATGGGGGCAATCGCTTTTGGGGGGTGTCTGGACCCCACACTGCCCTGCAGACTGCTCAGCTCTGGGGGAATCACACTGGGCACTGGGATGCCACATGTGACAGCCACTGTGAAGCTCTGCAAAGGTGACAGCCCCTCACTGTGGGCTGCTCCACCACCCAGTGAAGGGAGCCCCCCTGGCTGGGGCTGCATCCCCTCTGCCCATCACTTCCCAGCTTGAGGGCACTGTGTCCTCCTGGATCTCACACCATCTGCTCCGGGGATCCGGGGCCTGCTGACGGATTTATCCCAGCCCCGGGGAGGGAGGGGAGGCCTCGGGCATCCCTCCCCATCCCTGCCCTCGGGAGTTCTCCAGCTACAGGTGATTCCCCACTCCCAGGGGGGAATTGGGGTACCCGTGGTGCTGCCAGAGGGGCAGGTTTGGGGTACCCTGACCCACGTCGCAGCCCCACCCAGTGAAGCAGGCTGAGGCAGTCGGGCTGTGCCCGGATTAGCGGGCACTAAGCTCCTCCTCAGCAGCACAGCTCCCGTCGCACGGAGTGCGAGTGGCACTGCCACCGGCCATGGGGACACGGCTGTCGCTGTGAGCTGCCAGCAGAGGTGTGGGGGGAGCCGGCCATGGCCCGGGCAGGGGGAGTGTGGGGACCGCGGCACTTGCTGCAGTCCCCCCCCGAGGAGGACGGGGTGCTGTACGTGGACTACAAGCCCCCGGCCCTGGACAGCATCCGCCTGCCCCGCTATGTGCTGTACCTGGTGATGGCGGCCACGCTGGTGGTGGCGGTGGCCTATGCCATCGTGGGGCACCTCATCAAGGACCTGGTGCACGACTTCGCGGGTGAGTGCTGCCCAGAGTGGGGTTTGGGATGGGCCGGGGGCAGGGGCATCCCCCCCACCCAGAGCCTGTCCCGCGGCCGGGCTGTGCTGCTGATGGCTCCGTCCCTGCCCCCCCAGACTGGGCGTTTGGGCCCAAGCCGGAGGAGGAGAAGGCGGTGATGGCCGAGGGCACCGTGCCGGAGGTGGAGTGGCTGGAGGAGGACGAGGTGCTGGCGGAGCGGAAGGTGGAGGGTGAAAGCGCCGGGGTCCTGCCCGGCATGGATGTCCCGCTGGTAGTGCTGGCCCCGCGCAGCTCCGTCTCCTTCGCTGACTCCCCCAAGAAGAGGTTGTTCTAGGGCCAGGGGACCTCCCCTGCCACCACTGGGACCCCACAACCCTGCCCGACTGCCAGGTCACAGCACAGTCCTGGCCCCAGGTGCTGCCTTGGCTTCCTCCTTCCTTGCCCTGCCCCAGCGCTTCCCCCAGGTCCTCACCCCATAAAGCTGCACAGCCCCGCTCGCCCCCTGGCCCAGCACAGCATGGGGGGTGGTGGGGCTGGGACCCGAATCTTTGCCGGGGGTAACAGCACCCCAATAGCACAGCTGTGCCACCCTTAGCCATGGCCACGTGGGGCGGGACACACGTGTGGGTGCACACGCATGAGGTGTGTGCTCAGCGGTGCAAACCCCTGCCGTGGGGGCACAGACACTCATGGGCAGGGGGCACATGGAAACATGGATGCAGACACCTTCAGGGGGGCCCACATCAGCACAGGCACACAGGGAGGGATGGACAGGCAGACAGACACCGAGGCTATGCTGCCCCGCCCCCCCCTTGGTATCCTGGCACTGCCAGGCTGTGCCCAGTGGCACCCACAGATGCTCCAGAACCAGTCTTGGGGGGCAAAGTACCCATGAGCCTCTCTGTGGCCCTGGGGGAGGGCACTGGGGATGGGGGCTGTCATATGGACCCACACCCCCTGCCTTAAACCCAGGCTAGGGCTGGATCCCCTGTCCCCACCCCTGCAGTGTGGCCCCTGTCCTTGTGTCCCCAGGCTCCTTCACGCCTCCAGGAATCACCGCACTCAGGGTGCTCCTGCCAGAACCCCCTGTCCATCCCTGGGTTGCTGCTGGCCACCCCATACCTCAGTTTCCCCTGTGCCCTGGTGGTCTCCCCAATGACACCATTAATATTCAGCTGGGGGCAGTGCCAGGCACTCCTTGGGACAGGGTTGCGTCCCCCTGGCACCAGCTGGGATCCTCTGGAGGCCACCTGGCCCATGGGAAAGGGCTGGGGGTGGCCTGGAACTGCCCATTGACCCCTGGGCTGTCCCCCCCCCCATGGGATCTGCCCCAGCCCTGCCAGGAGGGTGGGGTGGCACCCCATAGGTAGAGGGGGGAAGCTGAGGTGGGGCAGCAGGCAGGGTGGGCACCCCTCCACCTCACCTCCCACCCACCTCACTGTCCATCCCTTCCTCTGTCCACTCACCCCCCCCCAGGGGGGTTCTCAGTCCTGGGCACGGGCGTTACCACCGTGGTCCCCGAGGTGCCTGAGCCAGGGGAGAGGTGCCACCTCCCACGGGTGACAGGAGCCACGTTGCCATGGCACTTGGTGACACTTGTCCCCGTGAGGCCAATAAAGGTGCCCGTTGCCCTCGGCGCAGAGACAACGCCCGGCCCAACTGTGAATTGGGAGCTCACCTCGGGGAGCAGGACCCAGCTGTGCCCGAGCCCTCTGCCCAAAAATGCTGCGGCCCTTGCAGCCCCTCTCGCTCCTGGTCCTGCTCGTCCTCACCGCCACCGCCCAGGGACAGACCGGTAGGTGCCCCGTGCCCCTCCCGCGCCCCTGGGGTGCCTGGTGGGGGGTGGCTGTGCCCACCCCAAGGCATCTGAGAGGCCTTCCCAGTGGGAGCAGTCTGTTCCTGCAGCAACCCTTTTGGGGGCAGAGCAGAAAGATTTGGGGGCACCTGCCTGCTGCCCCCAGTGCTCCCCACCATGCCAGGCACCCCCACACTCTGCACGGGTGGGCTGTGTCGGAGGTGGCTTCCTTGGCACCCAAAGGATGGTGGGAAGGGGGGAAGGATGAGTGTCTGCCAATGTCTCCTGGTGTCCCCAGTGTGCTCCACACAACTGGGGCCCGGTACCAGGGTTTGGGTGGTCCCATCACTTGCAGGATGGAGATGCTCTGAAGCTGTCCCCATCCCCACCTTTTGCCATTCCCTATCCCTGTTCCCCTGCTATGCAGGCACTGGCCCAAAGGTGCTGCAGCCCTGGCTCCTGGGCCTCACGGCCGTCGTCGTCTTCCTCTTCATCGTCTTCGTGGTGCTGATCATTAACCGGTTCTGGAATCTCAGGATGCGCAGGTGGGCGGCTTCAGGGGGCTGGCAGGGGGGCCGTGTGCCAGGATGCCATGGGGTGGGGACAGCGCTGTCCCCAGGCACCACTCAGCCCCTCTCTTGCCTCGCAGGAAGCACAGCGACTACCCGGAGACCACGGGGACTGACAGGTATCACGGCCCGGGGGCGGTGGGGCAGCACCGCGACCTCCTCCCCAGCGGGGCTTGGATCCCCCCGAGGGTGGCCACGTGCCGGCGGTGCCGTGGTGGCCCGTGTGCCGGTGGCCCGGGGGTGCCGCGGTGCCCCGCGTGGCCCTGGCACGGCCGCGGTGCCCCGATGCCGTCGGGGCGGCCGTGCCCGGTTGACCCGCGTTCCCTCCCTCCTTCCTTCCCTCTTCTCCTCCCTCCCTCCCGCAGGCTGGAGCGCTTCGGCCACGTCAACCCGGCGGCCGAGGACAGCGACGAGGAGAGCGACGGCAAGAAGCGGGCGAAGGCCACGTCCCTCTGAGCCCCCCTGGCTCCCACTGCCCACCCCGGGGCGCCGGCGCCGGGCACCGCGCCCTCACCCCGTCCGTGGGTGCGGTTCCG
>VYXB01010189.1:201901-260704 GCA_013397135.1 Pachyramphus minor | reverse complement strand
CCCTCCAGCAGTGGCCATGACAAACCGTTCAGCTGCTCGCAGGAGGACAGGCCGTTCACAACCCTGCTGGTCAACGTCAGCGGGAAGTTCTTTGAGTACACACTCAAAGGGGAAATAAGCCCTGGGAAGATCCACAACGTGGAGCAAAATGACATGTTGAGAAAGGTGAGGCTACACTATTTCTTGCGCTTGGCTGAGTGTTTCTCCTTCATCTATGCTTCCCTTCCTTCTCCTTTCTCCATCCCATTGGAATGTTAGCTAGTGTCAAGTGTCAGTATTGCTGATGGTAACAGTGCTTCAACGCTTAATTCAAGAGCACCTTCTGTTTTATATTGCTGCTGGCAAACTGTTCTCCATTGCATGTATGTAGTGCTTTCCTAAAGCCCTTGGCTTGAAGACTTAATGTATGTTTATAACATTTGTGGGATAACAAAGATCAGCTGAACAAAAATAACCTGATGCTGCCTTGTATAAATGCAATATAAGGAAAATGATAATTAGCAAAAAGTGTTTGGTTCTTATTGTTCTTTTTCCTAGGGTTTTAAAATCTGATTATTGTCAGGAAATAGTTACTGCTTGTATCCCTATAATCTACCAAATGAGGCAGTCTGGTGTTGAAGTGAAATTCACCTATTAACTGTTATTCAGATGTGCTATTTGGCCTTTTATTCAGTGTCAAGAATTAAGCACCTTTTACATATATAAAAGTTAGACTTTGAAGTATGGGATTGAGATTTAAGGTTTTTAATGTAAAAATAATTATTTCTGGTACCTATGAAGAAACCTTAGTCGTCTGTTTGTATGTACCTGTCTGCTATAGATATCTAAAATTAGCTGAAATGAATCCTATTCTGGGAGGGCACACCTGTGTTTGTCTTCTACCCTATGTTTAGGCAGGGGGTGAAGAGAACCAAGTTAGTTTCACGTCTGTGGGTCTTGTTTGGATTTTAAATGTTGGGTTTTTTCCTCAGTGTAGTGTAGACTTTTGTGGATATCTGGAACTTCTACTGAAATACATGCAAGTGATGAATGATTCGAATTCCTAAAAACCAGTCTTGTATCTGACTTGTTTGGCTTAAAATAACAGTATAGTGGTTCGACTTTCAGAAAAACATAAGCTAAAAAAAGCATTTCATTTGCAGCTATATGAAAATCGTGTGTTGCAATAAGAGAGATCTTCTCCAGCATTACTTCTACTAGAACTGTTTAACTTAAAAAAGGGGACTGTGTTTGGGATTGCTGCCAGATTATCATTGGGGATGGATGTAATGGATGTTTTTCCTAGATGCTGTTTACCAACAAGAGCTGCAGCTTTTTGCTGCTATATATGTATAGATATGGCCAGTGTTTTAGAGAGTCAAAAATCTATTTCAACAATCAAAAATAGTAGTTGTGAGAAAAGGAAAGAGGAAAAAGACCTAATGATTTGTGTATGTCTGTTTCTAATTTAAATTTAATATTTTATTTTGTAGGTAACATTTGACCCAGAAGTTTTCTTCAACATTCTGTTGCCTCCTATTATTTTTCATGCTGGTTATAGCCTGAAGAAAGTAAGTGTAATAATTTCTGGGGAGAATAGACTCTTCTTTTTTTTTTTTTTTTAATATGAGACTAAGGATATTTTCAGGATTGCAGACTCTATTTCAAGCTGCCTTTCTTTTTTGTTTTAAGAGAAAATACATGTATTTTTTAGTATAAATGTGTTAAACGTCTATTTAATCTTGCTGATCTGTTTTCCTTTGAATTTAGCCAGACATTAATGTCAGTTTCATTCAAAGTAAAAGATATTCTGCTATGAAAGGTTTTGATCCTTCTCAAATATCCAATATGCAGTAAATTACGCTGAAAAGTGGACCTAACCCTGAATACTGGTGCGGAAGTGCCAGGCACCGAATGACAGAAGGGCCCAGGTTCTGATCTTTCTTGAAGATACCATGAATTTGTGCCAGTTTTTACAGCTAACTCTTACATCTCTTAAGAAAACATCTGTGTGGAAAGCTTTCTGTTAATAAGTTACATGTAGGATTTAATGCATGGTTCAGAGCTAGTTTATTCCATTTATTGAAGTTAGATAGAATTTACATTGCAGAAATTGAAATGTTTCTGTCTATTAATGCAAGGGAAGTAGTGTACTATATGTTTTTGAACAGGTACTATAATTTTTTTTAAGTAAGTATATGAACTTCTTTTCCTATGCAGAGACACTTTTTCAGGAATTTGGGGTCCATTTTGGCTTACGCGTTTTTAGGAACAGCAGTCTCTTGTTTTATTATTGGGTAAGTGAACACTGATATCGGTTCCTTTCTATACTGAAGTTTAAGTTGATAAAGTACTCTCTCTCTCTGCATGCATAGGTATATTTTATTTGTATATGTACACACACAGTTTAAGATAGCTAGTCATGTTGTTTTGCCTGCATACAATATCTTCTGTTGCTAATATTACTGTGTCTTGTATATGGATATTCTGAAATACAAAAATCCTGAATTGCATTGGTGACCTTGGTTTGTCTCTCAAAGAATTTCACTTGAGAAATAATTTGAAGGCTATTCTTATCTGAGAGCTTTAGGCCTATGTACTATGTTGGGAAAAACAATACTGAAGGGAATTTTGAGCAGGGAAATGTTACCTTTGGTGGAAATGGAAGCAACCTGTAGGTTCTCTGTGCTAGCTGTGTCAACAGATTTCATGCTTTATTCACTGGTTTTAAACAATGTCTCTTCTTTAACGTATTGCTTGACTCTGTTCATAGGGCAAAGAGGAAAATGCATGTTGAGAGCTTAGTGTTACACTGTGACTGTCACACAGAGCTGTAGCATAACCAAGTCCGCCTGAAATACTCTTGCTTGTGCTTTTCCTTTGCCTGTCTGAAATGCACCAAACTTATTTGACCTGGACTGTTGTATCCTCTTTCTCTTCAGGAATCTTATGTATGGGGTTGTGAAGCTAATGAAGTTGGTGGGTCAGCTCTCTGATAAATTCTATTATACAGATTGCCTCCTCTTTGGAGCGATAATATCTGCCACTGATCCAGGTAGCTTGATGAACACTTTTTAATAACTTTCCAAAATAACCCTATTGCTAGGATTTTTGGCTACATATTAACAGGACTTTAATTTCAGTTATGTCATATTAGTATCTCTGAGCCTCTTCTCTGAAATGCATGCAAATTCTAAGTGTTTTAAAAGCTGTTCTTTGTTGATTTGGTGCTGAACTAGCATAACATCATGTTGTATTTGGGGAAAAATGTAATTTGTTCAGATACTTTCAAAGTATTCTTGTTCAGATACTTTAAATAGTCTTCCCCCCACCCAGTAGGGTTTTTTGCAGGTTTTTTTGTGGGGTTTTGGAGGCGGGAGGGTTGGGGCTTTTTTTTGTTTGGTGGTTGTTGTTATTTTTGGGGGAGGGTGTAGTGTGCATCAAGTTTAAGACTGCAAATAGATGCAATAGCTACATTGCTGGAGGCTAGGTAATTTAAAAGCAATATGTAAGGCTTTTAGGCTGTTTAGGTGGGAGATTTTTCTTCTCTTTCAAATGAACTTCATGTTTTACAAGTTTAAGCAGAAAAATGTTTTTCTGGTCAAGTAATTTGAGCTATTGCCCAAATAGTGTAGTCATTCTTCAGGGTCCAGCAAGCTCACACAGGTGTCTCTGCTTGACTGGTCAGTTTTGTAGGGCTGGTGTACGTCAGGGGCCAGGGTAGGGAGTGGTAAAGTATGAAACTTGACATTTAAAACAGCTTATTTGAGGTGCTCAGTGGTAATTAGTGTGAAAATGGGAAGTAACTCCTGTGATTGAGCTGAGCTCTGAACAGCTGGTGGTTGCACACAATTTATGCAAAAAGTCACCATGTGATTTTTGAAGCTTGTATGTGGGAACATCTTCAACATCCTGGTTGTTCATCTCAGACTAAATTTTCTTGAAAGAGTGGTTATAAACATTTAGCAGTCTTGCCCTTTTCAAATCCTGTGCAAATGCACAATCCTGTGGCATAGTGTATACTTCTGGGTACATTTATTATTATTAGCACTATTTTACTATGGCTGAAACAATATGTCAACAATCAATACAGCTTTTGAAAGTAACAAGAACTGCACAACATTTTGTTGATCATCTTATATGGAGCATGTCCTAAAATAATACGAGAGCTTTGGTAGAAATGCTTTGTCTGCCCCATGCCCGTTAATCACAGGGACCTTCCTATAAACACCGTGCAGATGGGAGGACAACAGAGCCACCTCCTAACAGAGCTGCCCTAAGCCTCATGGTGGAATTGCTTACCCATAGATAAACCTGACTTGTCTGTTTCCCAGTTTAATTTTGATCCTGTACTTCAGTTCCTGGGTTTTGTTGCTTATAGATGAACTGGATAGGCTGCTCTGTCTGCTCACGCTGTTGTTCCTGGAGTCAGCCAGTGTTGTTTTTCTCCTTTCTTTCTGTAGTTACCGTGCTAGCAATATTTAATGAGCTGCATGCTGATGTTGATCTGTATGCCCTTCTGTTTGGGGAGAGCGTGTTGAATGACGCTGTTGCCATTGTATTATCTTCGTAAGTAACTTCATGAATTTCTACTCTTAAATTACTTAATTGCTTTGGGTATTTTTCTAAAATAAATGCTTTTTCTGAGAAATGTCTTTTTAAATTTAAATAGATTGTCTTGAGCTGAATTAATAACTATTGCAAATGTTTTCCAAGACCCCTAATGCATACATATGCCAGAATGACATACATGCCTTCAGTATGGGATTGTCTCTGTTGCTCAGGTGGTGTTCTTGCAGAATAAAACTTTTCTGATGCCACTTTTAACTTCTCATTATGTTACTTTCTTTCTAGATCTATAGTTGCCTACCAGCCAACAGGTGAAAATACCCATGCTTTTGATGCAGCAGCATTTTTCAAGTCCGTTGGCGTTTTCCTGGGAATATTCAGTGGTTCTTTCATGATGGGAGCAGTGACAGGGGTTGTGACAGCCCTGATATCCTTTTTCACACTTAGCTCTTCTAGCTGATAGGGCATTATTATACCTATTATTATAGGTATTATCAGGGCTTTCCTGTTTCCAGTTATAGCAAAATCGACTCTACCTTGTTTGATCCTAAGTGTGATGATGTGATCAGTATTCATGTGACTTTTTTCCTTTGGAAAGACATTATAGGTACCTGTAGAAACCAACTTTTTCCAATATAACTGTGGCCATGGTAGAAGATTTAGTGATGTTGCTGCACACTGGAAGCTAAGGGGAGGCCTTAAACAGGCATGTCCTAATATTGTTTAGGTTGTCTTTATGAAATTAAAAAACCCTAGTTTTATTATTAGGCTTGAATGACATAAGATCTGGTCTTTGATTCTGTATTCAGCAAAATCTATAATAGTTATTTCTGACCTCACAGCATTCTATGAGTCCTATGTTTAAACTTTTTGCCAGAAATCTGATATCATATGCCTTGGATAAGATTGTATCTCCATGAAAGTAAACTTCATGACATGATGTCCTTTGCATGATCTGTTCTGTTCTCTTGAAGCTTACTGCTGCTGTTTGGTTAGACCTCTGAGATGCTCAGCAAGCAGTTTATGTGGGTTTTGTTTTAGGCTCAGCCAGTAGATCTTCAGCCTGGCCTCCTCCAGAAATCATGACTCTTCTTCAGGAAAAAAATTAAGGGTCTTTGCTTTCAGACTGGTCAATATGACCGTCTCTATACATATCCCAGACTGCTTTGATCTGCCTAGACTTTTGAACACTGACTTGAAAGGGCTAAAATGTGATGTTTTAACCAATAATCATGACCCTGTGACTTTTCATATTAAGCAGTAATGTCTCAACTGTATCTTGTTATATATACACTGCGCAAATTTGTCTGACATCTGCATAATGGAACCCCTTGAAGTATAAAGGGGAAGCTGTGCTGTTGGTGCTTTAATATTGGGTCCTTCAGTTCCACTGATTTGCAATCGATGTGAGCCAGAACCATGATTCTTCCTCTGGCTTTTATGCAACCAGCCACCCATAGTTCTAGCTACTCAAATGCTGTTGTCTCAGGTTTTGGCTTGCTGACTGAAACGCATTTGGATCCACTTTGTAAAATCATGCTTCTGATTCAACAGCTGGTCCTTGCTGTTTCTAATGCTTGTGCTCAGGAGGTTGATGTGAGACTGTGATAGGGGAGGCTGTTCAGGACAAAGCCTCTGTGGTAGCATTTTGTGTGTTGTATGGTTTGTTTGTTTATTTTTCCATTTTACCTTTTTTTGTGGATTTTTGTTTATTTGTTTGTTTTGTTTGTGGTTTTTTGGGGGAGTGGGTTGCTCAAAATAACACAATGTCATGTAGTTATTTTCTTTTGGAAACATCCTTAATGTCATGCAATACTGTAGAAGCAAACTGTAAATTTGCATTTTGTGCTTCATAGCTGATTAGAACCCCTAAATTATGACTTCTGTCAATAGACTGTTATTCCCATAACTGTGAAGTACCCCTAACTATACCTCCCTAGGTAAGGGGTTTCATGAAATCATGCACTGTCCTTCGAAAACAGACAGAACACTTAGTTTCCAAAGGATGCAGATAATATACAAGGACTTGTTCTGGCTTTCAGCAAGATGTCTGTGGTTATTTTTAAAACAGTTTAAATATTGTTTCACTTTGTTTTTTTGTCTTAATTGCACAATCTGCCTATTTGAAAAGAAGTGAAACAGAAGGCTGCATCTAAGGAATGAAGAAAAAAGATAAGAAAAAAGGAATAATAATTTACTTTCAAATTAACACTTCAATGTGGTCCATTATAGGAAATGATAAAATAATTTCTTGCCTTTTCCTCCATAATGATGAGTACAGGTTTTAATTCCAGATTTAATGAATTATTTGGTATTGTTGTTTACAATAATAGCAAGGGGAATAAACAGTTTTATTTACAAAGCTGCCAGAAAAGCCTGCAAATGAGAAATTGGTTCTGACAAGGGCCCATGCCAAACTTTAGTGGAAGAAGGTTCAACCTCTTCCTCTGCCATGGAATGACTGTGACTATCCAGTTTTCTTAAGCATCTGTGAATACCTCTTGACCCAGGCACTGGGATTATGTGAGCATTCTGAGTGTTGCTGTGGTGCATGTTGCTGCTTCAGAAGCACAATCTTAGAAAATAGGTCTGTTTCAGCAGAGTATGGTGGGGGGCAGAAATCCAGCCCAGTTGAAAAGTTTTAGAGGTGGCTTCTGTGGAAAGTTAACAGCTGTTTAAAAAGCTGAGTTTTGCCCATGACAGTTGACATTACACAAAGTGTAATAATTTATTTTTTTTAATGATTCTTTGGGCTTTTGGTTTGAGGGCAACCTTCTGACAAAGCAAGGTCACAGCTTAAGATGCATCTGGAGTATACATTTGCCCTTCTCAAAGAGTGCAGAGAATGTCAACAAGAAGTGTGTGTGAGTGGAGAGTCGATGTCTGGCCTAAGGACTTCTTCATCCTAACCAGGTTCCCATTGAAACGCAGCCAGCGGTGTTATGCATGGAGAGCATTGGTGGCTGAGAGGTGCAGCCTTGATGTGTCCATTGAAGTACTGATTGCCTTCATAGGAGCAGACAACAATGCTACCTCCTCACTGTTTCCAGTGCTCTTGCTGTCCTCCCAGTTAGATTTCAGAGAAGATTATGCCAGTTGCCAGCTTTCAGATCAGGGTTGTACATAGCTGTCTGCACCTAAGATACAGTGTGCTGCTCAGTGTTTACCTCCTGCCAGAGTAGTGCTGAGGAAAAAAAAACCAAAAATAATTCTATAAATATGTGGAAAAAAAATTCTGTAGTATGTGAAGAGCTAAATTTAACACTACTGAGATCTGTTCTACTTCTTCAGTGGCTGTCTGAATTGTTAGTTCAGTGTGTGTTTTGATGTTCCTCAAGTTTCGCTCTCCTCTGCAAGATGAACTTTTTTCTTTCCATTGAAAGATCGAGCTTCTCTGAGCTGGTTTTTCCTCTAAAACACATCAGCACAAGGAGAGGTAATATATTTTGTAGGCAGTATTTTTGTTTTGCCTCAAAAGTACTGAAGTAGCCACGCTTGCTGGAAAAGACTTGTTAACAAATCTGAGCAGAAAAATTCTCATAAATCTACTTCATCTTAGGGTTGCTGCAGTCAAGAACAGCCCCGTGAATTAAATTCTGAATGTATTTTATGCTTTATTTAAAGATGGCAGGGGGACTCTTTATTTAAATTGGAATCAAACATCATTCCCTCACCAATCCCCTGAAAAACCAAGACACACACAATTTAAAAGGAATGCCAGGTATATATACCTTCCTTGCTAACACTTCAAAGGGAAACATGCAGTAGGATAATATGACCTTTAAGAGGTGGAACCACACCTTATGCCATGGGTCTGCAGCAAAAATACCCAAAACTGGTTGTTTCAAGGGAATACCTTGATTCTGAAGTTTGCCTTAATGTGTTGGAATTCATGTTTTTCAGAATTAAAAGTGTGTGGGGGGGTGTTTCCAACTAGCATTGGTTGTTAGCACATGAAAGTGTTTTCCATAAATACTGGGTACAGAGAAGCCAAAGTATTTTTATGATCCCTTAACAAATGACTTAACGTAACGAAGTTTACCAAGTTGCACTGCTTCCCCCTGCTGGAAACGGCACTCTTCTTCTTGATGTCCTGGAGCACTTTCTTGCTTGCAGAAGCTTGTGGATTTACTGGTGAGTTGGGATTCAAGCACACAGAGACAGAAGTCCTGTCCATCTTAGCAGCCATTCTTTCACTTTCTCATTAAAACTTTTCAATGAGAAAATCGATGTTCGTGCTTAAAGCTTTTTTTTTTTTTTTACTTTCTGTTCAGTGTCATTGAAGGTGCAGCTCACTGTGTAACAAAAGATTTTAAGAGCAATTATTTGGTTCAAGCACCACCTCTGTAACCTGGAATCTCACTCACTTGAAAATAAGGTTCATAAAATCTCAAGGTTAAGGATGATGTATAAATTTAATGGAACTTGGGAAGAGAAAGTGTGATGAACTCCCGGTAAACAGGCTGATTTTTCACATGTGACTCTGTTCACAGGTGTTGTGGCTGTCCTCTTCTGTGGGATTACTCAGGCACATTATACATATAATAACTTGTCAGTTGAGTCAAGAAGTCGCACTAAGCAGGCAAGGATGTCTTTTACCTTTTGTACAGTGTATTGCTGTACTAGTCCATATACTGTTGTTTTGACAGCATCTTTTTTTACTTGGCCTTTAACACATGACTCTTTTCTCCCTAGCTCTTCGAGGTATTGCACTTCCTGGCTGAGAACTTCATATTTTCTTACATGGGCTTAGCACTGTTTACTTTCCAGAAACACATATTCAGCCCAGTTTTCATTATTGGAGCTTTCGTATCCTTTTTCGCTTTGTGTGAGGTTTCTCTCTTGTCTCACATGCCTGAAAATTTGTGATGTCTGTTGGATTTACCAAAGAGAGAAAGGTGGCTGGCCTGAGTTTTCCTGATGTCTTGCAGGAACAATAATTTTGAGAACCATCTTTGGTTATGCCTTACACAAAAGGCCAAAGTTCTCTGTACTACACAGTTGTTGTTCTAAATAGTGTCAGAAGTCATATAATTTTAATAGATAAATAAATGAATATGCTTTACTGTGTCATTTGGTCATTGACAGCCAACACTGCTTGTGTTCTTTTGTATTTCAAATTTGGAGGCCTAGAAAAGGATGCATTTTTCTCTTCAATTCCAAGGGTCTCTTGAGAAAGCAAGCAAACTTCAAGTATATAAAGAGGATTGTGGGTGAATAGGTTATATTTGAGCAATGACCCAAAGCCAGAGGTCAGCCTGCTGTAGGAGGACTAGGGCTATTGGCAATGGAGAAAAAACCCAGTGAAGGCATATACATCCCATAATCTGGGATATACTTATTTTCTCTCCTCCTTTCTATTCTTTTCTCTCATCCCTGTACTGCTTTCCAGGTTCTAGCATATTTGTCTTCTTTTTTCTTTGGCCATTTACTTTTTTTTCTGAAACAGTAAGAAATTTTCTCCTGTGTCACCTCATGTCCATTTTTCTGACCTAAAAAATGCTCCAGAGCCCTACAGACATTGAATAAGGACATGAACAGAATAGTTGTGTCTGGTATACTAAGCATTGTTATTTTTCACCTTTGGTGTGGCCTTCCATGTTCTCTCAGGTTATGCTATCTGTCTTGGGTTTATTTTCAGTACTTGTTACTTTCTTTTCCTACCTACTTATCTTTTGTTGTGTTTTCCACATTTTTTTCTACTACTGCACTTAAGCTCTGTTGCCCCTTGAGTGATTTTCTACCTTTGTGAGGAGGGCAGCTCTGCATTTAAAAACTTGGTTATATTAGCTAAACTATGTATTCTGTGCAATGAGTTCTGTATTCATATAATTGGTGAAAGTCTGCTTTGGATATGTAGATATAACAAGAACACTTTCTATATGATGTAAACCTCTCACAAAAACAAAAGCTTCATATTAAAGCCAGGTAGCCAAGAGTGCATGCCTCAGGAAAAAGAAATCCTTGACCCTCAGCTGTGAACAGATTGCAATCTTTTTGGGAAGAGCTGCACATATCTACCCCCTCTCCTTCTTGCTGAATTTGGGCAGAAGGCATAAGATCAACTGGAGCTTTCAGCACATGATGATGTTCTCAGGTAAGAGCTTGGTAAAATGCTTGATAATGCAAAAAGGCTTATTTTTAACTCACAAGAAATTGATAGTGCTACCTTCTCCTTTTATAATCCACTTTCATTCATCCTAAATGGAAGGCTCACTGATTGTTGCAGCATGCCATCACGTGTCTTTCAACCTTTACAGCAAGCCTGTCATGTCTGGGATGAGCGACATCTTGAAATGCTTTTTGCTCGTGGCAAATAGTACCTCATGTTGGGAATGGAGCATTTGCATTTGATGTGCATCTGTAGGGGATGGGGGAATTGGGATGTGTCTCTTCTAGAAGGTTATTTCTAGCTGAGATGAAATGTTGTGCAGAAACAGACACTTGCTGAGAAAACAGAAGTGTATTTACAGATGCCCTCTCCCACTTGGAGAAAGCAAGGTATTTGAGTTGAACTGCCTTATGATTTCCATCACACGGGCAACTGTTTATGTTTATCATCTAGAGCAAATTATGGAGTCTGTATCTAAACTTGTTCATCCTCAAAAAGTTCCAGAGAATCCTCTGTACACAAAATGAAGTAAAGAGGACTGTAAAAAGTGCCTGGTGACAGGACAGAGGTAATGGGCACAACCTGGAACACAGGAGGTTCCCTCTGAACATCAGGAAACACCTTTTACTATGTCCAAGCATTGGCACAGGTTGCCCAGACAGGTTGTAGCATCTCCATCCATGGAGATATTCAAAAGCCATCTAGACGTGGTCCTAAGCAACTTACTGCAGGTTGAGCAGGGGTTGCTTGAACAGAGGAGGTGGACCAGATGACCTCTAGAGGTTCCTTCCAACCATAACCATTCCATGATTCGCCTACATAAGAAGTCTGCAGATGGCCAAATGCCATGGCTTGTTCTTGCTAGTGAAGTTTCCCCTGGGATGCAGGGAAGAGGGGGGAACAAATAGTCTGCCTGTGAACATGTTATTAACTAGAATATTTTTCAACTGATAAAAATTTCATAACAAGAATTCACTACTCAATTATGGATTTGACTGGGAAATTGTGCATTTTTGTCTGTATTCAGGATGCTGCTTGATTTCCACAATAGGTTTTGCTGTTGTCCACAATTAGTTTGTCTCTGCATTCCTTTCCTGTTAGTTTCTGGGAATATTTACATGATTTCTTAGCACTTGTGGATTTTCTAAGTTACAGAAAACCAGGAGGGCAAATTATGTTGCAAATCATATGTTGCCAGTTGCAATTATGTTGCCAGTGCATAATTTATCAGGGAATCTGAGGAAATCAAAACCTGCTGGAGCCCAGTGCTTTCAGTCTGTCACTTTATGCTTGTGTGGCAGGAATGGAGCAAGGGAAGTTGCTGTTGCACTTCTAAGCCCTGTTATTTCTTTTTTTCCAATAGGTCTCAGGGGAGCCATGGCATTTGCTCTGGCTATACGAGATACGGCTACCTACTCACATCAAATGATGTTCTCGACAACTCTTCTCATTGTCTTTTTCACTGTGTGGATTGTTGGTGGAGGTACAACTCCCATGCTGTCTTGGCTGAACATCAGGTTGGTATGCAACTGTGTGCTGGGGAGACTTTGCTTTTCTAGAGGCAGCTGTGCTAATTTGGCATAGTTCTACAGAACTTGTTTGATGCTTGCTAGAGGCATTTGGAACATGATATTTTAGATATATCTATAAATACCTAGGTACAGATATATATGTAGGTATTTAGAACATGATATTTATAGAGGAATGCAATTGTGCAGGCTGGTGAAGAAAATGTACTGATGCTGCTGGGATTCAGTCTAAAGCACTCTGATCAAGTAGGTATCTAGGTCCTTGACAGCCCATGGAATAGTGTTGCCCAATAAAGCAGCCCTATATTGGAAAGAAAGAATTAACCTAACCCCATATAAACTTCTCTTCATGTTATACTAAAACCGTTCCCTGTCTTTTGGCTCTCGGTAACGGCCCTATTATGGTTTTTAAGTTCAATGGAGTCTTTAGTGGGTGGAGCTAAACTTAATGTGCTTTAATATCATCCAAACAAACCTGATGTTATCTAAGCAACTGGGCTAAATGGGACCCTGCTAGTCTTCTGGGAGTGTTTCCTCTTATTTTGAGGAGGTCTGTGAAAATGGTAAGTTCCATGATTATGGAGGTTTGACCATAAATCCTGGCTATTACTTAGTACTTTGGGGCTTTCACATTTGAGAATAATTATTGATAGATGTGCTAGAGAATCATGAATCAATCATTGTTAAAGACAACATAGATTGTAATTCTGAAATTTTTGGCAATTGCAGAGGCACGGATAAATAGAGTGGAATTAAAATAATACAGGCTGTATAACCCTTCAGTGGATTTTTTTAATGTGTAAACTATTTGTGTTCTCTGGCACTTGAAAGATTTGTTTTTCTTGCTTTTTAATTTTACTAGCCAGAATTTGTATAGGATAGGAGAAAACCATCCTATGTTAAACCAGTTTCAGTCTTTAGAAGACGTGATCATTCTTAGGGATTGGTTCTGCTTTTGGCAAACTTCAGCAAACTGCTTGTGGTGGGTGCTTTCTAGGTCGGCAAAAAAAAAAGAGAAAAAAAAAGAATAGGACTCCCAGAAATGCTTGTGAAGTGTTCTTATAGAAAGTAGCATGCTTCTAGCTGAACGCAGACATTTCAGCAGTGATTTGCATTATCAGCCCTGACTGACAGCAAATATTGGGAAATCAGCTGTTTGGTTTTTTTTCAATGCCAAATGAATCCACTTTGGTCCTTTAAAAATGTCTTTAAATGTGATTTCCAAATGCTTGGCTAACACACCAGAAAGAAGCAATACTTCAGGTAGTCAGGCTCTCTAGAGGTCACCCAGTGTCAGTCCTAAGCATAGATGCAACCAGGTAAACAAAGCTTACCCTACCAGCCCTCATCATAAGTGCTGCCAGCCTGAGCTGCCAAAAGGCAGTTGGCCAAACCATAGATTTGAGTGGTTACATTTAGGTTTGGGGTTTGGTGGGCACGGAGTTTTTTAGGGTTTTTTTTTTTGAGGTTTACCCACCCTTGCTAATAAGGAGTAACTTCAATTGTCATTTGTTGGTCATAGTTGACAGAAAATAAATTATCTTTCCCTTAACAGGGAAGTTAATAACATGTATATAACAAGGGAGCTCTGTGCAGAAAGCATTTTAGAGAACTGCATAGATCTGCCTACAGCTGGCTCAACAGGCACTGCCCCCAATAATGATGGAGTCTGCAGTTCAGGGACCTCGTGAAATCAGCTTTGTGCCAGGAGGTGGCGGCCGTGTACTGCTGATCGAGCACTAGAAACTTCGTACTGGTGAGGTACTTTCTGTGCTAGAGCCCTTCCTGTGGGAACACAAGAAGTCCTGTCTGACACTGCAAATTTAAAAGAGGGACAAATTAGTTGCCAGCTGAATTTTAGAATTATGCCACTTTTCTCTTTTCCATCCCTTTGTACCCAGTGGAAGAGGTAGACAGGAGGAGATGAAGATAAGATGCTGTGCCAGTGCTTCGCTGAGCAGCACAGTGTGTAGTGCTGGTGCAGTCCTGAGGCTGCACAGGAGGTAATTTGTCCCTGGGATGCTTTCTGAGCTTGGCACTTGCCCATTAGGTTAGATTCCCAGAGGACAGAAATGAGTAGTGGTCACATGGAGAATTATTTAGCAGAAAAGAGATTAAAAGATAAACTGAAGGGATGTAGGGACCTAATGCCATTTTTATGTTGAACTTCAATGTCAGGATTTGTGCAGATTTCCAGAAGTCCTCTTCTGGTGTGAGGTTCATACCAGTTGTATCCTGGTTGGCTTTGGCCTTTATGGAAGGAAGAATGGAGAGCTAGTCAGCCATTACAAAGTCCTCATGAAGTAGTTGGCCTGGCTACAATGTGAATGTAAATAGAATAAATAGACCTGCTTTAATGAAGAGTCACCCAAGCTGACTGAACCTTTAGTCTGGTTTATCTTGCCTGGTCACAGCATGGCAGAATGACATTACTGTCATGTTGTGGATACTGCTCTGCTCATCAGTGGGTCTTCTGGGTAGCTCCTTCAAGAGTTCCTGTGGACTTGGATGGGCTGAGCTCCTTCCCTAGGAAAGGCAGGCACACATCTGTTGTACTGGCCAAGTCAAAGGAGCTGAGACAGACATCAACACGAAAGGGTGCCTGCTTGATTTAAGTAAACAATACCAGAGAGCTGACTCCGGCCAAGACTTTTAGCCTGGCTTGATACCATTATGTTCATGGGGAAGCAGCTGCATGCATGCAATGGGCAACGCCTACACAAGGATCCAAAATTGCTTTGCTGTGGCTTAGAGGCAGAGGCACATTGTTTCTGACCACACTACCAGTTGCATAGTGATTGGGATCCATGTTCTGCTCTTTACTTACTGTTTGTCCCTTCTCTCACATGATATGCAGTATTAAAAGGAGGTAAGGGATAGAGACGCTAACACAAAAATCAGGTTTTGTTAAAGTAAAAAGCAGCACAAGGAGGAAATAGGCAAAAATATCCGCTGCCTTCTCTTGCTGGTCTGAATGTCTCAAGTGTTTGGACAAGCAGGTGTCTTTCCAGATAGGGTATGTGACCAGTGTACCCAGGGCCCACTGATCAGGCTTTAATGTACAGCTAAGCAAAGGATCTATGGTTTATAGCAGAGACTAAACTTCAGTTTTCTGCTTAACTGGTCAGAAAAGTAAGGTCATGGCAGCAAAATCTCAGTAAAAAAATTCTGGAATCTTCAGATGCTTTTGATTTCTGCCACTTGATGTTGAGCAAATTAAAAAGTAACACCAGAAACTGAAATTAAACTCGTGATGTTGTGTGCTTGAATTTCTTGGCTCTCTATCAGCAAGATGTACCCAAGTGTTTGGGTGGTAAACAGTTATATTTTCCTACTAGTACATTTTTTTTTCCTTTGGAACTAAAGCATAATTTGGATATTAAAAACCTAGTCTCATCCTTTGCGACCTAAAGGCAGAAACAATTTCCTGACTGAAGCTTCAACAGTTTCAGCAAACTTGAGAGCCCTGTAAACCAAAACCACTGGCAAAATCCCTCTTTTCTAAAAAAAAATAGCTGACTTCTCGTTTCACTTATCTGTCATGAGGGAAAAAAGGAACTCCTAGCATTTGTATTGCAAAACAATGTGGTTTCCATTTTTCATTAGAGGTTAATGACCACTTTTTTTCATGTTAAATGAAGCAGCACATAGATTAATGCCACCTTCTCCTTTATAAAGGAGAAAATGAGGAACTTAATGTTTTTTTAATCAAGTAATTTCAGTTGTACTTAGCAATCTTTTTTCTAAATCTCAAAGCATTATACCTTACAATTTAAAATATTTTAAGTATCTTTTTACCATAAAAGCTAAAGTTGTATAGACAATGTCAACTTAGATATTTACTGCCTTATGTCTGACTTTGTATGTCCAATATTTTTAAGAGCTTTCTATTTAAAGCTCTTAAATTTAAGTTTATTTCTATTTTCTGTTTTTTGTCTTTAAAAGAGCAAACTGAAAAAGAAATCTGCAAACACTAACTCTCACACAGTTACTATGTGAACTACATAATTATCTGGGATAGCGGTAAAACTGTCAGCTTGGTGGAAGTCTCAGGTTATACTCTTATCTTACCCAGGGTGGTCCAGCAATAAAATGTGTATCTCTTAAATACCATGCCTCAGTGTGCTTCGATGGCAGGAGAAAAGTGCTGATGCTGCGATCCAGCTTCATGCTACATTCCAGACTGGTGTGGGGGATGTCTGATAGGAGGTTACATCCTCCTGTTTTGCAGCCTATTTCTATTATTCTATAACTTAGATCCTTCAGTGCCTTCTAGCCACGCTCTGCTGCCTTTAAAGGCAGATTCACAGGCAAAAGTGTTGTCCCTTGGCCTCTGTTGTGAGCTTTTTCCTTGCCCATCTCTTATTCTGGACTGTTTTTCCAGTCTTCCCACTTCTTTTGCAATCTCTAGTTTTTCATCATCAGTCTTAAATCTTCTTTAATGGCATTGCCATGCAGCTTCCAAACCTCCAGCCTCACCCCTCTGGGCCTTTTACTTTGTAGGAAAGAGATTGCCTTTGCCTCTGGAAGTCTGGAACTAAGCATGCGAGATGTTTCCTCATCTTTATTCTTGTGGTCTGAAACACAACAATTCACACCAGAGGGAAAAAATGTGGGGAAGGCCCAAATGCTGTAGCAGTTGGGTTGAGACACATGTAGAGCACATGGATCATATGAGTTTAAGTGCAAAGCTCTGGCAAGCCTCAGACAGAAGTTTTAGGAGTCATTATCTTGGTTAGATCAAGAAATTCCAAGAGACAGTTTCAGGAGTCATTGTCTTGGTTAGGTGAAGTAAAGATACCCAAAGGCATCCTAAAAACAACCTGAAACAACTTTTCTTAATTCTAGGGTTTTTTAGTGATTGTTATCTATTTTTTTTCCTTTAATGTGGTGGTGGGAGTTCTCTTCTTCCTTCACCAACAGCTGAACTCTTTGAAAACAGCTAAAATTTTCCAAAAATGCTGCACTTATTACAGACATCTGGGAAAACTTTAGTATACTAACTTGGCAAAGATACAGCAAAGAGAAAGAAGTCACAGAAGGGAAGTTACTGGGCAGTTTTTAATTTTAGTTTTTGCTCTGCATACGGAGCCATCTCAGAGTTGGCCTTTTGGAGCAGAGTGGTCTGACCTGGCGTGTGTGTTGATATGGGAGAAGAGCTATTGAACCTGGAATCCAAAACAAATCTATTGAACCTCTGGTATTTGCCTTGAAATTCCAGGATTACATGAGTACGTGCTCATCATATCACAAACTATGGCCTTAAATATTTGATTTGTCAAGATGTCAGCCTGCAATCAGTGCTTTTTGTAAAGAGAGACCTCTGAGGATTTCTGATCATATGGGCTTTTATTTCACATAAGCAAAGTTCATGATGCATACCTTCATGGAAAAATGGTGGGGGGTGGGGCAGGGGGGAGGAGAAGCCCCACAAGCTGATAAGGCATTTGTGTGGAAAATACTAGAAGCCAAACATGCTTTCATTTGTACCTAAAATCCCCATGCATATACACAATAGAGAAAGGCAAAGCAAGGAGTAAAAACACACTCTGTTATGAGTAGAGATTAATTATGTTAAAAATTGTTAGTTAATTTTTAGTTAAACCAACAGAGTGATTTAGAGCTTATTACCAGTTGGTTTGGAGTGCTTTGAGACCACGCAGTATTGGTGACCCCTCTCATATATGCATAGCTTCCCGTACTTTGTCTGATGACCCTTTCTCTTCCAGACCATGTGAAGCTCTGAAGTGGTAGGAATTGTCTTAGACCGGATCTGTCTCTGTTCAGCAGCTCAGCTGAGAGCTATTGAATCTAGTTTTCTGGGGGAAGTAGTCTGTCTATAATACAGGTGTTTTGCCATCTGGAATCTGAACCAATGCAGACTGAGGGTTTTCACATTGTTGTATGAGAAGATGCTAATAAGAGTGGAGATATCAAGAGAGAAGACTAGGATTCTGCTTTCCTTTTTTTTTTTTTTTAAACTGGTACATATTACTGGATATGTCAATCATAAATTGCTGCTGTTAACTTTTGTTTTGTCACGTTGTTTTTGCTCTGCCATTGTTGTTCATGTATGTTTGTTCATTGTTGTTTTGTCTTATTTGACTGGGTAGGAGTTTTTTTTTGTTGTTGTTGGTTTGCTTCATTTTGCTTAAGAGCTCTGTAAAGCACATATTTCATTTTGTTACTCACATTGCATTCTTGTACTGTACTAGAGTTGGTGACCATGTTCCATCGGTGGAAGAGATGAGTGAAAGCCGCTGGCTGTATTTCAGGTGACACCGTGCTTTCCTTGATACCAAATTAACCTGGTGCTCTGCTTTCTTCATCTTTGTAACACCAAATGTGTGCTCTTTTTTTCTATACTGTGGCATGCTGCTGCTGCTTCTTTTCTGCAGAGTGCTGTAGATGTTCCTCAATTCTCAGAAACATTCTCAAATGTCTGTTCTCTTATTCTGAGCTGTGAGTGTGGATCACACTGACATTGTCTTTAGTTTAAAAAAATGAAACCACAAAACACCACACACTTTAACTCTGTGTATGGGTATTTAATGAAGCAAAACTGGCATCTCTGGCCTTGGATGACTTGAAAGCTGGGAAATCATGGATGTGATCCTATGGTCCGTAATCACACAGGTATTCTTAAGCATTCCATGGGGTTATTTCATACAACTCTTCAGGCTGGAAGGGACTTCATAGATGATTTAGCCCAGCCAATTTGGGGATGTATTTTAAAAACTGAGGGTTTTTACATTGTTTTATGAGAAGATGCTAATAAGAGTGGAGATATCAACAGAGAAGACTAGCATTCTGGTTTCTTATTTTTTTTAACTGATACATGGTTAGAGAGATAATTTACACTTAGATAAATCTCTAACTGATATCTATAGGAAGATGTGTATTTGTATGTACATGTATGCATATACATATAAATATATAGAGAATATTTATGTAAAGAAAACTTTCTGGAACAGGGTAATGGTAAGCTTTTCATGTATCTTGTCACACTTGAAGGTTCCCAGCAAACTTCAAAATTTGCCAGAGATGCAGTACGTTAGCTTGTACTGGGAATCTGAGAATGAATATCTATTGTAGTCATTCTTGGCTGTTGCCACAGTAATTATATATGCTAGAATTTAATAGAGCCTAGTATTTTGGTAACTTGTCATCTATGTGTTGCAGGGTCTTTCAAAGGTTTCTGAAGTATCAAAAAAATGGTCCTACCCATTAAAAAATTATGTAGTAGAGAACTTCAGATAGTTTTATTGGGGGGGGGGTTGTGTTTGTTTGTTTGTTTGTTTGTTTGTTTTTACCATCCATTTCCATCCATTTAGTTTCCATTTTGTGTGTCAAACACTTTCTACCATAGCGTTTCACTCGCTGAATTGTACATAGGCTTTGCATTTGAGGGATCAAATCCAAGTAACTGCTTCCCTAGTGTGTGATGCTGGAGTTGTAGCTGTAAGATAAGGACCAAGAAGGTTGAGTCAGTTGGGGGCAGAAACGTAGTGCTTTAGTATTGGTCATTAGGAGCGAGCTCAAGGCTAGTCCCTTTGCTGTTACAGAGCTCTTAAAGCATGAAAAGCCTTTTGTGCCTAAAAAAATATTTTCGTTAGGGAGGAGTGAAGGAATATTCTGAAAGTGGATTAATTTTTACTGTAGCATATTCATGTCTACAAGTTCCAGTGAATTTCCCAAGGCAGAAATAAAGGTGCCTGAATTTTATGTACCAGTAACTATCTGTACTGAAATAATAAGGTATCTATCAGATACCAAAGTGGTTCCAATGGGGGAATGAATGGATTTTTCACCAGTTATGAGATACATATGCATTGTTACAACTAAAAGACTGCTTATATTCTTCATCTGAAATCTTTTTAAGAGTTATTTGAATTGTTACTTTACACGCAGAATCCACACATGACTGCTGCAAAGGGCTTTCAGAAAGGCGGGGGGGTGGAAATGAAGATACTTGCTGGTATCTGCACTACCTTGGCCTTGGCAGTCCCACAGCTGATGTGCCCTCCAGTCCCCATCACACAGACTGTGCCTCTTCAACAAACACTGTTTTCAACCAGCACTTCTTCACCTGCCTTTCTGCTATGGGGTTTAACAAAACACTACGGCCATTGCAAGGCTACCCTCTCTGTGCCCCTGATCTCTGGGAGGAGATCTGTGTAAATCCATCCATTAATAGGTTCTTTAAATTTATAAAACTGGTTAAATAAATGAGAATTGATATTAGCCTTTACAGCACATTTAAATCATAAGAAGCTTTTTAAATGTGCCTTAGGATGTGAGATGGATTTTTTTCTTGCAACCATTAGAAAAAAGTCAATGTTGAAGACATATTTGCATCAGCTTTACACTCATACTTTTAATTATGGAAGTAGTTAAGTAAGGATGAAGTAACTAAATGTTTTCTGTGCTTCTCTTCACTGTAAAAGAGGTAGGGAGAGACTGGACTTGTTTTTTGTATTGTTTTGCTTCAGGTGATAAAGATAAGATCTTAAAAATCTGGGGACAGGGCCTGCAAAAATTTGTGATGCCAGTATGTATATACCTTGAAACTTAAACAGGCAAACTTGCTACAAAAAAACAAAGCTGCCTGTACAATTTCTGCTAGAGAAGAGGAGAAGAGACACTCCACACAAAAAATAGTTGTCAGAATTCAAAGTGGAAATATATTTTGTTAGTCTGTGAACTGAAGAACACACTTTGAAAGTGAAATAAATAAAAAAAAAGGTGATTTATGGGAAAGAATTAACTAGAAATACTAAAAATATAAATTCACCTGAAAAATAACTTTGACAGAAGTTTTTAAATTACAAGTATATGTGGATGTACTATTTCAATATTGAAAGAAACATCTGTAGTAAGAGGTTTTTTCTAAAATTTAACCATTTTAATATAGAAAAGCTCTCTTTTCTTCTCCAGGACAAAAGTGAACCCAAACACCTGGCCTGTGATGTACTATAACTTTTTACTGAATATATGTTTGTCCTGCTTTGGTCTTTCATTAAGTCCCCTTTCCCTGCCTAAGGGCAGTTAAAATCCTCAAAACAAATGCACAACCTTGTAAGTCAAGTAAAAGCTGAGACACTCTGAATTATTTGGTTTTCTTAGGTACTGTGAAGTGAATGGGTAGCCCAGGGAGTAAAAACTATTTAGGGAATGCAAGCTATGTTCATCTTTTGGAACAAGCTTCTTGAACTCACTATTCACACAAGTCTGGTTGCTGTGCACAGCACCTTAAATCTTCCCCAATGTGCAGCTGGAGTTAAGAAAGCCACAACTATTTTTCTTTTATTTTCACTTGTAATCTTATATTTGTCTATCTCGCATTGGCCTTTTTAGCCTTCAGCGTGCCTGTAGCAAGCGTGGGTAGAGTCCTTCCCAAATCTTCATTCACGAAGCCAAGCCATGATGAATCTTATATATATATATGTGTATAGCCATATTGAGTTGATTTCCTGAAGTTGCTTTTCATCTTTCTGCATGAGGCTTCATTAGGTAACTAGTTAGTCTGCAGAAAACCTTTCTTATGTAGTGATAGTCTAAGCAGAAATGTCTCAGCCCTTGTAACCTCTCAGAGCTCTTGTGTGTGGTGTTTTATTTTAGCATGTGTTACAATCCAGTACTCAATCTGTATATCCAGTGTTCCCTTAAACCGATGAAGCTTTTCAGTTCCGAGGCTGGTCAGTGCCAATAGATTCCCAGGCGAAATATGCCTAAAGTTCAAGATGACTATATGTGGAAAAAGGAAGTGATGAGGAAAGACAAGAGACTCAGAAAAAAACCCAAACGAAAGCAAAACACCAAGCAGAGGACTGGGTTTTATATGAGACTACTGCAAGGTGGCCTTCTGGATTTTCCCTGAACTACATTAAGTCGTGTGACACCTTGAACTGGGTGTAAGTCCACTGGCTGGGCATCCATAAGGATGACTTAAAACTTCATTCAATGCCTACTTTTCTTCTTCTATTGTTTGGTTAGAAAATTTGCCCTGGAAGCTATGTGAAGGGTGTTCTCTGTTTGTTTGATCCATTCTTATGCAAGCATGGTGTCCCTGAGACACACGAATGGTATGGTCTTACCAGCAAGCTTCTTGGTTTCTGGTGATCCTCAGGGCTGTTGCATTAACACTGTGGCTATAAATAGTTGACAAAAAGTCTAAGTAACAAGGAAATTGCACTAAACCAGCTCAGCCCATTCCAAGAGAGGAGACGTGAAGAAGTTAACAAAAACTTATTGTCTGAAATGGATATTGCGTGAGTTTTCCCACACTTGCTATGCAGTGTGGTGGGACTGAAACACAACGCATTTGAGGCTGACAATCTTATCTAATATTTGAGGTTGGAGGTTTGGGTTCTCTCAGAGATGACAGAGATTAAGACATGAATAGTTTCAAACTAGACAAGTTCAGTCTTAACAAACAGCTACCCTCAAAACAGACTAGAAAAACCTGAACATAATTACACGGATAAATACCCATCTTGGATAGGAGCCCTATGTGAAAGGAGGGTTCAGTAATAAGATGCTTGCTAACTATGCAAAAGTGATTAGACAGCTTCTTCTTAATGTATTATTCTGTCATCACCCACCATCTCATTGCACAAACCCTGCCTCACTCAGGTGGGAGGCTGGACTACGGGCCACTAGTTAATCCACTGGGGTTGCTTTGTGTTAGGTGAATGAAACTTGCAGCAAATTAAAGCTGTGAATCTTTATAATAGTATTTTAGTATATTTATTTTTTAATATAATAGTATTTTTAATAGTATTAATTAATAAATTAATTTGATAGTATTTTTGGTGCTTCCTGCAGGGTATTGAAACTTTTTAAAGTCATATATTTTAGCCATTCTCAAGCTTATCTGGCAGTTATTTGCTGTGTCAAATATTTAGGTTGGGCTTTATCCTTAGTTTCTGGTTTCTTCCTGCTGGACATGAGGGATGTTTCTCCACTGAAGATGATGTCACCCGCCTTTTAAGCCAAAAATAGCATTTTCCAGTATCCTAAAAGGATTGGCAACAAAGGTAAGCAGCTAAAGTTGATGCCAAGATAGAATTAAAGCTGTTGTCTACAGGCAGGTGCCTTTTGAGTAAAAAAATTTCTTGTTTGTAGCTATATATCTGCAGGGGAATAATGGACAACTCTTCCTCAAACTATTCTTATAAACTCTCTGAATGCAGCTTTTGCTGGGTGCTTAAAGTGCTTTTAAAATGCATTCTGCCCAACTGACAGCATTTGCAACTCTCAGTAACACATCTTGCTTTGTTTTCCTAATGTTTCTGTAGGGTTGGGGTTGACCCAGATCAGGATCCTCCACCTACTAATGACAGCTTTCAAGTCTTACAAGGAGTAAGTAATTACAGAACTTCTCTCTTAGGCTGATCTTATTTTATAACTAAGATGATACAGAACTGCATAGGTTGAATGCCTGGATAAAACCTTTCTCTTCTAGCTGGCAAGTCAGTAAGGGATTTCACTTTATAATATTCAAGTATTGCCCACTGAAAAACATTGTGGTGTTGGGTGTAAGGCTGTCATGTTCAAATTTTTGTGTATATGTATCTACTAATACACTCTGTTTAACAATGTGCTTTCCTGCTGCTTCCCCCACCTACTCAACATGCTTGCTTTTTAGCATGCTACTGCATAGATAGTTCTTCCCAGTTCTGACCCAGAGGCTTCTGTTCAATCACTGATGCCAAATTTTGGTCCTTGGACTTGCTTAGAATCAAAGATGAAGTTTGCTAATCTGATCTCAGCTCTTGTATGCTGTAGCACAAGCCAGCTGGATCCTGCCTGTACTACCTACCACCTGTATGAAGCAGAAGGAACTTTGGAAACCTGCCATTTATATTCAGCAAACTGTTGCTGTGAATCTTTAGTGAAGCCTTCTATGCATCAATAACAATCCAAGAGTTGACTTTTTTCCCTGAAATATGCTGTTGGCAAACAAGATCATTGGAAGAATGTTGTTCAAAGCAGAAGTTTCAGTTTTTCTTATCTGTAAACTGAGTGAATTCGCAGGAGTGAAGGGTCTGAAAAAAACCAAAACAACTCAACACTTCCCGAGGCTTAACTGGGAGTTTCCTCTGTCTAGTCCCTAGTTTGCATTCTCCCAGAGTTCTGTTTGACACTGATTGTTCAGTAGCACAGCTGGTTGCTTACGTAGGAATCTTCTGGAGGAAGATGAATGGCAGATGACTTTAGATGCAGAGGATGTTTAGCAAGCAAGTATGTGAACTCTGCTTTGTAAACCTCAGGTTATATGATACTGATATTCAGGCTGGTCACAGGTGGACACACTTATTTGGAATTAGCTTTCTTCTTAGTGGATTCTGCTGCCTTGCTTTTCTTTCTTCAGATGTTGTACAGGTAAGAGTTACTGCTCAACAAGATCTCTTTCATTGCAGAAACTGCATTAGGCATGTCTGTGTTCTTTGTAGAAGCCTGTGTCTAGCACACAAAATAAATTCTGAAATGGTGGAGTTAGCTACCAGAAAGGGTGAATTTTGGTTTAGGTTTATCTGCAAGCAATCAGAAGTCCAGCGAAGGCCACAATTATTGCATAAAAATGAAGTTAGGAAGTGGTATCATGGTAAGATGGCTTTGGCCAGTTCAGACTGAGTTTGTCAGTAATTGAGGAATAGCTTTAACGGGAAACAGAGCATGGGTATTCTGTTCTCATTCAGTGTCTGTTGTGGAAATATCTTGTTTGCTTTTTTCCCATGTAGACATAAAGAGCTTACCCATTTTTTCCCTCTTTAACTGTGCATTGCATTCCTAATGGAGTTCATTAGTCAGTTCCCCTTGGATTCCTCTTTATTTCACCAAGCCAAGATTAGCAGCATGTCACAGTTAAAGAAAATATATCATTTGGGGAGGGGAGGGAGTGAATGTGTACTATAAGCTTTAACTCCTCATGGATCATGAATGTTTTTACAGGGCAGTCCCATCTTGTTCTTTTCCAGCAGTTTGGAAGGTGATTCATACAAAGCATCCATCTGTTTTCCCGTGTTTAATTCTGGCCTCTAGCCAAAAAAAAAACAAACCAAACAAGCAGCAAAACAAAAACAACAAGCAAAACAGCCAGAAAACCCCCAAACAGTAACAAAAGTAAAAAACAAATGCAGCTGCAGACCAGCTGGTGTGATGACTTGCAGCACAGCTAGTTAAGATACTATATTTAACACTGCTAGCCCTTCCAAGCTTGATCTAGCATTTCTGAGATTGGCATGGACTCCATCAAATGTGATTTTTATATGCATTTCCTTTTAAGCAAGTTTCTTTTAAATGTGATATATTTCATCAGGTTTCTGAGAGTTTATCAGGTATGGTAATTTAGTTTCCTTTAAAGCAACAGGCTTAAGAAAAGAGAAAACCTACCTTTAGACCTAAACTTAAAGTTAAGGGAGCCAATCAAGCAATAAATAGGAATCAGTCTGGAATATCAATGAGGTTTATTTTTCAGTTTTGAAGTCATTTCTATATCCATTACTGCACTAACAGTGCAGAGGTTTTAAGCTCCAGGAAACTTGGTGGGAGAGGGCTTGTTACAGTAACTTGAGTGCAATGAAAACAGCTTGCTTCTCTGAATTCATTTCTGGTCTATCTAGGGAAACTGTCTGAGTATAAGCAAGACTCTAAATAGCATTTTTATGCATTCCAAGTACAGTATTGAAGTCATTTGGTTTTTTGGACAGGGAATGTTGGAATGTATCATTTGGAGTTTTCTCTGTCTGAAGCAATTGAATATGTTTTTATCTTTTAGGATGGCCCAGATTCTGCAAGAAGGAACAGGACAAAGCAGGAAAGTGCTTGGCTCTTCAGGCTATGGTATAGCTTTGACCATAAGTATCCTTTTGAAAACACAGCTTAGCTTCGAGGCATGAAATGTTCACCTTTTCCCTTATACAGCCTTAAGCCACTTGATCTTTCTGCTTGATTCCCACAAGTATTTGACAGGTTCAAGACATAGAACTGAAGACTGAACTCACCGGCTCAGCAGACAGATATTTTCTTTCTCTAATGTATGTATGTGGCACTTGCTGGAGGACAGAAACCAGTCAGATGAAGTGCCTTCCCAATCAGTAAGACAGCCAATTAACTATTTCAGGTCCTCTGATTTATTCTATTAATCTGTTCTCATCTTTACTGTTGCTCAGAGCACAAACTAGTTTTCCATTGTACATGTCTAAGCCTCAACTCATTGCTCTGCAGAGCCATCTGTTTTTGTGATGAAGTCCCAAATCTGTGGTTGATTCCTAAAGAGGAATATCTATATGAGATCTAGCTTATCTCCTTAAGTACATCCAGAACTTACCATAGGTGTTAAAGCAGAGTGTCCCTGTGTGTATATAGTACTGTAGAACCTTTCTGAAGCTATTATTGTACTATTTAGATAGCCTTGTTTCGGCTTCTGAGCAATTTTTGTGTAGCTGTCCTATTTTTCAGTATTTGGAGTTTTTTTTAAATCTTCTTAAAAAGAAGATTATTTGTATTTTTTTTTAATCTTCTTAACTGATTCTTAATCAATATGTCATACATGTGCTCCTCCTTAACAGCTTACATTCACTTAGTGGAAAATGTCTAAGACAATCATGACAAGTCACTTATACCCAGAAACAGAAAGAAATGTCAATTCTGGATTCCTAATAATTTCTGGGGCAGTTAAATATACAAAATTACCTGTGACAGGGTAATTAACCTGAGGAGTGAGGCTTTTCCACTGGGGTCTTGGCCACTGGTTGATGAGCAACTGCTGGCCTGGTTGGAGCATAGTAGTTTCCTGCCATGCCTTGTGCATGAAGCTTTCCCACACAGGCAAGCCCTGGTAGTGTGTTGAGATCCTAATAGCACTTGCTTCTTTGAGATAAAATCTTGTTGTGAGCAAGGCTTTCAGATGCAGTAGTATTGGGCCAACATCCAGAAGGAAGTGTACTGCTAATTTAAATATACATAAATGCTAAATAACTTCAAGTTAACCCTTTGAGTTGCAGTGGCTAGGGTCAAAGTGCAACAAGGCCAATTTTTGTTGTTAAAAACCAACAAACAAACAAACTCCCCCCACAAAATGCAAACTATAAAACTTTGGTATTAAGAGCATGGAAGGATCTAGCTGTGGCTGACCGCTTCTTTTTTTGTCTTTAAGGAAGCAGAGCTATCCTCTTCCCCTGTATTTACAAAAGGGATGTGCCTGATGAAAGAAGGAGTAGTTGGCACCACTGACTTCCCTCAGCTGACACTAGCACCAGTGCAGTCCCCAGCAGCTGCAGCAAGGGCAGGGGGAGTACCTCGAGAAAATCATAGCCTAACTACCTGTTTCACAGAAACTTAAAGAAAAGAACACTGATAGCGCATTTGCTTTTTTCAGTGGTCACCACCTCTGTATTCATGGCTAAATGTCAAAATATTTTTTCTGATACATTCACTTGGTTGCTGGGTAAAAAGGCAGATTATCTCAAAATTCACTCCTTGCAAGGAAACAACTTGAAAGAGATGTAAGAAAACAATGGCAGCGTGCTCCAATGCTGGCTATTGCCTGCAGAGCTCTGTACAGATGGATAAGTGGCAACTTCATTCTTGTGGAATGCAGAGTTCATTTAATGTCATGGGCTGTTCCCTAGGTTCACCCACAACTGTTAAACACAAAAAAACCTGCAACTTTGATGAAGTACCAGATGTCTTTTACTGGGTTTGTTTTCTTACGACTGAGTTGCTGCAGGCCTGTCTGCCACAGGGCAGCACAGAGGATGGCAGGTTAGTGCAAGGGCCAAGTTTGTTTCTTTCCAGGAATGGGTGTAACTGTAATGTTAGTGAAGGAGGAAAGGAGGAAACATAACTCTGCTTTAGCAAAGGCTGTGCCAGGCTCTGCTAAGGAGAAGAGATAGTTCTTTGTTAGAACAGCCCCTTTTTAACCCTCTCTGTCCCCTAAGCATCTTGATCTGTTGGGAGGATCAAGGAAACTGTTATACTCACAAATGGACTTGATTCTCTCTGTGATTAGAGTCCGAGGAAAGTAACTGGAATACCTCCAACATATATTTACATTTAAAATAATCAGACTGACTCGTGCCAGTCAAGGTCAACATGCTGCTCTGTAACAGGAACACATTTTTTTGACTCATGAGCATTTTTTCAGGCATATTACCGGTCTAGAGTACTCATGTGAACAAATATGGGTTTAACTGGGAGCAGACCTATGAAAAGAGGTGTAAACACACCTTCCTTTCCTGCCCCCATGTCCCCTCAATGTAATCTAGGTAGCATTGTTTCCTTCCATGTTGTGTTACATGGTTCTTGCCATACAGTTTTCCCTTTGCCTTTCTGAGGCTGTGTGCAGCATGTGTATGGCACTGCAGAAATGTCTTTGAGCCTTACTGGTTGCATCTCTGTGGCTCAGTAAGCAGCCAGCAGAGCAGTTGGCTATATGGCTTCGAGGATGTTGGATGAACAGCGTTTCTTTATTTCCCTATGTTGAGCCACATAGGAATGTCACCTTCTTACCTCTAGCTTGCAACCTTGACACCATGCTTCCATCTTCAGAGCACAAATAGTCTTGGACCCTTTAACACTAAAGCATTTGTACCTTTACTTGTTCCTTTACACTTTGGAGAGCCCAGAAGCTGGAAAAATTGGAACTGCCTGAAACTTTTAAGAAGAGAGTTAGCTAGTTGTCCTTTCAGAAGATGTGTGAGCAAGGTAACTGCCCTTGAAAGGATCAAGAGGAAAATGTCGGGGGGATGTTTTATCTACAGTTATTGAGTAGCACAATTCAAAGGCAAAACCATATTTATGTACACTTGCCTTTTTATTTTCAATAGTGTTTGTTGAGCAATGGTGTGTTTTCCTTAACTACTTCAGTTATTTAAAGCCAATTCTCACTCACAGTGGCCCTCCATTGACCACAACTCTACCCAGCTGGTGTGGCCTGATAGCCCGCTGTCTGACAAGTCCCCAGGTTTATGATGTAAGTAGAACAACTCAATACTTCTGTGTTTTGTTTTTATTTGTTTAACTACAGTAAATCAGTGTTTTTCTTTTTAGGCATCTTCTGGTTTCAGCTGACCTGATAGATATACTGCAAGAAAGTACTGGTTTGTCCTAGGCAGAAAAGATTTAAGATTCTCTCTCCTGAGGCAACAGCTTCTGTTGGTAGAAACCACAAAGGATCTCGGTTTTCAACTACTACATTAAAAAAATAATATTTAAAGATATTGGGAAATTACAGGCTGTGCTGGTATAAAACTAAACCGGTGGGAGAAATGAACCCAGCTCAACAGGGACTACAAGTCAGTTACAATTTCCTAAAAAGATTACAATAAACACAATGATACAGGGAAAACTGGTTTTAACTCACAAAAACAGATGTGTAACCCTGCACCCTGGGACAAGAAACAGTGTTCATTGGTCCCTGTGCTGAGCACCATGTGGTTCCCCTGGGGGCAAAGGAAAAGGAAAGGAAACCCTAATGGTTCTGTTGAAGTAATGATTGCAGTCTTGTCAAGAGTGGCAGTCACAGTCCTGTTCTGGAGTTCTGGTCCTCCTCTGGATCCAACAAGTGATACCAGAAGTCCAAAACCCCAAGATTATATATGCTGAGGTTCAGGTGGGAATGCCCTGTACCTTCCCCAGGGTGGGAGTTTCACAGTGGGTGATTTAACTCCATGAGTCATGGGATATTTTTGGAATCTTTGATGTCTAGGTGTTGCAGCTGCCTATTATGCCAGTCCATTGTGGCCCATCAACTGAAATGACCCCTCAGGTTGGGTGTGAAGGTGCTAATGCCTCCACGGAGGGGAGTTATCACAGCTGAGTTATTGGTATGGAGACAAAGAAACACTCCCCTCCCTCACAGTGTTCTTTAATACCCAGCTTGTAGCCTGAGTTGTCAGGTGTGCCCTGGGCAGCTGCTGCAAATGATCCATTGTTAACAGTCCATCAGAAATGACAGGGAGACTGCAGAATACACAATTTTGGTTATACCCACATACTGATTAGCTGGTCCTGAGCCCTGTATGTAGGACACAGGCTTAGTCAATAACCCAGTTCAGTGAATCATTTCAAACTATTCAGTCCCTTCTCAACAGCTTCGCACAAGGTTCTTTCCCTGTTACCACTAAGCTTTGAGGTCTCCTTAGAGAAGCCACTGACACATATATCCACGCCAGAAAGAAATCTGGTAGATTTTCCCTCTATTGTTTCCACTGTGAAATTTGAGATCACATTTCAGGAACTGTTAATCAGTTACTTATCTCAGTCTAGCAGGTCACTCTCTTCTTTACAGCCATGTTTTGCAATAATTAATGCTTTATTTATTATCATATTACTCTTGCAGGACCCTGATACCTGTCATTCCTGTCTCTATAGCGCTTCTGAAATCTACAACTTTTTTATGAGCCACTTATAAATAAAACCATAGTACTATGTGGGATGCAGGTTCTCTGGGATGTTAATATCTCTGCTATGTTCAAGTAGTCTTGCATCAGTTTTCTATTAATCCTTTCCTAGACAGTTATGAATCCCACTTGCAACTTTGAAATACTTCCCTGCATTTCTTCCTGGGTATTCTTAGCAACTTACTTGTACCTGACAGAAAAATTTCGAAGAACTCTGAAATTTCTGTTGCCTATTTGGAGCTATTAGTAACGCAAGAAGTGGGCCTTGTTCTCATCTTTGCAATGCCACTGGAGGTCTTAAAGCAGATCTAGGCTGGAAGGTATCCATCAGACCAACTAGCCTACTTGTGTGTTGCCCGTCTGCTGGATCTAACCAGAATGAACATGCAACCTTTGCCTTTTATTTTCTCTCATAGTTGGGGTCATGGGTTTATTAGGGACCAATTTTTTTCAAACTCCCCACACACACAATTGCTACAAGTTGAGAGAGGTTTTATACAGACAAAAGAGAGGCTTGATGTGGGGGAATAATACTAAGATTTATTACTAGTAAGATAAAGACTAAAGAATACAACATATACAATAATATACAACAATTCTAATTAGGCCTAGGCTTTCTTATCTTATGAAGAAAATGTTAGGTATTTACAAAAGCATCTCCCTCCCCCCAGTATCAGTCCAGGAGGAGAAAGTCTCTTCTTTTTGAAGCAATTCTGCAGCACCGTAAAGTCTTTCTTCTATTATCTTTAAGACAACAGTTTCAATGTGTTGTAGTTGGAGATTTCTTTCTTTCTCTCTCTCTCTCTCTCTCTCTCGGCTGGCTCTGCTGCATGATGACCTCAGGATTGGGCCTGTCCCTCCTCCATTCTGGCCAGGACTGGAGACCAGGGGGTCACACCAGGGCTCCTTGAGGTCTCCCATGGACTGCAAGGGGATACTTGTTACACCATGGTCTTTGCTGCAATCGCAGGGGATAATGGGTTTGAGTCCTTTCCCTTGTTCCTGGGGGACCCCTTCTATGGACTGCAAAGGGATGGCCTGCTTCACCATAGTCTTTACCACAGGCTACAGGGAATGGCTTTGAGTCCTTTCCCCTGTTCCTGTGGAGTCCCTTCCCACGAGATAGTCTTAATGGACCTCTCCCTGTGGGTCACCCAGGACAACAGTTCTTCCGTAAGTCTGCTGGCCTTTAGGGTCACAAATGAGCTGCACCAGCATGGATCCCTCCTCGAGACTACAAGTCCTACTCGAGACAATTTGCTCCAACGTAGGTTTCTCTCTCCATGGGCCACAGGTCTTTAGCAGGACTCTGCTTCATCTCAGACCTCTCATGAGAGGCCACAGCCTCCGTATGCTCTTGTCTGCTCTGGCCCAAGCTCCTTCATGAGCTGCTGGGGGGTCTCTGCACTATGGAAGCACCACTGGGAGTTGAAACCAGGATCTCTTGTTTATCAGTAATCTTCTACAGGTGGCAGGGGTTTTTAATTTTCAGTCTTTCCCCTGCTGGAGGGAGAGGGGGGGAATCCCCCTGCACTTCTGCTCTCTTCTCCTGCTAGACTGACCTTGGAGTACTTGTTATCTCAACTGTCCTCCTCTGCTCTCCGCTAGGGCTGGAATTCTCTTCTGCAGCGCATTTCAGGCAGGCAGTATCTCTCTGGAGTTCCTTTCTCCACTCTGTTACACGTCTCGACCGGAAGGGCTTCAGTGCTACACCTGCCCCCGGCCCGTGGGGTAGAGGGGCCTGGTCCCCACTCAGGGGCCTACTACCTCCCTCCTACATGGCTCCTTAATTTCTTCTGCACAATTCCCCTTCTCTTCTGTTTTCTTAAATACATCATTAGCAGAGGCGTTACTAAAACTTTTGATTGGCGTTTTTCCGGAAATCCGCCTGGACCTGACTATTTCAGCCCAGGGGGCTGCTAAACCCACGACAGTTAGCTACCGCTGCATGTGGAAACTTATTCTTTAGTTGGATTGGTTCTGTGATAAACACACATGAAATGTTAACTTCATTAAAAATGCTTGCAAGGTTGCATACTTTGTTAAGGTGTATAATGTGGAAGTTTCACATTGTATTCTCTCTTCTGTTCCTATTTCAGTGCATTGTGAATTAGTCTTAGGAAAGAATATAATTTTGAGGGTTTTTTTTCTAGCTTCTTTTCAAGATTTCTGAACCCTGCAATTGCTTTGTTGCTTTTTGTCTCTTTGCATGGCTGACTTTGCTACAGAACCTGGCTATGCCATTTTATTACTGGCTAAAAAGCCATGGAATTTTTTTTCCTTTCTATTTAAGTGCAGGTGAAGCAATGGAGAGAGCCATGTCTTTGTGAGAACAGAAAGTGCTTGGAATAGTTGTGCCTTTGTAAAGTATTTCCAGGAAAATTGAATGGTACATCTGTGAGAATTAAAGACTGAAGACTTTAAGTTAAGCAAAAACAATTCTGTAAATATGCACTAGAGTGTAACATAGCTGGAAAATACGTTTCCAAAACAAGTATTAAGTCCTGGATCTCATTCAGGTGCATGTCTGAGTTATGACATCTACATAGAGAAGAAAGCACACACCTGTGTGTATACTGATCGTGTATCAATGTCTTGTTTTCAATTTTTATTTTTTTGTGGGATTTTTTTCTCCTCTGACTTTATTACAACATTATTTAGAATTCACTTTCATTTCCATGAGTGGGAGTATGTTTTTTTTAACTAGATGCCAAAGGAGGGTTTGAAAGTCTGAAAGCCAAATGATCCTATTACATAGTCCACCCACAACTTATTTTTAAGTATGAGATCGTGTCCTCTAGGCTTGAATTTGCATGACATACATGTCAGGCTCTGAGTCAGCACACAGAGGTGAGGTACAGTGGATTTTTTTCCAGAGATGTTGTTACTATTCCTTGCAGATGTTCTCCCACCATTTTAAGTCTGTGCCACTACGCTCACCATTAAGTGTTTCCCACAGACACACCACAAGTTGGAACTTAAAAACATGAAAAGTTGCTGCAGTTAGAAGTGAAATTTTGAAAATTGTAATTTGAAACACTATTTTTCTCTTTTGGTGGTGTTGTCTGCAGTGCATGACCAGTTGGCAGGGCATTCCAATTTATCCCAAACTAATGTAGGTCAGGTTTTTTTCTTTCCTTTTGACACATCCTTTGAAATTTTTAGTAATCCTCTGTTCCATCAGACATTTATCCCTGTTGGAAGAAGCATTCCTGTTTCTTGGGATTTTTGTTGATTTTTGTCGTTGTTGTTGTTCAGGGTGTATTTTCTGTCTTACACACACCCTTACACTTTTTTTTAAAGTTTAGTTATTGCACCATGACAAGTGGGTATGAAAGGAGAGGGAACTGAATTAATTTATAGGTATGGAACCTATAATTTATAGGATGTAACCCTCAAAATGGGTAAGAAAACTGTTCAGCCATGCTTTGCCCTTCCTTAATGGTTCTACCTTCATAGCAAAAAATTGTTTTGTTTCCTTGGTGAATTTAAATTCAGCTAAGAAACAGAGAAACTGTAAGTGAAGCATCAGATTCAAGTTGTGATATATTCTGTATGCACACTACTTCATGCTTTTGTTTTAGAGCCACAAGATAAGTAACTTCTGATGCAAGTTTTGTCATCTGTGATGCCTGTGTTGTGTTCAGCACTAGCATTTGTAAGTACTGCCAATGCACCACACTCTGCTTGTGCTTCTTTTTACACTGTCTTAGGAGGCAATAAAGACAGGATTTGTAAGCAGTAACTTGCTTTAAATAAGCTTTAATATAAAAAACATTTCCAGCACACATTCTAAGGAACATGAACAGATTTTACCACAAATAGGACAGAGTTCAGTGAGGTCCCTCAAGGTTATGGTCAGCACATCAAAGCAAAATTCAGGCTTTTGCAGAGTTTTGGATTTAGTTATTTAGCCATTCTAGTCTGTCAGTTGAAGTAGTGAAGTTTAGACCTATGTTTTCTGAGTGAATTGAAGCTATTCCTACAGAACTGTAGGGGATTGCAGAGGCCTGTTTAGGGTTTTTCTTGGAAGTATTTCAAGTCTCTGGGGATCTACTTGGCTACATTTCCTGTGTTTCTTGAAAGAATTGTTCATGCTGCATGAAGCACATAGTACATTTATTTACCCATCCTCTTTGTTTGCAAACATAGTAAATCCGTATACTACATGGGGTTGTTCATGGATGTTCTCTGGGGAAATATATGAAATAAATTGCCTGCTGCTTGCAGTGCTATTCAGAATTGAAATAAATAAAAGGAACTTGGTTCATACAAGGCAATGTTTGTTCACTATCTTGAGAGAAAGCTAAATGTTTTCTCTGGAACTGATCACGTTTATGTACATGCAAGTATAGCCTGGGACAAACCAGCAAAGATTGAGTTAGGACTTGCCATATAGTATAAAGCTGGTGGCCCTCTCCTTTCAATATCTTACTTCCAAGAGCTTTTCAGCCTTTTGGGGAAGCTCAAGTGTAGTGTGTTCTTACCAGTTTCTTATCTGATAGGTGGCTGCAAGGATTTGCTGTTCAATAGTTTTGTGGAGACAGGAGCTTTGAGAGCTTGCTGCAGCCACTTCACACGTGGTCCTGTAATGGCAATATCTTCTAGTTCTCTCTTAGCCCTGCCTTACCCTCCTTGGTACTTCTCCAAGGGCAAGGACCATGAAAGGGAACATATGATAGAGCTTCTCAGCTTCTTCTGCTTCTTAAAATCAGTCAACAGTCTCAAACTGCCTGCTTCTTGCTCATTTTTCTGCTTTTCAGNTCTAGTTCTCTCTTAGCCCTGCCTTACCCTCCTTGGTACTTCTCCAAGGGCAAGGACCATGAAAGGGAACATATGATAGAGCTTCTCAGCTTCTTCTGCTTCTTAAAATCAGTCAACAGTCTCAAACTGCCTGCTTCTTGCTCATTTTTCTGCTTTTCAGCTTTATTTGAATGCCTCTTCTTCAAAACAATATATATCTGGGTATCAGATTTTCTTAAACAGATTACTATTTGGAGTGCCTTTTTTAGGCACATCTTGGCCTTGTCCCTCAGACTTTTACTTTTTTTGCAACTAAAATCTTGTAAAGGCTGTTTCTGCCAACTATAGTCAAACCCTGTAATTGTTGCCTTTTCATTTTTTAAGATGATGCCTGTAGTTCAGTGTTTTCTTTGTGATCAAAGAAAGCAAGTGTTCTAAACTGTATTTGCTCTTTGGGAACACTGCTCTTTATCACATTAACCCTGTCAGTAAAGAGCAATGACAAATTTAGATGCCATGAAGTTTCTGAGGAATTAGCATTCATTCTAGGTAGGGCTTGTCTTGAACCCAACGCTGAACTGCACCATTTCTTTCATTGGTTGTGGCAGACTCCTGACGCCTCTTCCAGTCATCGTTAGTTAAATATTCTGTATCATCTAGAGAATTCTGCTGCTTTATTTTGGCTCATTATCATCCTCACATAAAGACAGGAAGCTTTCCCAGGAAGTTTTATTTATCCAGGCACTGCATTTTTCATCATGGACAGGTCAATCAGCATTTTCAATCACCAGTGCCCTGAACTCTTGTTCTGCAGTAGAGGCAGGGCTTTCTGTTCAGGCTGAACACCAGCATCCTATCTCACATGGCCTGTGCCCTCCTTCCTTTGCACCAATGGAAGAAAATAATGTATTTTGAGAGCGTAGCCTGATCAGTGTCCTGCCTACCGAGGAGAACAGCAATACACAGACTTACATTTCAGCTCTTGCTAAGCAGTGTGGAGTTATTCATGTGGAGAAATAATTGCTTTCATTTGCAAGACAGCAAGTTTATAGTACTGATAGAATTTTCTTCAAATATAAGGAAAGCCCATTTTCTGACCAATTCACCTGTTTTGCCTTTTACCAAGACCATGTTAAACTGGAGTGGAACATGGCACAATTGTGTGCTGTTGTAATTATGCTGTGTAGAGAAATTAAGTGTTTTGTTACACTTCAGCAATTTTTAGTCTCTGACCACATATTTCACCCCATCTCTGACAAAATAAATTCACAGGGTTTCGTGTGCCACTTTCTTAAATGATTTTGAAAAGAGGACATATCAAAACTAGTTACAAAACTATGAAGCAAGCACTTTTCCTGTAGCAATCTTTTTATGGCTCAGTAGCATTTGCAAGAATTAGAACAAATAATTCTCTATTTAGTAGCAGGTAAAAGTAAGCAGATAATTTGAAAGAATATTGTTAGTTCGAAGTATAACAAAAAATTGTTGAGCAATCCTTGAATATGAAAATTTTGGGCTTAAAATTTCTGAAGTTCTTACCAGTTCACATGAAATTTTTATATAATAAATTTCACTAACTAGCAATAGATGCAACTCTGACTTTGTATGTGAAGTGACTTAATTGTTCTTGGTCTCCAGTCTTTTCCCTGTACTGCCTTCTTAACTGTCATGCAAAAAATAGTATGTCCTGCTAATCTCTCCTGTACTTCTGGTATACTTTCAGTGCTACTAAATCCCAGGTTACCCATTTCATAACCCAGTTCTTGGCTTCAGCTCCCCCATCATCTCTCCACAGTAGCAGTAGTTATACAGGGATCACTAAGCTGATTTGCAAACACTGGGTTCAAGGTTATTTTTAACATTTCTTAAGGTGAAGCCTTACCTCTTACTGCTTCTGTATTGATACATAGGTAGATTCTTCTGTTTGGTTACTTTCTGGGCAAAGAAAGATGCTGTGCACTGTACAAAGATTTTTCTCTTTTTTTCTCTCTTTTTTTTTTTCTCTCCAGAATCAGGAACAGCTTAGAGAAGAGGATTCTGATTTTATTCTGAATGATGGTGACCTTACTGTGACATATGGTGATACAACAATAACTGCAAATGGTTCATCTGGCCCCCACACAGCTACCACTAGCCTTGATGGCAGGAGAACAAAAACTAGTTCAGAGGAAGCACTGGAACGTGATTTGGGAGAAGCAGATCATGAGGTTACAAGCAGGGGTACCCGGCTAGTATTTCCTCTGGAATACAATGCATGATTACTGACTCAGTAAAAATAACACTTGCTCTGTGAATGGATCAAGGAAGACTGCAGGCCACTGTGTCACTTGAGGTGGGGAAGTTTATTCAAACAAGTTAACATGCGTAAGTGGTTTTACTAGGGTCTGAAGATGTCACCTATTTTTCACTCAAGATGCTGACAGTGGGGTTTTCTAAATGTCTGAATATAGACAAATGAGAAAACTGGTCATTCTCCTCTTTTCAACCACATATTGAATCCAAGTATAACTAGCATGCTGCAATTGTCTTGTTCAGCTGCAGCAGCTCTCTCTGAAGAGAGATACATGAAAACATCGTCACAGAACTGAGTTGTCTTGACTTAGCTTGGGAATGTGGAGGAAGAACTATAAACTTGATAATTATTATGAGACAAAAAAGGATGTGTGTTATCTGAATGTAGAGAGATCCGTTGTTAACTTCTCTCCTGAGGTTGAGGAAACTAAAGTGAAATTGGACAGAATACAATAGGACTACAGATACATGAATGAAAGACTGAGGAATCTGTTACTGCAAGCTGTACTTAATATATTTCAGGGAAAAAAGGGAAAAGAAGATTTCTTTGCTGGCCAGCTGTTTAAATAGGAGGGCAATGAGAACTATTTGTCCCTTCAGCTTCGGGCAACTTGACTATTACTATTAACCTAACTTCTAGTGCCTCAAATAAAAACCATCCAGCTTCCTGTGATCTAAGATGCACCTGACCCAACACAAGACTGGAGCCAGGCACTCTTGGGTAGCAGTCATGAAGTAAAACTTTCTTTCCCTTAAGGTTCTTAAATCGTATGATGGTAGCTGAAAACTTGGGCAGGGGAAAACAGCAGATAGGAGGAGGAGGGAGAAAAAAAGAGAGAGAGAGGCAGTATTGAACTTGCATGGAACCATGAGGTTTCATATCGCTCAGAAGAATCCATGGACTCTGCTTACAGTTGTTGTGTGTGATAAACAGCAAACATCTAATTAAACACAAAAACAAATACTACTGGCTTTACCATTCATGACTATCCTAAAAGAATGCTGTTTACTCTTGTTCTCTTTTGCAGAGTAGATGTGAAACTTCAGTGGGGCATTGCACAACAGCATATAAGCTACAGAAGTGGTGAACTGTACTATCATCTTAAATGTGAAAAGGGAAAAATCTCTGATTAGTATTTAGCCCACTTACACGTAGGCTAGCTTTAACTTATTGCTAAATGCTTTTTAATTTCCAGATGAAGAGATAATCATTGTCTTTGCCAATAGCTGAAAATGTATGCTTTGAAGAGCAGTTCAGCTATTTAAAGCATGCTAAAATGTGATTTCATTCTCATGTCTCAGAAAAAGATTTATTTTTTTAAAGAGTTCTGTGGCCCACTAATGTGATGTAATATCAATTTGTCCAAAATGTGTGTTTTTCTTGCTGACATTTCAGTTATTCCTCTCATAAAATTGTGTGTGAGTAAATACCCACTCTGTTTTTCCTTACCTATTAAACTTATTGGGCTAACCTCAGTATATGAATTTACTGCTGCAAAGAAACATTGCAGTCATGTTGTCTAGTCTGCTTTCTTTCACATGTGTCCTATGATAAGTGATCTACCTCCTTGTCTGTCCCTCCAAGGTAAATTGGTAAAGGGCATTGATCTGTAATGACTGTCTCACATTATTAAGAAAAGAGACACAGGGAACCCAGAAGTCTTTTTGTGGAAAAACTAAGACTGATTTAGTCTGTTACTCTTCACCCTTTAAGAACAGAACTCAAACACTGAAGATCTCTCAACAGAACAACTCCTCTTCAGGGCTGCACATGTTTTGCACAAAGTAAGTTCTCCTTACTTCCCTGGGACTACAGGCAATTTATCAGTTAAAGCTGGGAAGCTCTGAGCAGATCCTGTGACTGCTTAAAGCAGTCCTACAAACAGGATTTTTCAGGGTGCTTTCCGTGAGAGCTGTTCAAGGCGCTGCTGAGGCTGGCTCTAGGAGTAGCTCTGATGCTCTGATCTCCAGTTATCAGAAAGGGGCAATGCTACGACAAGTGTTTACGTTGTGCGTTACATGTCTGCTATGCAGTGTAAGCTGGCTTTTCTGATAAAGCCTGAGCAAGGGTGAAGTATCACATACTTGGTACTTGACCAAGTCTAGTTCTACTCCAAGGATGCAAGTTTTATGGCCTATGAAAAGAAAAAAAAAAAAAATTATTTACTTTTACACTGAAGGAATTGCCTTTGGGAAAAGGACTGCAGGAATTTTTACTGGAGGAGTTAAAAAAAAGGTTTTTTGGCTGAACTGCCAAAGAGCTGATCTGAAGTGAGTACATAGCAAGGTTAAAATTATGTCTACTATTAACTAAATGATAGCTACTATGTTTCATTCCTGGGGGGGAGGGAAAGACATAATAGGAAGTCCAGCAAATTTAATAGATAGCATGTGGAGCTTACAATAGCTAGGAGGCCAGATCCTGTGATTTTTAGTCTTTATAATCAGATTGACATGGAAAGCACGGTCCTCCTTGTATAATTTCAGTTGAAGTCCAATTGCAGTCCCTCTTCAGACAGTATTGGTCAGAACAGTGTCTTTCAGTCTGATTATGAACAGTAAAACCCTAGGAACTAATATGGTTCACATGCCTTTCAAAGAAAGGTTCAGTGTTTCCTTTAACTCTGAAGCAGCTCAGTGGAATAACATGCTTGACCTCAGCTTTGGCAGACATGGTCTCTGCTTCTGCACCAGTGTGGGAATGGAATTTGGATACTCAGAAATCTCAGCCTCATGTGCTTTCCTTTAACATGTAGGGGGAAGACCTTTGTAGGGGAGAAATGTTACTGATGCATCAGCTGGGAGTATTCTTCTCCTTAATTACTGAACTCCTAACCCACTGGAACTTAAAAGCAAGGGAAGACAAATCATGACCAGGAAGCACACACCATTCAGCAGAAAAGAAGCCAGTTAATACCCTGGACTGGCTGTGAACAGTCTTGGTCACAATCAGAATCACAGAAAGTAGGACTGAGCTGCTGAGTAGGTTAAACACATTCCTAAGAGAAAAACTTGTAGATTAACAAATTCAAATGCCCTATATTGAAAAATGCTCTTTGTAAGAAGCAGCCCATGCAAACCTTTTTGTAGTGCAGGAGCAGGGTGTTGCTTCCCAGGTCTGGGGAGGAGAGTTTAATACAGTGCAGTGAGAAACCACAGATTGCTTCTTGGTGTGGAATTTTTGGGAGTGGCCTTCTGAAAAATAACTTCCAGTAGAAATAAGCCTGCAAAGTGAAAAAGGAGGAAAGTGTGGAGGAAACAGTGAATTACAAAGCCAGGAAATGGCTTAAACAGGCAGCTTTACTGTGGGAACAGCATTGTAAACAATTCCTATTCTTAATCTCACAGTCCTAAATGCTGAGACGTTATGTAGGCTTTGCATACCCTATCCTAAAACAAGGGCAATGGGACAATGCAAAAGTAATAAAACCACACCCCATCTTGATTGATCAAAAATCAAAGGCTTATACTGACTTGCTTCTACTCCAGAGCAAGGAAAGTAACTTTGAACTTTTTTTTTAAGGTAACCTCACATCACTACAATGTTTTCTTGACTCTGAAATGCCCTTAGTAATGTTGAAAGCAGTTCTAGGGCAACATTAGTGTGACAAATGTGGAGATGCCTTACAAAGCATACGAACAAACAGGATGTAAATGCTTGGCCAGTCATATTTGAATCTGTGTTGCAGACTCAAATGACATACCTTGTTTTCTTACCAGTTACTTACATAAGCTTTTACTATGGAAATTAAGCAGTTGTGACAAAGTGATTAAATATTAGAATCAGTTCAGATTTTCAGAAAATCTGGTTTGGCTGCTTCATTCACTATGTCTTTATCTTCTGCTATTTTCTTGATCACAATCTATTTTGCACCACCCCAAGGTGGTGCATTCCAAATGCCAGTGGGTTTGAAGCTTCATCTGGGGACTGAATGTTAACTGGGAGAGACAGCTACTGGAATAGAACACTTTATTAGTTGCCTGCACTGTCTCTATCACGGAACTTGCTGGGAGAGAAGTCCTAGCTTTTTTAATACCTGGCTAAGCTGCTGTGGATAAAACTAATGCCCTTCCCAGGTTCATGTACAGTAGTACAGATACAGAAAGGGTTTATATTGGTGCATGCAAAGGAACAAAAATCTTTGTCCTAGGAAAATTAAAAACATTTGGGTTAGTTCTAGCTTTTTTTAACCTAATTTTTTTCATTTAATTTTCTGAATCCCTAGTTTCCTGTGGGTTTTTTGTAAGCCTTTGGAGCTTGAAAGCACCACATATAAACACATTAGATACAGATTTTGTAAAAGAAGGGAGGGAGACAGAATAGGCAGAATTCACTTTTCTGCCTGAGCACAATTTCAAAGCTATGCTAACTTATGCAAATTCAATTAATTAAATTGCAATAATTTGTAACACTGGAATTAAAGGTCGCTTTCCTACTTTTAATTGGAAAAAAGTCCAGATTTGTATTCCCTCAGAGAAAGTGAATACTCAACTTAAAAGGGTTTTGCTGCAATGTTAAAATGCTTAACTTCAGGCTATGAGAAATAAATTGGATTTATTTTTTAACTAGTAGAGTTTCTGAAGTTCTTATTACAGAGGCAGGGAGAAGTAGGTCATGCAGTTCTATGTTGTAATATATTTATGACTTTTGTTTCCAGATTTTAGTTTAATCAAGGAGCTTATCATCCACTGCCTGATTTTGAATTTCAGTCCTAAATTGCTTGGCTTGAATGTCTTAATGTTGACACAGATTAATACCAGAAAGCAGAATACCAGAAGACAGTCTTCTGGATCACATCAGCCGATTAGTAATAGCTGTTGTGAAATAACAGCTTTCAGCACATGGGGTCACTTGAGGTAAGTTTGTCTGATTTGAGTTTGGGATATCAGAAGTAAAGGAAGGGAGGTAGAATGATAGGATCCATAGCTGGTTTTGGTGGAGCAGGGAGACAGGCTGTTGTGCCTTTCCTTTGCAGTTATAGGATGGGTGCTACATGTTTCCTTTCTATTACTTCTGGTCTGTTCATAATCAGAAGCAGCATCTAACCTGATTCCTATCAGACTACCATTCTCATAATTTTTGTCACTTAAGGTATGAACATACCAGTAAAGTTGCAGGAGGTGTCTTAAGGTTACTTCAAACATAACGCAACAGGTATCTAAAGCATATCACACCGTCCTAAGACTGCTGTGGTAGATGTTCAAAACTTTTGTCATTTCAATTCCCTTTAGGCATCTAAAGCCTGCATGGTATGATAGGTTCAAGTTGGGGGTGGTCCAAATGCTGTCAGGGAGGGCTGTAATTATAAGTCCTATCCTGAGAGATAAACACTGTTTCTTGTATGGAAGAAATTGGGTGCTGCTACACCAAATGTCTTTAATTACGCTCATGAATAAGCATTCCCTGAACAACTGAGTCCTGCTAGCCTGAGTCAGGTACCACTGCTGCGAGGTTTGTCCCCTCATACACATGTGGGGAGCTAGTCTGAGTTTTGCAATAACACAGATGAAATCTGAAAACAGACACCTTGTGTTAACTCCTTTCTGCTGTACCTGCACAGACCCCAGGGCTGAGGGGCTGGTACAGAAGCTGCTTGCTGGCGCTGCCCAAAGCAGCAATGCGTGGTGGCTTTGCTACTCCTCTGAGAGGACATGAGGTGAAGCTTAGGTCAAGTGCCAGTTCTAGTGCAAGATACCAGAGGACAGTCTTATTCGTCTTGCATTATCTTACTGCATATTTTACACCAAAACCTCACTAACTGCATACAAATTAAGGAATTTTTTATTGTACCAACCAGTAAACACTGGGTTTATTTTTCAGTTTAATGAAAACAGGAACTTACACCTCAGGATAAATATTTTCCTTGTGCCTTGCACTTTTTCCATAAGAACACTGAAGAAATGAGCACTCCTTGGCAGCTTATGGAATTATTGGCAAGGCTTCTACTCACAGTGTGATGTTCTCTGAGCAGGAACAGTCCTCCTCTTCCCAGTGATGCAATCGGAGGGCTTTGCTGTACTTCAAATGAGGAGTAACTCACTTCTATAATTTCTGACAGCAGTACAATTCACAGAGTAAGCAAATCTGAACATGAAATATTGCAGTTCCAGTTAAAGGATGTGAAACCCCTCTTATGCTATTCTTGTCTCATTTCTGTATGAATAGTTGGAAGGAGTGTCTCTAGTCATTAAGAGTTGTTGCATTTTGACTACACTTTTCCATTCTTGTCAAACATAAGTGTTTTAATGAGTGTGAATTTGTTTTAGGACATAGATCTTGATCCTTTCCAGGCAAAAGGTTTGGTTGAAGGGTGTGGATGCTCCACATTTGGTAGTGTGATTTTAGTTGTTTGCCATCATACCGTATACGCAAAGCATGCACATGCTGATGAGGCAGCACAGGTACCTCTGGCTGCTTTCAGGGAGAGCAAACTGCCACCTGCTCTGATGTTCATCCTCTGGTCAAGAAGGGAAGCTCTGCAGTGAGCCTGAAAGTGAGGCACATATTGGGCTCTACTGTAATATGTAGGTTTTAGAATCTCTAAGCTTAAAGTCAGGTGAGTTACGAAATTCGGAACTGTTATTTAATGAGAAAGGGACTCTTCTTCAACATTATCAACTGTTATCCTGGAAAACTGAGATCTACAAAAATTATAGTTATTTCCTGTCTCAACTACAGAGCCCCTTTGTTCAGGAAGTCAAAGAATTCATGCTTTTAATGCTACTTGCTTTCAATGTTTTGTGTTTTTTTCTGTTGTCCAATCCGAGTAAATCATTCTTCTTTTATTTTTGCAATACGTTTTCCTCAAATATGTAGTATCTTCCTTCTAAAACTAAAACTTTTTAAGGGAGGTCAGTAAATTTTCAGTACGCCAATATCAGCTCATATATTTGAACTGGATCAAACAAGGAAGGAGGGGAAATAATGAAAGGAGATGGTGATCGAAATTAAACTCTGCTTGAAGAGCTACAGACATTCTGCACAGTGACTTCCTTTGCCCCTGTCACTCTGTTCTTAAATATAATCAATAAATTATGTTTATCAATCTGACATTGCTTCTGTTCCAAGACTAGGGTACCAACCTAGTCTTGGAACTGAGTTCAACATTCTCAAAACAACTGAATTTTGTTAATCAAGTTACTTCTTATTTTTCCTAACCAAGAGTGAGTTCACAAAATAAAAACCACTCCTGCTAAACTAATCCACACTCCAGGACAAAGTAATATCTGCAAAGCACTTGAAGTAACATAAGCCATGTGTGTTTTTGAAGTTAGGAGCTGGGGCTTTTTTAAGAAGAATACATTCAGATTTGTGTAGGGAAATGCTTGAAAATGTGACTATTTCTAAATACACTACAAATCCTGAGCCATTTGATCAATGAAATAAAATTATCAAATCCATCTTTATTAAAAATCTTAAACAAAACCAAGTCTACTTTCTTGTTACGGGGCAAGAAATAGAATTTAAATACCAAACGATTACATAAAATCCAAAAAAGGGAATCATAACACAAGGTAAGACTACAGCTACCTTAAAAATACGCTTTATTCTAGAAATCATAACTGATCAAACACATGCCCCAGCTATAGAGAGAAATGTGGTTTATCGCATTGAAATTTTCAATACCAACCCTACTACTGAAATGTACCTCTCTTTTCTTAGAACTTCCAACCTTGTCTTTCCAGCAGTGCTTTTAGTTTTCACATTATGATGAAGGAGAGAACTCTTCTCTGTGCTTTGCCATGCCCCACCTCTTGCTGTATGCTGGTCATCCTGTAGAGAAAATTGTTTCTGTCCTATTACATAGCTGAGTTTGTCTTGTGTGGTGATGGTGAATTTTAGAAGAGCAAACAGAAGTTGCACTCAGTAGGAAGCAGAGCTTTCCTAGTGCCCTCCAGTGTGCTGGAGGGATTGGACTAGACAGATGCTGTGGGGTTGGATGCAGCTGTGGAGCTCCATCCACCTGCTCGCAGCCAGGTCCCTTGGTACTCAGACCTTGAAAACCAAGAGCCGGCTGGGTTAGCTGAAGAGTAGGATTTGAACTGTATGTATCTATGAGTCAGTGTGATGGTTTAACCCCAGACAGAAGCTAAGCCCCAGACAGATGCTCGTTTACTTGCCCCCAGTGGGATGGGGTAGGGAATTGGAAGGGTAAAAGGGAGAAAACTTGTGTGTTGAAATAAAGACAATTTAATAGGTAAAGCAAAAGTTGTACACACACCAAAGCAAAATGTGAAATTCATTCACTACTTCCCATGGACAGGTAGGTGTTGAGTCATCTCCAGGCAAGCTGGGCTCCATCAGGCATTGTGGTGACGTGGGTAGACAAATGCCATCACTCTGAAAGTCTCCTCCTTCCTCCTCCTTACCACAGCTTTGTATGCCAAGCATGACACCATATAATCTGGGATATCCCTGTGGCCAGCTGGGGTCAGCTGTCCTGGCTGTGTCCCCTCCCAGCCTCTTGAGCCTGNCTACTTCCCATGGACAGGTAGGTGTTGAGTCATCTCCAGGCAAGCTGGGCTCCATCAGGCATTGTGGTGACTTCTGGAGACAAATGCCATCACTCTGAAAGTCTCCTCCTTCCTCCTCCTTACCACAGCTTTGTATGCCAAGCATGACACCATATAATCTGGGATATCCCTGTGGCCAGTTGGGGTCAGCTGTCCTGGCTGTGTCCCCTCCCAGCCTCTTGAGCCTGCCCAGACTCCTCACTGGTGGGGTGAGGAGCAGAGAAGGCCTTGACTCTGTGCAAGCATTGCTCAGTAATAGCAGTGTTATCAACACTGTTTTCAGCACAGATCCAAAACAGAGCCCCAGAGTAGCTGCTCTGAGGAAAGTTACCTCTACCCCAGCTGAAACCAGCTCATTTGGGCCCTTCAGCCAACAGCAGGAGTTTAGGTTTAGACCCCAGAGAAGCAGTGGGGTTGAGCAGCTTCAGGCAGTGAAAGAGAGGGGAGCACAGGGTGCATAGTACAGTTTCATCTAACTGATCATGGGAGAAAGTCTCCTCAGGCACAAACAACATCCACATTGGTAAAAAACCCTACTGGAAAAATAAACAGGACAAGATGTGATTTACCGCGGATATTGGTATTTAGAAAGGGAAGAGAAGGGAATGCCAGCAAATTTCCATAGTTCTCCCTTCACTAGCAGGGAATTAGCTGTTGCAATGCAATGGTCAAATGTAAACAAAACTGCCCTCAGGGTACTAAAAGTTATCCATAGCTGTGTGCTTCAATACAGATGCTACAGCTGTGTGAGGCAGAGGCAGCAGTAAATAAAGAAAAAAATATTCAAAAAGCTTCAAAAAAGGAAGGTGGTCCATACTGGGCCTTTAATCCACAAAATCTGCAAAGATGGGTGTGAATTCTTTCCCTTTTTGAGTTTCACACTTCATTTGGAGAATAATACTATGCACCTATGAAAGCACTTGGTTACAATAGCAACCTAATTTCATCTTTTGGCTGTTACTCCAAAACCTGACTGTCAAGTCAGGATGTAAAGGAATTCAAAGCATGCAAACTTTGCTCCATATCAATTGCCCCTATGATATCACAGGTATTCAAATTACTGCTTACAGTTAGATACTTCTAATACTACAGCTGGTTTAGTTTAAGGAGTAACTATCACTTTCCCTAGATGGTTTTTACCTTTACTGGTTTAAAACCACTCAACATTGTAATGAACATTTCATGGGTAGAGCAGTGATGAAGGCCTGCAGGCATTCAGAAATAAGTCTCAGGAATTATTCTGTAGGGCCTTACACTGCTTGCACATTCCCCAGATCAAAGCATCGTTAGAAGATGAAAAAGTTTTATTAATTAAATGTCTAGCTTGAAATTTTTCTAGCTGTTCTGTAACAGATCACAAGAGACTTCTCTCCCACTTATCCCTGGACCTTTTCTTCCATGCAATAGTAAAGTTTTTTAAAATTATGTTTGTTAAGGGCACAACATAACTCTTCTGAAGGACAGGATTTTTGCCACGAGGACTAGGGCATCACTCACCTGATCTGTAGCCAGTAAAGGAGATTTTCTCTCTGCCTCTGCCTGCTGAAGAGTGCTCTGGGGTCAGCCCTCAGGAACTCTGTGCCTCTGAACTGGAATTTTTCGTCATGGGAATCTGGGAAGCTGTAGGTACAGGCATGACCAGATGCACTTTGGCAGCTCCAAGCAACCTGTAATTCAGTTTTGAAATAAGTTTATGCAGTCTTAGAACTGCTTACTAGCTGCTTCCTTCAGCTGGCATCACCAGTTTACAAGCAACATGTTAACCTATCTATGGTGGGGAGCTAAAAGCACCAGGATGACCATTTTCTAGTGCAGAAGCATCAAGGCAGCTACACATAACCTCTACTATTAGTCAAGATTTTACCTCCTTTTCCATTAAGGAACAACGTTTTAGAAATATGGGCTAGATATTATTATTATCACCATCCAATCTGAATGTAACCGCTTTAACTGTAAGTTCTTAGAAAAGCCAACTAGCCCCACTAACACAAGTACTTTACAAAGAATTTGCAGAGACTCAAATTAACAATTTAAGGTGCAAAATGAAATTGATGCTAAAGCATCTTCTCATTTACTGCAGACTACAAAACCACAGTCACTCAATTAATCACAAATAAGAAAATAAAGGCTGGGTCCTGCTTTCTACCAGTTTCGACATCTTTGACATAAAAACCTTTGTGAACATCAAAAACCAATTTTCAGGTAAGCAAAAGCACCTCTTTTCATGCAAGAAATCGAGGTTATATAAATGACTGAAATATTTATCTGGTTACCCAGTTGGCATCCAGACAGAACTAGGACTTGAGTAGGGAAGTTGATCAATATGAAAGGATGAACAAATCAAAGTGCTTTATCAAAACAAAAATTGTAAAATTGAGACCTGAATTGGAAACAAATGGGCTTAAAAGTTGAGTAGTTGGGAGGGTTTGTTGTGTAAAAAAAAGCATCCTACTGTTATTTGCTTGTGACAAGAACAAGTTAGCATAGAACAATGGCAATAGGCTGTTTTCTACATCCAGTAAGAGAAGTCACAGCCTTAAACTGAATCAAGAATGATTCAAACAGATGATTGAGAACAATTTTTAACAGTGGACATACTGACATGATGGAGTAAATGACTGATGGAGGATATGAAGTCTTCATCATTAATGATTTTAAGAACCACTTGGGACAGGTAACAAATGTCCCATCCTGTCCTCTCTAAATCTATTTGAGATAGAGCTAAGTATCACTAATTATTCTTAAACTGGTTTTATAAAAAAAAAGAGACAAAAGAAGCAGGGGAACACCCACAACAACACACACAAATCATCCCTGCTCAAGCAGCAGCTTAAATAACTGTGAAAAGCCAAAGAAGTATTTCCAAACCTTCCATCAGAGAGGCCTCTGCTGTACTTGGCCTGATCTCCTACAGCCCTTTCTCATTATTTTAACAAGTGCTGCACTTTAAATGCTATCCAGAGCACACCTGAAACTAGTTTCATGCCTGTGCATAAATAAACGAGGAGCTAATCATCTCACAGCTGTATGGCAAAGCATTAAAGACAGCTCAACCACTGCAAGGGCAGTGCTGGGGCTGTGTGGCCCCACACCCTGCACTTGCTGGCACAGCTGGGATTTCTACCCATTGCAAGTGAACAACCACACAGCCTTTGCTTACACAAACATACCCCACCTCTCCTTTCCCCTCAGCTCCTCTCCCCTAAAAAAATAGGGCAAAAATTACTGGGTTAATGGTGTGGGGTTTGTGCTCACTTGATTTATTCTACAGCTCCAATATTTTTTATTCAAATACTGGCAAAGGCACAATTACCAGATTTCCTCATAGGAAATGTTATGAGACACTAATCTATTGCAGAGTACTCCAGAACAAACTATATAACAACGTTTCCATGGAAGTCAGCACTATTTCTTTTTCACAGAGCAAAACCAAAACTACAAAGCATTTTTAAATTGGGGCTCAAGTCTTTCTGTACATTAAAGCTGATTTTTCAGGAGACTTCAGCACTCTGTACAGAACGTCAGATGGATTACAGGGCTCCTGGACCACATAGCTTCATATCTTGCCATAATATGATAATCCACCATATCAGTTCCTTTCTGTTTCTAAATTATAGGAGTTGTCTTTTTAAACAAGTTGTCTCCTTTTTTCCATCCCTTCCTTCCATGCTGTTCTCATGGCTAAAAAAATCCCCATCTTCTTCCAGTTTCCAGGCTGAAATGATTCACTGCTGATGTACTAAAATCTGTTCTTATGCCAGTATTGTTCATAGCTTGATTACCTCTCTCCCACACTGCTGTTCATGCTGCTGTGCACCACTGTCCTCTTTCAACCTTGACTTTGAGACTAAATAAACCACACTGCTTGGTCTTCCCCAAGACAGACAGCTGTTATTTCACTTGACGTTTCTCTGCATCTCTTAAAAATATGAATTCACTCCCTTGGGACTTGGATGGCCAGGGCAGAGAAGATGTTAATGCCACTGCACATTTGCCCTTTTCACAACTAGCTGACTCAGGGGTTCAGAGTCACTCCATGAGCCACCAATGCCCCCTGACCAGGCACACCTGCACACTGACTGCTGCTACAGCAGTTCTGCAAGGCCAACTCCAGCATACCATAGGTGTCGCTCAGCTTTGGTCAGCCTCATAGGGACTTGGCCTCTTCAGAAAAGCTAACTTATTTGTCCAACATCTCACAGACAATGTGGCACCAGGGACTGAGCCCAGTTTCTCTGAGAGCTTTTGAATACCTCAGCCATGAGATACTGCCTCCATCCTTTCAACTCCTTCAGTCTCCTACCAGATTCCTGCACGCTTTCTAACTTCTGGCACAGGCTGGGCAATACTCATGGTGCCTGACGTGTTGCATGATCCATTCCTGCCCCAGGCATGTCCAGCCTTGAGTGTTGACCAAGTGCTACACTGGAGAAAAAACAACACAATGAAGTATGAAATGGAGTATGAAAAGGGAGCCAGCAGACACCGACTCCTTCAGTGCTTGACTTTGCAGCACAGACATTGATTGTCTCTGTAACAGTGTGCATATACAAGAGGTTTCCTGGCATTTTTTGAAAAGCTCATACTGAAAACAATAGGTATCAATGATATGCACATGAGTCACTGCTGGAACTGGGACTTTTAAATCCTGTGTGCAAACATCTGTCACTTGAGCCAAGGACATGGACAAGGACCTCCTCCAGACTACTCCATTCCGGCAGCTGGTGGTAATGCCCACTGCAGAAGTGACTGCAAAGGCACTCCCAAATGCAGCTCAAGCCAAGGCAGCTGGATGAGACAGCTCTCAGATCATCCCTTGTGCTCCCAAGCTGAGCCTGACAGTAGCAGGAGGTGGGCAAAGACTTTATTTTTATAAGTTTAAGCTTTAAAACTTCAATTTTGCAAGAGAGCACTTCTTCCCATGCATCCCACTCTGATGCTGCTAGGAGAGCAGGGGGGTAGTTAACAAATTCCTTATGGAACTTAGGGACAGAGAGGAGTCTGGTTTGCAGGAAAATTGTTTGTGTGGGCTGAAAAAGTTGTAGCAGAAGGCAAGTCACCATTGCCCTGTGGACCAGCACTCCACCCGAGGGGCTGCTCCAGTGCCAGTTGTCTCCACAACCAATTGAACTGAGACATGAGAAGAACTACCAGTTTTCCTCCTGCAGTTCGGACTCAGACTCATGCTCCATCCCCCTCTGTCTCCTCCAAGCAATGCCCTCACACAATTCCCAGCACTTCACTGCAGCTCAGCAGTTCTTGGTCCCTGCTTCTCCTCCCAGCTTGCTCTCTCCATGTTCCTTCCTTCCCTCACACATACTCCTAACTGCCTTTTCCAGTTAAACCTATCACAATTTACAGCTGCTCCTACTCATCAAATCCCAGTTCCTCATCCCTCTCACACCCAAGCTATCTGCCCAAAAAATCCCACTTTCTACAACTTAAAAGTAATTCCTTTCCCCATCCCATCATGTTTGCCCCATCTGTCATCATGTCTTCTCTCTCTCACCTACAATACTTTGTATTATTTAAGCACCAGAAAGCTGAGCACTTGCCTTGGGAGCCTTCCTTAGGAATACCAGCAACAAGGAAAGAGGGGCTAGGGGAGAAGGCATCAGTGGGAATCAGAAAAAGGCAGACTCCTCCCTGCACAGCCCCAGTGCTGCAGCCCCTGCCATAGTTACATGCTTTGGATTCCCACTGCCATATGTCTTGTACCACACCGAGTGTTCCATGGGAAAGAAAGAGGTTTGTGCATGCTCAGTGGAGATAAAACCAGTGCACACTTTATTTGGTATAAAATAAAGATACACATACATACCAAAACCACTTTTATGGAACACATGCTATCCATTTTATACAAACATTAATATATTTGGCCAAATCAGAATAGAAGGCAGAGGTAAAAAAAACCCAAACCAAAGGGCACATCCTCTACAGAAGTCATTTCCCCTATCCAAACTGGAGTTCCTGTCCCAAAGCATTGAAGACAAATGATTTCAAAGAAGTATCTTCAGGAGTATTCGAACATAGACAAAAGGCCACCACATCCTAGCTACCTCCTAAGCCCCAAAGAATATGCGCTGTTTAAACTGAAATTCTCTTCAGAGACTTGAACCTTAAGCCCATGACAAAAAGTTTCAGCCTATGTACAGTTGAAGCTGGACAGTTAGAAACAGGACAACAAGTTTGGAAGTGCCAGGGAGAGCCTGGATTCCCACTTAACAACATCAAGAATGGTGCTGCACGTGCCGTAGTTTAGCAGCAGAACTTAACACCTCACTGCTGGAAGCAAGAATTTCCCAGTATTTAATACCCAGACAGATTTCAAGTCCTAAAATGTTAAAATCAGCTTCCAGCTTGTTGTCCAGAGCTAAGACTGCCAGAGATATGTCTCAGCAACAAACAGGTCCCTTCATTGAAACCCACCACCTCAATGAGTTTGGATCTAACATTCATCTCTTCAAACCACAGCCAAGGACAATTTGGACCCTGTCCCCTCGTGCACACATTCCACCAATGGGGTGTTGAAAACTGCTACTGCAAGGTTTGACAATGGTATTTTTCTCATATCATTCTCCATGGCAGTAGGTGTCGTGTCAAGTTAAATTGGAATGACAAATTATAATCTAAGGTAGTCCCAGTGCTGCACCGACTGTATGGTGACTCTGAAAAATGACATACGCCATCAGAGTCTCAGTGACAGCTCTTTGTGTTCAAGAAACTGTGCTGTTGGGCTTGGGGGCTCTCACGGTTTTAGTTGTTTATTTGCATTACCATCATAAATCCAGAAACTCTGCACGTATTTCTCATCACTGGTCTTTACTGAAAGTGGTGGTATTAAGAACTTAATGCAGAAGAAACTCAGGACTTTTCTTGATGCACACACCCGGGGGGGGGGGGGGGGGGGGCGACAAAACACAAACACAAANCACAGCCTTTTATGAATAATTACAGTACTCAAGTTTCTACCTCCCTTAAGGCAGACGTGTGACAACTAGAAGTAAAAACAGGTGACAGAAATAAATCTTGTGAGGAGTTGTCAGTTTTGCACCCATTTCCCACTATGACTTTTTAATACATTAAAGTTGTTAATCCATTATATGTAATGTAGCACAAGTAAGTAATTTTCACAAATCTCAGTCTGAACTACTAAAAGTCTATGGCAAAGCCCTCTGATTCTAAGTTTGCCAAGTTCAGGTTGGCTACAAAAGTGTGTTTACTGTTCCCTTCCTTACCATGCCATCCCCCACTCTAAAATAGCATTAGGGTTCTGTTTCCTACATCATTTAGTAGAAGTGTGACTTTACTTCAAAATGGCCAAGCCATAGATGTCCAGCTGTTCTCAAAATACAGTCTAACCACGGATGTCCTGCTTTCGGCAAGTTCTGCTTACTTCCAAAGACCTCTGTCAGTGAAACTTAGTGCTGGTCATCCTAATCAGACCTTTTCTGTCTTCTCAGGTAAGTACTGATACTGCTATTTTGTTCTTCCTTCAAGGTCTGAGTTTCAGGACCAACAAGTATATTCTGTAAGCATCCTGAATGATGTTTTCTAATGCCATCAAAACACCCTGAAGAGAAAAATGGGATGCATTTTTTGGTGAGCCCTAGTTGTCCTCCTTGGGTAGAGGAATTTTAGAAAGCTTTCTAGTGACTGAGAAGCACACGTCGCAACATCAGTCATTAAGCAACTGTCATCCAGCCTTATATACTCTTGTAGATACCACTCTAAGATGCCAGTCTGGGCTACTCACTCCTTTTTCAGCTTTGGATATCCCCTGCAGATCTTTTAGAAGAGTTTTCTCATGAACTCAGGTGCCCTGAATACAAACCACAAATTGCACTTGCTTTATTTTGTACTCTTTGCCCAACAAAGCCCTTTTTGCATTATACAACAATTAAGAAAAAACAACCCTACAAGAACAGCTTGGGGGAAAAAAAAATATTGAATTAATCACTAATAAAGAGCAACTGGGCTAGTGAACGACTTTTGTTGATAGAAATCATTTTTGATACAGAAAATGCATCTATCATAGAATCATAGAGTACACTGAGTTGGAAGGGACCCACAACGATCACCCAAGTCCAACTCCTGGCCCTGCACAGGACCATCTCCAAGAGTCACACCATGTACCTGAGAGCATTGTCCAAATGCTTCTTGAACTTTGTCAGGCTTGGTGCTGTGACCACTTCCCTGGGGAGCCTGTTCCAGTGCCCAACCACTCTCTGGGTAAAAACCTTTTCCTAATATCCAGCCTAACCTCCCACACACACAGCTTCATGCTGTTTCCTCAGGTCATTTAACTTGTCACCACAGAGAAGAGATCAGTCTCTGCCCCTCTTCTTCCCCTGGTGAGGGAGCTGTAAGCTGCTCAGGTCTCCCCTCAGTCTCTGCTTCTCCAGGTTGATCAAACCAAGTGGCCTCAGCCACTCCTCATGTGGCTTCCCCTCTAGACTCTTCACCATCTTCCTAGTTCAAATATGGAAACTGCTTCAGAAAGTACTGAATAATTAGTGGATTTCTTTCCAGCTACAAGAATCAAGTTAAGCTAGATGGCCACATTTCTTTCTTCATCATGATGAATGACTGTAAGTGAAACTAAGTGTAGATTTCTAAAAATCTATGAAAGACATTTACCCCCAAAACAAGATGAGATTTCCTGCTGAGGCGAAGCAAATGTTTAACAGTTGCATCATACAATTCTGTGACTGCAACTAGCTAAGAACAAACCAAGAAGATATACTGGATTTTAATCTCCCACCTCCTGTAAGAAAATAAGTACCGTATCATCTTTTGGCATGCATGAAAATCTTATTTTCTTCCCAAACCTGTCAGTACAGGCCAGGCTGGATGTAGCCTCAGAAATGCTTTCCAAAATAGGATACCTGGCACAGGTTATCAAGGCATTAATACAGGTATTGTCCATCTACACAAATACCACTATTAAATGCCACTAGAGCACCCAGAGACAAATTCAGTGTCACAGGCACTGTGAGAAAATACAGAAATATCCCTTAGATAAGGTTGTTCCAGCACAAAACAAACCCCTGTAATTTTTAGTTCAAACAGAAACCCCAGGATGCAGAATCATATGAAGCACGCTATTGGGAAATGGATAGATTTGCTAAAACACATTTTTATGAGTACATTTTCCTGTTATATAATGAAAAGTGCTTCTTGTGCCAACATACTCTCAGGTGGGAAGGTCAAGAAAGAAAAGGAGCTAAAATAAATGTTCATCCTAACTCACTGACATGCTTTACAGCACAACATTCAGCACAAAAACCTACAATGCAATTGAAATGCAACTGCCTTTATTTCCAGCACTTTATATAAATATTGCTTTCTTCCTGATCCTGGATTATCCTCAATTTGAAGTTCATGTTCTCGGGTTGTATTTGAGAACTGCATGTAAACATCCCTATAATCCTGTACACTCTTGTGGGGCCGTATAAACACTGACAGACTGTAATGGACTCAAAAGCAGTCTCTATGAAGTTAGGAAACTTCATTCCTAAATTACAATTGAACCTTCTACGACCACATTAAGAAATTAAGAAACAAAGGTACTGGCAGATACACACACATGCACACCCTTCTCATACAAGTTGCAGGATATTTGCAGGAAAATGTAATTTTAAAATCTAAAATAAAACTTAAGGGTTTTCTTTTTTCCCTTTTATCCTTTAATACAAGGTTTAATTTGGGAACTTCATGATTAATTAGTCTTAGCCTCTTAGGAAACATTTGCTTTTGTCCAGGCGTGTCCAGCTGAGAGGATGTTATTGTTCTGAAGGGATATGACCAGGAGGAACCTGTGCACAGCACAATATGTCAGCCCGGAAGCAAGGGAAGAAAAGTGATTCTCTCCTCTGACTGAGAAAACAAAATGGAAATATCAAGCGTTTGTTTTCCAGTTACAGTCACTCCACACATGTCCCAAAGAAACATATTAGTCACCTGTATCTCACATAAGTATCACCAAACTGTATCAGTATATATTAAAAAAAATCCTACTTTCAAAAGAATTACATATTTCCTTAGAAAAGCAAAGGTCACAAACATCTTTGAAACATGTAAGCAGGAGAATGTTTACCCTCTCTGCACAACCGCCTACCCTGCTGCTCAGAATGGTGGACAGAGTTGGACACGGTTCCCTGTCCCTTACCAAGCGCCCCCTCCCCACAGCATTAGCAATCCGCAGGGGCAGAGACCATCCCTGCAGCGCAGGTTGGGAGCAGAAGACCCGAGTCCTGCCCTGAGCAGGCACCCTCCTGCTCGCCCAGGCCTCCACTGACCCCTGTAGCGACTTCACAGAAGCCTCTTGTACTTGTTTCAGTAGTGGAAGGACAGAGCCGAGCGTGTTTCAGCAGTCAGGAAGGGCAATGCTCTCACAGCAACACCCTTCAGTTCCTTGCTGAGAGTCTTCATTTGGGAGATTTTTAAGTTTTGATGCAGTTTTTTGAAGCACGTCTGTGCTTTGTACACGGTTACAGCTTCAAATTGAAATGGCTCCAAGATTGATGCCGTACTCGGAGGACACCTCTTAGCAAACCCTTCTAATAAATAAATCATTCTCCTTGCCCTGCACAGCCCCACTGAAGCTACAGCGGAACGGGGGGCCTGGACTCTGCCTCGCTGCCTGCACCTGAGGCGAGGCAGGTGACCCTCAGCCGGGGCTGCCCCCAGGGAGCGCCCACCGTGCCAGCAGTGAACTCCCGCGCTCAGCTCTGCCCGACAGCACCCGCCTGCCCTCCGGCCCGTCCGGGACGCGGGGCGAGGGCACTACCGGGCGTCGCCGCCGCTGAGGGGGTAGGCGAGGATGCTCATGGCCTCGCCGCACGCCGCCTCCACCTGCCGCACCTGCTGGCGGCTGAGGCGCTCCCGCCAGGCGTGCACGGCCTCCCGCGCGTCGCGGGCGGAGATGAGGAAGGGTCGGTCGGAGGAGTAGGCGGCTCCGCGGGTCATGTTGAGCACAAAGTCCTCCAGGGCGGGGGGCACGGTGAGCCCGGCGAAGCGCAGCAGGCGGCGCAGCTCGGCGCGGGGCTCCCGCACCAGGTCCTCGTAGCGCAGCTGCGTATAGCGGCGGCGGAGCCAGCCCGGGGCGCGGCGGGCCAGGAGCAGGTCGCGGAGCCAAGCCTGGCAGATCACCTCCAGCGCGCCGCCGAGGAAGAACTCGGCGCGGTGCTGCGGCTGCGACGCCCGCCCGCCGCCCAGCAGCCCGGGAGGCAGCAGGAGATGCTGCTGCTGGTGGCGGGGCGACCCCCGCGGCTCGGCGCGGTGGCGGCTCCGCAGCACCTGGACGCTCTCCCGCAGCAGCGCCTGCCGCGCCTTCAGGCGGGAGTTGTGGACGGCGCGGGGGTCGCGGAAAAGCTGCACGACCCGCAGGTTCAGGCCCGGCTCCCGCAGCAGCGGCAGCAGCGCACCCAGCTCCAGAAGCCGCACGTCCTTGATCACCACCACCGGGTACTTGCGGCACTCGGCCTCCAGCTCCCGCAGCGCCCGCGGCGGGCACTTCTCCTCGCAGGTGGCGCCGTCGACGAGTCCGACCTCCCCGCGGGGCCGCGGGGCGGCGGGGCAGAGCGGCGGCGAGCAGATCANCGCAGGACGGAGAAGTCGCATCGGAAGAGGGCGCGCAGCATGTCGCGGAGGGCGCCCTGCAGGCTCAGCGCGTCCCCCGGGTAGAGCGCCTGCCACAGGTGCCACATCGGCTCATAGAGGTAGAAGACGTCGGGGTGCTGGTTGAAGAGCTCCCCCAGGAAGGAGGAGCCCGTACGCCAGGTAGCGTGCAGGTAGATGTGCCGCTTCCCCGCCGCCCCGNCGGAGAAGTCGCATCGGAAGAGGGCGCGCAGCATGTCGCGGAGGGCGCCCTGCAGGCTCAGCGCGTCCCCCGGGTAGAGCGCCTGCCACAGGTGCCACATCGGCTCATAGAGGTAGAAGACATCGGGGTGCTGGTTGAAGAGCTCCCCCAGGAAGGAGGAGCCCGTACGCCAGGTAGCGTGCAGGTAGATGTGCCGCTTCCCCGCCGCCCCGGNNGCTGCCATTCCCTGCCGCCCCGGCCGTGCCCGCCTCATCCTCTTCCTCCTCTTCCTCGTCCAGGGGCGGCCGCTGTTCCCAGCCCCACTCGCTCAGTGCCTCCTCCAGGCTGGGGCAGCGCCGCAGCAGCGGCTCCTCGTCCGCCCGCCCGCGCCTGGCCCCGTAGTCCAGCGCGTAGGGCACCAGCAGGAGCAGCAGCAGCGTGTACAGCACCAGCACCGCGGCGAAGCGACGGTGTTCGCCTCGCCACCGCCGCCGGCCCTTCATTGCGGCGGGCGGCTCTGACCGCCGATGCTCCGCCGACTCTGGCTGCCGGAGGGCGGCTTTTTGCAGAGAGGCAAAGTTATCGGCGGCGGCGGGGATGTGGGNGGCTCCGGGCCGCTGGCCGCGCCGCCCGCCCGCTCTCGCCGCCTCCTCCTCCTCCTCCTCCTTCTCCTCCTCCTCGCAGCGCGACGCGGAAGCGTCCGCACCTGCCCCCGCCGCCTGAGCAGCCGCCGGCGGGGTGCGGGCTGCTGCTGCTGCTGCTCCCGCCGCCGCTGCGCCGGGCTCCGGGCCGCCCTTCGCCCGGCCTCCCTCTCTCCCTCCCCCGGGCAGGGCCGGAGGGGCGGGCTCGTCG
>VYXB01010189.1:142784-201810 GCA_013397135.1 Pachyramphus minor | reverse complement strand
AGGTATGTTCGCCAGGCCAGGTACCGAGCAGCTGAGGGTGTCCGGAGGAGCGGTTGGTCCTGCTATTCACCGGAGCTCCAGGGAAAGAACACGCAACACGCCACACTAGCACGAAGCGGTGCAAATATATTTTTAGGATGGATGACAGCTATTAAAATCTGCAGTGAGTTTCAGGAGTGCTGCAGTTTGGCACTGTAGAGAGCTGCGGGGTTTCTCAGCCACGCTTTTGTCTACGGGTGTGTGCTGATGGGATGCGGACATCTCGATCATGACTCATTGCTCCAGTTTATACATCTAAAAGTTCCGTGTCTGTCTGAGCTGGTCACCCTTTGCAGCTGGTAGGAAGAAATGGGCACCCACAGAGAGATACTCAGCCTGTCTTGGATGTCTGATAGCTTCCTGATAACCTTCCTCTTTATTAACTACTGTAGGAGCATAAAGTTACCAGCTCAAACTTAAGACTTCTAGTTTTTTAGACATTTGAGATTAGCTTAAGTAAGCCTCTTGTGGGATGGAAAGCCAACAAGATGTTGACTTCAAGTGTTTAAATGCAAATGTATAGTCTCAAAATCTCCAGCCCAGCCCCTGCCTGACCTTGAAAGTTGCTCACAGAAAGAGACGGACCATGATCCTGGGTTCCTGGCAAAGGCATCCAGCTGTCAGAAAAGTGAGGTCCCCGTTCTGCTCTTGGTGTAGTGGGAGCTGCTGACTGTTCTGACCTCTAGGGAATAGGTGGCATCCTCTGTAAAATTCTACTAATATTTAAGTATGATGGGCAGAGTGAAATTCAGAGAGGATAACACAGTTCTTGCCCTCAGTGTGTGATGCTTTTTCTCCCAGAAAAGTCTATGTGGTATATATGCACCTGTGGTAAGACACGACACAACCTTCATCAACCATACCACATGCAATGGAGAGCAGAAACAACCCACTAGCTACATGGGTTCTAAAAATGCTCCTTCTGTGGTACAGATATATACATACAGTCTGAAGCTGCTGCACATAGTGTGAATGTCCAGTTATTAAAGAAGAATCCTATTCCGAATTTGTCAGGCAAAATACAAGAAGCAGAAATTAATGTGTGAAAAAAAGCATGCTTCTGTCCAGGTGGTGAGCCAGCAGTCTGCCTGCTAATGCTTTATTTGACCCCTGTTAAATAAGTGTTAAAGACTGGGCTTCTTGCCCTTAATACTGTGCTGAGAGAGTAGATGGTGCCAAACAAGACTTGTAAGCTCCTGAGCAGAGAAGTGTGGAAATTACAGCATTGGAAAGGAAATTCTGCCTTCATACTCGCCAGTGTGAGTTTCACCTCTGACTCAGTAAATACATGGATGTCATCCAGACCCTCAAGAAACTAAAGGAGGACAACAGAACAAAAACACACTTGCCAAAATTAGGTCATAGTCTTGCCAACAAATCCCTTCCCCTATCCAAAGAACAGGCATATCTAGTATTTTGAGAGGTGTCTCTGATGTAGTTGCCTTCTGTGGCATCACGCAAAGTAGTAATTTGGGTAGATTTACCAAGATGGGATCCTGAGAAGTGCAGATGAGAATGGATAGCTCTGAGATGTTGGGATTTCCCCTTTGTAAGACAAAACACCAAGTTGGCAGTAGCATCAACACCATTTCTGACCAATAAGCCATGCTGCAATATCTGTTACTTTAAGCTAATTTTGTATTGGTTTCTATAACGCATAATTTTCCAAGAACTAAAAGGTCTTAAAGCTGCCTAACTAAAGTAAAGCTGTCTTGAAAACAATTTAATGTCTCATAGAGTAAGACAGTCTGTCAGACAACTGAAAAACCAAAAAAATAAAACTATGTACATATTACGCTGATTTTTTTTCAGACAATGGAGCTACAAATTTCTGTGTCAACTATTCTAGAAACAGTGCAAGATGCAAATCACTTTACCACAGGTTACATCCGTTAGTAAAGATAAAATCACAGTTGTTAAAAGATTATCAAACCAAGAAAGAATGACAGTAAAGGTTTTATTCTGCACCTTCACAATGGTTCCTCTACTGCAAGAGGATTAGGCTGTGTTTACTTCAGTTGTTTTGGGTTAAAGCTTTTTTGGCATGGGGAGGTTCCAGGAAAGCCAATATTTATTCTGCCACCCAGCAGGTGCCCAAGCTAGGTTTGAAATTGTGGAGCTCCAGCCTTCCTGAGGGGTCACAAGAAGTACCTAATTTGAGCGTTGAGAAGCAGATTGCTGGTCTGAAGAAAGCTGGGAAGAGACCAGCTTTCTTTTCTTGATTTTCAATCTGTACTAATGTGTTCTCTCTTCAGCACAGATAAGGCAGATAATTTTCTCACATTTGGGCTTTTTCTATAAACCATAAAGATGCTATTTACATATACATATACAAGTGATCTTCTGTACCTCCTTCCAAGATCAGGACAGTTGTGTCTTCTGGGGGAGACAGCCATGTTCTTTTTCGCTGATCTGTGAAGCAGTCTGCCCGTTTGGCATCTAGCTCCTGCCATTTCTTGATGATAATTCTGTACTTAATGTTATTTTGTAAAGGGGGAAAAAGAATATAAGCATAACATGCTCTGAATACTTTAGTATTGCAGTATTTTCTTTCTAGTTTCCAAGCTTGTCACTGAAAGTACTGGCTGTTTTATATCTAACATAACATTGGCTTCCTGTGTATTATCTCTAAGTTAATTTTTGCTCTTCTGTCTCCCACAGTGCTTCTACTGACAAGAGAGACAGTAAATGCTGGAATACAGCATTTCAGCCTGAGAATAATTTTCATCTTCTCGGGAGAGGCTTCAAAATAGAAATAGTTGCCTCTATATCAAGCCATCCATCTTTCAGCTTTCGCATGCTCTTGTCATTTTCAAAGAGTGGTTTGTGATTAAAAATAGCTTGATTAGCTGACAAAATTAAATATGCTTTGCACAGGGAGCACCACCCTCAAACATCCTGACTGTTAATGAACTCTCTGCTTGCACACGTTGTTACTCACAGGCTTCAGCCAAGAGGAAGTCTGTGGTTAATGGCAGCCTAAAAACCTTCAAGAAGCCAACAAACTAGGATGATGTCTTTATTTTTGAAGTTGCTTTGTTATTAGATGTTCCAACATGTGCAACATCACATGTTTCACATACGAGACCAGACTTAGTAGCTTACGTTTCAGAAGGGACATGCTGAGAATAGCAGAATGGGGAAGCTGGTCTGGGCAAGGTAGCTGGGACAGAAGGGATTTTTTGCAGTGGAGTTTCCCCCAAAGTGGAACAGAGACTGAGTGCCTGCAAAAGGTCAAAAACACCAAGACATTCTGAGAGACTCGACAGAAATTTAGTGGATCTGAAGAAAGTGGAAAGTGAGACAAAACCAGGAGACTTCTAGAACAGAGACTAGTGAGCAGCTGGGTTGAAGTGGCATCAGATGCAAAGCCACATGCATAAGGTAGTAATCAACTTTGCTCATACACTCATACACTCTTCAGCACTTGCAAGAAAGACAAGGAAATGATGCAGGAAAACAGTGGCGTTCACAGCTGCCTTGGGCTGTGTACTCCTTTTGCTTGTTACACTGGCACAAAGCCAGACCTCTGAATTTCTCTTTAGGCTGATTAGAGAGAAGCTAGGTGTACACCTTCAGGTTTTGGTTAATATAATCACACAGTCATCGTGTACCCAACAGCTCTGGAGAAGAGCAGGGGCAGCAAGGAAGGCACGAGACTCCTCTGTGCCCCTCACACTGAGGGGAGCTTGCAGTTGAGTTTGGGGACCAACAGCGTATGTGGAGTCAGAAGGGAGGGGATGCATTGCTCCCCTCTCTCCCAGATTTCTCCAGTTATTCCTGAGAACTGGCAAAGTTGTAAAGTTAGGCATGCTGCTGCTCTCTGCTGCCTGACATAAGAGCTGGGCACAGAGCATGAGCTGAGGAGGTGTTCAGGTAAAGCCAAATCCAGCCCTTTAGATTGTTTTTGGGCTAAGGGATGCTTGATAGCACCATTTAGCATCACTGGACCAGCTAGCTGCATCAGCCTGATGTGGACCCAACTAGGGGAGCTCTTCTGCACCCAAGAGAAGCAGAGGCATTTTATTTCCACTTTTGATTTTTTAAAAATGAAAATATTACTAATATACTATACTGCAAGTGTCAGAGTGGGAATTGTCTGCGGCTTTCCAATATGTGGCTTTTCAAAAAATGTGAGATTGGAGTATTGAAACGGAAAAAAAAAAATTGAAAGCAGGTTTGGTTTTTTTTTTAATTTGAAATGTGGCTCCTTTTATGCCATCAGTGAACTCCTCTAACTTTCTCTAAGAAAGGAAGCTAATGCCATCATTGAAGATGATAGAAGGTGCTACTAGGAAATGCAACAAGAAAATGCAGGAGGTGGAAGGCAGAGCAAAGCAAGTTTATGTATTAGTTGAGGTTCAAGAGGAAGCTCAGAAGGAAAAATCTGTTATTAATTATAAAAATGTAAATTCAGATAAATTATCAACAATGAAAGCAGAAAACATCTATTCTGTGATCCAGGTCAATGCTGATTTAACTTGAGTCTTCTTAAGTTATGCCAAGGGTGACTCTGAAGACTTTAAGCCTCTCCCCTGCAGAGTGGGCTCTGTTGTCCCATTAGCAGAGAACCACTCCTCTCACAGCCCAGAAATGGGCTTACTTCACAGCAACAGCCAGCACCTCCATCGAGCCTCCCCCTGGCTGGCGATTAACAGTAGCTGCCAAAGAAAAATTATTCTGATGGTAAAGTGTTTGGGGTCTCACCACTTTGAGTAAAAGATGTGTGGGAAATAATTGGTTTTAGTGGCAGAAACTGTGAATCATTTTCTGTTTTCTTTCATTGTCACAGGCTTACTATTGCTGAATTAGAGATGCTGATTAAGAATAACAGCAAGCTTTCGCAACTCAACAAGTTGAGCCATTGTGTCGGCATAATTAGGGAACTAAATCTTTCGAAGTTCAGTCAAGCAAAGAAATGAACTAGAAAATTTGAGACCTATTTTTAACTGGGGATGTTTTTCCCCCTCAAAATAACCCCTTAGACGGCCATTGTAGCAAAATACTTGCAATTCTCCTGTGCCTTCCTAAGGCAACACTTTCATGCATAGAATATAATTTTTGGACTGAGTATCTATCTGCCTTTTTATTCACTTCAGTCATATATGCAAATCCATACTGGCATGTGCAAATGCAAATGCTGAGAGCTCAATCACTGCACCTACTTGATAAATATGTCCAATCAAGTTTTCTAAAGATAATTTTGTAAATTCGGAATTTCTTATAATAATGCATATTATTCCCACAAGACATTACTGTGCCTTTTTCGAAGAAAGACAAATGCCAGAATGTATAATTCACTTGAAATTTCATCTTGTATATGCTTCTGCAAGATTATTTACCTTTCATAAGGAAATTTGTTAGCAGGCAAAAATATAGTGATTCTGGGAAACTCCTGGGTTCCTGGAGCCTCTGGGAACCAGTTTAACTCCCTCGCTGTCATTCCTGGTTATTAATGAGGAAGTCTTCTCTGGGCTTGTTATGCTGTTAATTGGGGTTTTCCAACTGGAATGGTAGTCAGCAGTCCACAATTTCTTTTTTCAACTGTCTAATGAGAGCAACAGATTTCAAAATTGGTGTTAGTCTCTTGCTTTGGGCCCTCCCTGCAAGTTTAACAAAATCTGTCCAAAGCAATCATAGCACAGCTACACACCTGCAGCACACCATTTCTTTAGTGATGCATCTACACGCCTGTATGCTTAAAACACTATACCAAAACCATTTTGGTTTGACTGTAAACATCTATCTACAAAGAACTTGTTGTACACTGCTTTCTGTAAAGGGGAACCGCTTAAAATTGCTCAGGGCAGTTTTTGTTATGCAAATGTTAATTGTCAGGCTCTTTGCTACTTCAGCTATGTAGACAATTTAACGCAGTTGTAGATTTTATATGATTGTGAAAACTCCCTCACAAAATTTACTAAAGTTGTAGCACATAAATATCTGCTTTTCTGCTCTCACAGTAGCTTCACTCTTATGATACTCTTTTCTTGAGAAAACCCTCAAGCCTAACTCATGAAACAAGTGGGTTAATAGAAAAAAATGCCACAATAAAAGGTCATTACAGGATATAGAGGCTGATTTACAAAGGAGAGATAAATATTGAACAACAATAAAAAATGTTACATGTGATTGCAGAGCTGCTGAACAAATTTATTTCAACCATATAGCTCAAACAGAAACTATTTAAATGAATCCTGAAATCTTTAAGCTGATGTCAGTACAGTTCTTGCAATACTCCTCAGGTTCTTCCACAGAAACTTCCTGCTCATTCCACCTATTGGGCTGACTATGGAAATGTTCTGGGAAAACCAGAATTCTGCACCTCCTGGAATTATCCTCTGTCCACATTTTACACACAATTTATTAGCTGCTGGACTTGGCTGTGTGGAGAAGGGCATGTAGGCATTGCTCATGGTAGGGCCAAACAGGTCTAATCAGGCTGCTCCAGCTTGCTGGACATGAGGAATGGGCAAGGCTGGAGCATGTCTTCAAACTCCCTATATCTCTGCTCTGCTTACAGGAAACTTTATTGTAGTTTCTTCTGCTGTGTTTGTTGTTGTTTGATATTTCTTTTGTCCTTCCGGGACTGTATTCAGTCCTCTTACGTATGGGGTCTTTTTGTTTATCCTCTTGCTGGATGATCTGGTCATCCAACCTCCAGGAAAGAGTATTGTTCAATTTGAAGCTGAAGCAGCTGCCTAGATAAGAGCTACAGAGGACTGTCCATGTTTGTTTGGGTACTGTGGTGAAATGCCCCTACTTTACATCTTGTTTTTACAGATTGCCATACTTTGTGGTTTGACTGGGTGGGGAGTTTTTTTGTGTGATTTCTCCTTCAGCCTGCGATTGGGAAACACCCCCTGAAAACACTGCAAGACTACCGGTAAAACAGGCAGAAAATTCTACTAAATTTTCTAATATTTTAGGCATTTGAAATTGCTGCCACGGCTGCCTCCATCTGAGTTCTGATGAAGGGAAGTTACCTCAAGCAAGGTAACTCTGACTGGGACCTTTCCCGACTGATGGGGCTGGACTGGGCTGAAATGGGATCCTGGGCCATGGGAGGGTGGGGGGAGCGCTGTGGGATTGGGAAAGGACAGTGGGTGCCCTTAGGTGCTCAGCACTTCGTAACTGACAATTTTCTGTACCTTTGACTTTCATTTCTGCCAAGAGTCGCTCTGAGGAATGTGCTAGACACCTACCTACATCTGACCTGACTTGCTGCTGTAACAACCGGGCTCTCCCACCTGTACTCACTCATAGTTGCTAAAAGAATAGTGGTTACATACAACTGGGTTATTGTCTGTGTATCCTCTTGTAAGCATAACACAAACATGGCAAGTGTGTATCTTCTCTGAGTCTCTTTGATGCATGCACAGCTGTTTTGCCAAGTGGATGGGGTGTCCTCTTGAGCATTGGGTCTAAGTCAAATAACTTCACATGAAGAGTCATGCCTGCTTCCAAACTGAGCAGAACCAGGGAGCTGAACAGCCCATTTACATTTCAGGTATTTGGGGGTTTTGTCTTCTTAGTCTGAGTGAAACAGGTTTCACCCAAGTTCACAGTCTGCAGAATGACTTGAAATAAAGGTGTTTCTTAGCAGTGGTATCACCTCTCCTGTAGTTACTGTAGAGTAACTCAGCCATAGCAGACTTTCATTTGATGAACGTTGGGGACCTTCTTTGAAGCTGTGGTTTAAGTCATCTCCTGAGGGACACCTCCTAGAAACATAGACTCCACCTGTCCTGGACCCTGGTGTCCTGACTGGGGGGCAGTCTTCAAGGGTATCAGTCAATCTAGCCATGTCTGGTACTTTGAGAAACTCTTCAATGTCACTTGCTTCATTCTTGATCCATTTTGTTTATTGCTCTTCTTATAAAACTTTTTTTTTCTTTCCAGTATGAACTGCCTTCATCCAAGAGTATCTTGGGCTTTGATGTACCACACCTAACAGTACCATCAAAAAAGTTTCATAGGGAAATCTAAATCTAAATACTGTGTTTTTCACAGTAGTTTGGCTTTACTGACTTCAAGGGTTCAGATGATGCCTAGAGATTACTCAGTGCCATCCCTATTCCTCTGGGGAAGCTCGACAGTTATTCTGCAAGGAACTCAAATAGATCAGTTTGCTTAAATGTTTTTTCTGGGATCTAAGATGCCCTGTGTCTGTTTACTTTGTTACTTTATCCTGCGGGAGTCCTAAAAATCGAGCTTCTCTTTAAAGGGCTCCTGCAAAAACAATTAAAGTAATTAAAATTATCTGTGTTTGTGTTAGGAAACCTGTTTTCCTTCTCTACATGACCCATATAAGAGCCTTGATTTGAGTTCCAGCTCAGCATGTTGCAGAATGAAGTTTTACTGTCTCAGCCACAATTCCTTCTGTCCAACAACACACTCAAGCAGAAAGCATTTAATGTCTTTTCTGATTTAAATGGTGATACCTGCAGCTGTCTCATGATGAAAGTAAAACTGGTGTCAACACCAAATTGTGTGGCTTTGCTGAATGCTGTCTCAATTTCTGCTGCCACTGAATGAGAAGACAGCCAAGAAATTTAAAATTACTTGATATGTTTAATAGATTATATTGACGTCTCAAATTTTCAAATGATGGATGTTTGTCAGTCATCAGTATCCTCATCAGCAGTCAGTAGGTAAATCAAAATCTCCTCAGCTGCAAAAATACATAGATTTTCGCTGTAATTCAAAATATCTTGACCAGTATTTGAAGGAAAGGAAAAGTGGGAACAGATTTTAAAATAAAAAATATGTTTTTCTGTTTCAGTTTAGGAAAAAACCAGGATAGATTAAACAGCACATGGCTAATATTTCAATCGCCATTAATTTTCCAATCAAATTGAAATGCTGTCTTTCTATTATCATTTTAAGGTGCATAATTTTGAAGCCCAGGAATAAAAAAGAACTAATTTTTGCAGTGTCTCTTTGAATAATGCAAGTTTTATAATAGACTAAACCAAGTTGCTTCAAACCAGAAAGTGTATTCCCCATCTACACCTTGCAGTTTTGCTTGTATTAACTTTGTCTGCTTTTATCCCTTTCTGTGTCAGCCTCCATCGGTCCAGAAGCAACATCCTTGGAAGGATGCACTTCTGGATCCAAAGTCTGTGTGCAGCTGCAAGAATCATAAGCTTATCAACAGGAAACAGCTATGGTTTCAGTTTGATAGAGTGGTGTACTTGTGTTACCTGTGTTACATATTGACAGAAATGTGATTTGTTATGTATTTCTGATGTAAAAAGATGTATTTAGAGGTTGAAACAGAATAAAATTAAATCAGTTACAGATCTCCCTTTAGTCTTTGTTATGAAGATGGGATTATTCCTATTATTCTCACATTACTATCACCTATTCCTTTATAATAAGAAGATGTGCAAAGTAGTTTCAGCAGGTGTCTTTAAAAATGACAGCCTCAAATCTCTAGGTTATTTTAGGTGCATATAATAGTTCAGAGACTCTCTTTACAAAAATATTTAGGATCATCTTAAATCGGGGGGAAATTTTCTCACCTACACTTTCCTGTCATTGGCCTTAGTGACATCAGCTTTTTTTCTCTTCCCCCAGTCCTACAGCATTCAACTCTAAAAATCATTCTGTGCAACTCAAGACCTCCCTGTAGTTCTGGCTGGAGCACTGCTGATGTACTTGGAGCTTCTGCACTCTTTGAACTTCTGGTGGCTCACACTGTTGCCTCTCCAGGCATCCTGGATAAATTTAAAATGGTTAGTTGGGCTAATGCTTGCTAGACAAACAGAGACCAATTGCAGCAGCCCAGCTGATCTGCATATTCACAGCAAATTTGACAGCTCTGAAAGTTTGTGAGATTTTTGTGGCTAATCTTTTTGGCTGTGTCTCTTTGGCTGTTGATGTTGGCTAGGCTGTGTACAGACATGGGTCTCTTACACCTGGCATGCACAGAGCTGTCACTACCCTTATTGCAACAAAAAAAGAGTAAGAACACAGGGATAGATGTCCCTTTGGCGGTGATAATAAATGACTAAAAATAAGAGATGGGGGAAAGATAGGGGCTCACCAACTCTCCCCCCCAGCCCTCAGGATTCTGGAAGGGCAGAGTCTGGCACTGAGACAGTGAGCTCATCATATAAAAGGATGTTTTTTTGCTGCTTCGGGGTGAACTGGAGAGCATCTGGAAGGCTTAGCTGTTGACATTGAGATGTTTTCCCATGGTTTTCTGTTCTGGAGAGTCTGGAAAATCAGCCTTTCCTCAAACATCTGATGTCTCAGACTCACTTGATTATTTTTTTAGAAGTTTTACACAATCCAAGCTCCAAGATTTACAGATCAATCAGGTATAAAGAGTCATGGCCACTTGAATTTGAAGCAGGGCAGTAAAAATGCTGTTATTTTTATGCAAGCAACTGAAAAAGTGCCCACAGTTTTCAACATTATAGACTGTTGTTCTGAAATATTTCTTCAGAAAAGTAGTATTACACATACAAACAGGGTTTTAAATTCTCAACACACCCTTATCACACTGAATGGTCTTTAAACCACATTGCCTTTGTTTTAGTAGAAGTCACTACAGAAATCACTGTTAGGAAAAAACCTCTAACACACAACAAAGCTAGTTGCTCAAACATCAATTCATTGAAAACCTACCACAAAGAACAAATTATTTATTTAATTAACTCTGCTTTTCTTTAGTAGTACCTAAAACCAGATGACTATACTTGCTCATGGTAACATAGGAGGTTGGGGTAACTTTCCTTTTTAAAACTGGGTCATGGATCACCTGACTCATTTCTGAAATCTTGATAGAGGAAATCTGCACGAAAGCTTACTAAAACTGTGTGACATATAAACCTATTCCTAGCATAGCTTTTCTCTTCTCGCATAAGCCTGTGCCTCAGCAGCTGCAGGTGACTTGCTGTCCCCCTGCTATGGTACTCACTAGTCAGCAATGCTTCTACAGCTGGTGCAGGCTGATTGTCATTGGGATTTTGTACCTGAGGCAAGTCTGACTTGGCCATGTAGCTTGTAAGCCCACATAGGGATTTAAGGGTTTTACGTTGGTCATTTAAGAGAATTACTAAATTAAAATCGCACTGCTCATTTTGAAAAATCCTCTGTGCCAGCAGCTTACTAATTTGTTCAGGCACTTTATCAGAAAAACATCTGCTGGAAGTAACTGGCATAAATGAAGGAGGGTATCAGAGCAGACTGCCAAACATCACCTGCCACAGCAGGGTGGGGTTTTTCGTATTTCAAAATACATGAATATGCCAATGTGTCTCACTGCTATTCTGATATGCCCCAATATTTAAGTGAGTTTCAGCTATGAAATGCAAATGATGATAGTGATTTTCTGCTTAAGTATCAAAAACTTTGCAGTGATATTCCAAGCACCTAAGCATGGAATATCACTGATATTCCTAACTGAGACTAGAGCATAGTCTCAATGTGTGCCTGATACTCTTTGTCACGCACAGCATATGTAATCTTGCAAGTATGTAATGGCTTCATCCTGAGAGAGACTGAGCACGCTCATCTCTCTGTATCTGCTGAAAGGGAAACATGGTCCTGCTGCACCAGAAGAACTCATATTGTATTCTCTTTATCAGTCATTTATATTAATCTACTTCAGTTGTTTTTATTTTAAGTGCACTGGTGTAGTCATACAGCTATGCAGCCTTATAAAAAAATAAAAGCAGGCTCCATTTAAGAGAATAAAGGTTGGGAATGCCAGCTTTGTTAATTAATTGAAGTTCATTATGGGGAACATTTAGGATTTAAATGTCCTAATATAAAGTGCTAATTGAAAGAATGGTAAGTGATAGCAGATAGTGTGCTGTTACAGATGAAGCATTAGAACAGGATTTGGGCTATCTGGATGCCCTTTATACTGAATTACTGCATGGGGCCTGGGACCAGTCTGAGCCTCTCAGCATTTGTTTGTGTTGATCTTGACTGGGCATACTACTATAATGAATAATGGCCAGACTTCGCGAACGAAGATCTGTGGAAGGTCTTTGTACACCTTCCAGCCTGCGCATTGGATTTATTTTAGGTGGGACACAGTGCGCGCAGAACTGAGCCCACCCTTTAATCCTGAGGTTCATCTGCCGGGGCCAAGCGAGCTTGGACAGTGGCAGCGAGGTCCTCAGGACGTAGGTGGATTGCCTTACAGGGCTAACGGGCTCCACCTACCCGGGGAGTTACCCCGACCGGGAATCGAACCCGGGCCTCGGCAGTTACAGTGCCGTGTCCTTAACCACTAGACCACCAGGGGCTCCCACTATAATGAATAAAATACAGACAAATACATAGCTCTTCACAAAAATTGAAAACAGTATTATCATTCAAAGGACACAACACAAATATCCAGGTTTCAGGGTAAACTGGAAATTCAGTGCTCCTCTAGCCACACCATCTGCTCAGGCCTACAGGCAGAGCTTGACTGGTGTAGTATCTAGAGATAAAACAATTTGCAGCACAGGGGAATAAAAGTATCTCTGCAGCGAACAGATTAAGCTGCTTTTTTTTTTTGCATTCTAATCTGTTAATCATGCACAAGGCTTAAGTATAGCTCAAGGCACACCAGACCTTGAACGATTTAATTTTGTGCTATTTATTGAACTGGATTTAATTTGAAGATATGCTGCTACCCACTGCTCACCAGTTCTTAAAAAAATAAATGTCTATAATGAGATTTCTGCCATGAATCAGGGATTGTGTGTTTAAAATGGGTCACAGGGCTGGCTCTTCCAGGCTCTTGTGGCAGCAGCTGCACTTGCAACAGTCATGCAGGCTAACCCTTGCAGGATTCACTTGAGGGGCAAATCTGGGGGCACTCCATTTAAAGTACCTATCATCCTTGTTTTTTCATTTTTCATTTGCTTAAAGCAACTGCAGCCAGCACAGAAAGCAGAGAATAAAAATGTAATGTATGGAAGTGAGGGGATGGAGTAGTAAGTCTGAGCTCAGCCAAGAGGAAGCTGGTGGCTGTGCCAGCCCAGGAGAGAGTCCATAGTAATTCCTGGCTGGTGCCAGCCCAGGAGAGAGTCCACAGCAATTCCTAGGGAGAAGGGAACAGGTCCCACTTTCAGAAGATGAAAAGGGGTGGGATGTGAGAATGCATAAATGTGGCCTAGCACCCATAAGGCTCGTTATTGCTGACAGCGTTACGGCAAATCCCAGAGAGAAAGAAACGACCAAACATGTAGATATGCTTTGGGATGAGATGGAAAACCAGCTTCAGATCCTAAAAGTGTGCTGAAAAGAAGCATGTATTATTAGTTTCAAAATGCTTGCTTTTATAGTTTCTGGGCTGTGGGCTTCTCCTGCAATGCTTTTACCAACCAAGAATTTCTTGATTTTTTTCCCCCTCACTGAGTGTGAGTGGTTTTAGAGTTGAGAGCACCAAACACCAGAAGATTCACTGGACAAGCCTGGAGACACTGTGCTTGTTCAGGGTAGGATCAGAGGCATTGCATGATATGGGACAGTGGATTTCAAAGTGATTGGTGTCCACACCACATCCTTGCTGATGTTGTGCACAGAAGTGCACATTTGTAAGACTTACTTCTGGTTCTCATCAGTCATGCTGTGACATCTACTTCTGCTCCTTAACTCATCTCACACATGGGACTCAGAAATGCTGACCAGCTGCCAAGTCTGTCTGCTCCTTCAGTAATTGTTGGCTGTCATGAATATGGCATGTTTCTTTGCTTAGGAACGTGAGAAAATATTTCTGTGAGGAAAAACAGGACTATCCTAAAATATTAAAGCAAATACATTTGTTAGATCATCTACTTTCTTGTCACATAAGCCAATTTGCTTCATTTAGCACAGTAAAAGATAGAGGTATTACCTTCCATGATTACCTGATTTCAAACTGGATAGCAAAATGGAGAATCAGATCCCTTGTGAACTGACTGTATTAGGAAAGCAATAATGAGGTTGAATATAAAATTGTCAATGCCAAACTAATGCCTCCATCTTTCTCTATCTACCTGTTTTCAAGTCAGACAAGGAGTAGTTTTAATAGTCAACACAAATGTTGATGTTTTGTTTGTCCTTCTCTTTCTGTCCTCAGTTTTGTCTGAGTCATTTTCCTGCCTTGGTTAACAAAATTTACTTGCTAAGTAAGTGTACATTTTTGATATATGAATTGGAAAGGAATGCTAACCCCCAGAAGGAAAACTGTGTTGAGGAGGTGAATGCAAACACACCTTGTACCCCAGAGAGGGTTATAGCTCTGGAGCACGGTAGGTGTGTTTGATGGGGTGGGAGAACCAGGTAAACAAATTCTTTATTCATTGTAACTGTAATCCCAAATATTTACTTTGGGTTTACTCATAAAGTCCTCAGGGCTGCAAGTGCTAATAAGAGCACTAATAAAAGCAATATAAACTCTTTCCCTCTTCTGAGCAGCCATTTAATCCAAGACAGCTGCCATGGATGTCTACCTGTTCAAGATACTTGCTGGTACTTAGCAGTTTTGGACATATGACAAAGGTTATTTCCAGGGTTTTTTTCCAAGTTCATGAAAAGTATGGAGGACATTTTAAGGGTGTTTTCTGGGGAGGGAATTATGGCCATCATAGGTTAAGGTGCTCTTGGAGGGCCTAGCAACTGCATTAAAGCACAAACCTAAGGAATACCAAACCCAAAATCCTATGATGATTACAGAAGGTATTACATTTCTTCTGTAATGCAGTCAACCTATGAGCAGTTAGATACTGTATCTGACAGCAGTCACAGAGGAGCACTTTCTTTTTCTCACACCTCCATATTTCTTCACACTCTACCAGCCCACTTTAATCTCAGACTCATAAATGGCTTGGAGATGACTACACTTACTCCTTTGTGCTAATCTATTCCCAGAAACTAGTGGCAGAATGAGGCTTTCAGGCAAATAAGGTGATCTTTTCCAAGTTAGTTGCTTCTTTGGGCATCACAATCTCCTCAGAAACATGCCATTTTTGTTGCAGGCCTCCATCTTTCCCTTTTCCTATGGCAGCTGCACGTTTATTCCCCCCAGCCCAAGGCACTTTATATTCCTCAGTGGCTTGGACATCAGTTCAGCATCTGTAGCTCTAGTCACAAAAGGATAAAAAAATTTATTATTCAGTAATTGGCTAATTCTCAGAAAATAAAAAGTTGTTTATTCTGTTTCCAAGAGTCAGTTTCAGAAGCTGATCTCTTCTTGAAAATGGCCAATATCAGATCAATATCTTAACAAAACTGGGGTTGTCTGTAACAGGACAGACCCTTCAGTAAATTTTCCTTTGCTTTCCTGAAAATCACTTAATGAACATCTGCACGTCCTATCTTGTCAAAATTTACATTTTTTCACCCAGATGAGTAAATTAAGTGACAGTGTCACTGACCCCTCATGACCATCCTGTTTTCATTTCAAATTCTGTGAATGACTGGACTCACAGCTAGTTTGGGTACATGCCCTGAAGGGCAGCTGCCTTTTACTGCTCCAGTTTTACATATTGGCACTTGGCCTGGGCTTCACAGAATCACAGGATGGTTGAGGCTGGAAGGAACCTCTGGAAGTCTTCTGGTCCAACAGCCACTTCATCTTCTAACTTGCTTTATATATCTATGTTGGAAGCACTTACAGCTGACCTGATCACCCTGTCTACCCTCCGCGGTCACTGGACAGAAAGTGGCAATCTCAAGGTGCAGTTTGTTTAATCTAGCACTAGTACCAGGTTTCAAGCGGGATGAGTCATGCCCAGAAACATCGTTGCTCTCAGCTAACTATGAAGAGAGCCCAATGCCAAAGCAGAAGTCTGCACTGAGAATGTCAAATCTGAGCAGATTTATCCTCATCTCTCATCTTTGTATTCACCTTTAAAACTCTCCTGACACAGCTCTATACACTCTTTGACGTCTCCTGGCTTATTGCTGAACTTGAAAATCTCACCCATGAGGACTGGATTGAATCTGTATTGCTTTGTCTGAACTAGTTCAGATTTTATAAGTGTTTTGAAATTGCAACTAAGTGATGATGGCAGACTTTTCCCATGCATCTTCAGATCCAGTGTTTGCTTACTAGGAGTCCTTAAAGAAATCAAAAGGGCCTCTGTGTATTGTCCATATATGTCAGAGAGGACCAATACAGCACAGGCCAAGAAATCTCTTGGGGGGCAAAGTGGAAATGGGATTCTATCACACTTCAGGTATGTCCATTCCTACTTACACTAAGGCGTATCTTCAGTAATTTACTTGCCTCTTCCAGCCAAGTCACTTTTTTCTGAAGAACAGAGTGCAGTGCTTCTTCAGTTTTCATCACCCTTTAAATAAGAGCAATCTGTTTCCATTTGTATTTCCTTGAAAGAACTTAATTTGCTAAATACACCGAGCAATATCCCCATCCCAAATGCAGCTCGTGCACTTAACCCGATTAATTGCTTTCTGGCAAAGAGAGAGCATATTTCCTGTTCATGTGAGGAAGTGTCCAGTATTTTTAACTGTAAGTGTCCTACTGGGCTTGTACCCTTACTCTGAAGGATCTTGGATCCTGCCCCCAAGGCAGGCTCTCTCTGACTCCTGCCTGCACGGAGAGCAGATTCAATATGAAAGATGCATGTCAGGGCCTGTGCAGCATGGCCTGGGCTACTGCTTGTTGGTGCTGGAGACCCACCTTCAGTAAAGCAAAGCACTCTCAGCTGCTCCCTGCTACTTCCCCCCTCCTTTTGTGTTGTTGTAGCATTAACTTTATCGTGTTTTGTACACAAGGATTCAATTTCTGCATTTGTTTAAATTACCAACTCGAGTTTTTTTCATAAGAACTTCTTCAAGTTCTGAGTACCTGGAAAAAGTTGTATTTTCCCTCAGGTATCAAATCATTATATTTCTCAGTGGTGAGCTTCCTTATATTAGTTCTATGATTCTCAGAAGCTGCCCCAATTTATTCCATCTGCTTCTTTGTCAACAACTTCATTGCCTTGCTGACTAATTTTCTTGATTTTCTTGCTCTGCTTAACCAACACTTTTCCTCCTCCTTCCTTTTTTTTTCTTTGGTGCATTGACATTTCATGTTTTATCTAGCCACTATTAGGCTGGCTTCTCTCCTAGTTTGACTTGCTTTAGAAGGCAACGCTTCTTTCACAACTTCTAGCACAACGTCCTTTCAGAAGGTAGCAGGACAGAGTCTAATTTAAGCGTGTGTGACTTAATACATAGGTGCGAATTAGTGGGTGTTTGTTATATTGCTCTCCTCTGTAGTCAGGCCATCTGAGCTATTGCCAGCTCCTGCTAAAAGTGTTTACCAAGCCAGGTGACAATAGCTAGATGACCAGATGAAAAGTAATATAAATTAAGAAGCTAGCAAGTAGATACAGAAAACAAACAAAAAGAAACAAAGCAACCACAAACTTTATTGGCTGTCTGCGTTTGAGGTGATTCCCAAGGCCCTCTCATTATTTTGTTCAGCCAAGAGCTGCCAGGACATGTCTGCAGCTGCCTGGAGTCATGAGCTGATTCCCTTGACAAGCTGTATGCCCTGGCACTGTCCCCCAAGCTACAACTTGCTGTTTACAGCAAAGCTTTTCTGATGAATTTCTTTGGCACACTGGCAATTCAGCTGAATATAAACACACTTCTGGAGACATCCTGTATCCCACGGTCATGACACTTCAGTTCTAAACACAGTCCTAATTCATGACTCCCCAGTTTGTGAAACACCATCTCAGATAGCATTAGCTTGTGATCTCCATGGGGCTTTGGAGAGTCCAGGCTGGTCACTTGGCCTGCCCTCTGATACTATCAGCTTACCAATAGACCGGTCAATTACCTTGTGCAAATGTCTCGCTTATGACAAAGAGCTTAATTAGGACCTGAATTTATGAGACTCAGGGCACATGAAGTTTCTATATTGCAGGCCCCAACAGCTACTTATTTTATAATCGGTTCAATGCGAACAAGAAACACAGCTCATAACTAGCTTTAGACAACGAGTAATTATGATAAGTTGGGGAGTACTCCAACTATAGCTTCCAGGTTCCTGTTTCTGATGACAGAAATACGACAAGTTTGAAGGAGCTTGTGAATTTGGAAGTGAAAAAAATGAGGTGCTCTTCCTTAAAAGGATTATTACACTCATCCCAGTGTTATAAAGCAGAACTAAGTCCAACGAAATTACCGAGGTGCCAGCCTCAGAAGGAAATTCATGTGTATGCAACCATGTAGGGCAGCAATGACTTGTCTTCAGACAAGTTAAGTACCTGTATGCTTTGTTGGACCTATAGGAGTACAAGTTACTAAGGTTTACCCAATCATAAGAACAACCTGCAATATACTCTGGAACCTGCAAACCTTTTAAAGCTTTTCTGCTGTTCATGGCAGAGAAAAAGGTGTTTCAAAATTCTCAGGATACATCACGGCAAACGATGGCAATGCCAGCCAGCTTAAAACCTCTCTCTGCAGAACTAAACATTTGTTCCTCCAAAGCTCTTAATTCTCAGAAGTCCTCCACCCATAAGCATGCTAAGACAGAAACTGAGCAAGTGAATTTTTATCATATAAAAATAATCACAGCTAGAAAAATTTCACACAAAAAATAGCAGAAAAAAAGTACAGATTAACTTTGACAGAAGCTCATCCATATCCAACTCCTTTTCTGTGATTTCCAGATGGCATCCATATTATCACTTGTTATGGAAGTCATGTTGATGGTGTCCTAAATCTGTCTTTCAATTGTCTTGCTGTGCTTGATGCTGATGTGGGCTTGTCCTACTTAGAATTCTTGACATTGTAAGAAGTGCCTTCTCTGAGGATTTTCTAGGAGCATTTACTTTGGAATAAGTCAATCTTTTTTAATAGACACCCTAGAGGTTTTCCACATCTCCTCACCAAAAAAAGTATGAAATCTGCACTGAAAGCATGTATTTCTGAGAGAGGTGTTCTTAATTTATGAAGGTGGTTTGTTGCTTAGATATTCACTGCTCATTGCCTATATTGATAAGTGAAACTGTTTTCTTCTTGTTCTTTCTGTAATACTTCTCTATGCTTTCAGGTGTTTTGGAATGAATATAAGCAAAATATTTTGAGTTCTTTACTTGAAGAAGAAATGTCTTTTGCACTAATATATCTTTAACAGATATGGGCATTCATAATAATGAAGATAATCCAAAGAAACCCAGGTCCTTGCTATAGTCACCCTCCTCTTGGCTAGGAGTGCAGAAATAATGCTGCGGTAAGGGTGAGGTGCATCATACTTTTAATTCTGGAAAAGTTAGCAGTGGCAAGTGCCAAGGTCTGTGAGTACAGCTGGTGTCCAAGCTAGGAAGTCCTTCCAGCACTTTAACTGCCACACAGAGCTCACTACCTTAGTCCATAGGGAGGCAGTCCATAAGTGGAGTGGAATTATGCGTGTCTTCTCTAAGAAGAAACACTTCAGTGTTGTACTTCTGGGCTCCTTACAGCGCTGTCCTCCTTAGTGCAGCTGGAGGTCCAGGCACATCTGCATGAGCTATATGTAGAAAGCTATTTGAACCAGACAGGCTCAGGTTATTCAGTCGGGTTCAGAGTCATGGTAAAATGTCTCTTTCATCTCTGGACTTGGATCCCGAAAGCAATGTAGCTACATTCATGCTAAGGGTTGGACTTGATGATCTCGGAGGTCTTTTCCAACCCAGTTGATTCTATGATTCTAAGTAAGACGTGCAAGAAACCAACCTGTATGTCCCTGCACCTGTAGCACTCTCCTGTGTCAGACCAGTAGCAAGTGGCAAGCAGACTATGTACCTTCCAGCCACTCCTGGTGGCAGGCTTAGCTGCTCTGTACAGAGCTCAGGATATTTTTTGGGAACTGCTTGTCTCTTCACTTGTTTTGCAGTCATGAAACTTGTTTCAGTCTTCTTTCTTCTGCTGTTTCCTGTTAAGCTGTTTTGTTATCCCTGTTATTCTCCCCACTTTATCAGTAGTTCTCTCACGTTTTTACCTATTTTGCTTTTCACAGCTTCTGTTTTGAAACTGAAGCAGCTCTTTGGATGCTGAAACATTGAGTCTTTCTGTCTTTTACTGCTGGGCTACTGAAGAGGTGTCTGTTGGTCCTCTCCATTTCAGTGAGATTCCAGTGACATGCCAGTGTTATGACTATGTTTGGCAGCCAATAGGGAATGTACATTTGACAGTAATTGTTAGGTTTTCCAGAAATGGCTTTCTCCAGCACTCTGGAGAGTTTCAAGGCATTTTACATGTACATAGAGTAAGTAGAGCTCTATGAACCAATTATTCACACAGCAAAATCTGACTTAATCATTCACCATTTTGATTAGATGCAGAACCAGTTCAAACATGCCCAAGATTTTAATATAATTGTAATTTTGCATTAAAATTGCTACCTAGGCACTATATGTCATCCCAAAAAAAACCTCAAGGAGCACATGCTGTAGCAAGGTACCAAAAGAACCTTCACCTTTACTGTTTTTAAAATAAGTTTCAATACTATATGTTTGCTTTTTATTTTTCTGGTCTAGAAGTAAACTTCATTAGTTCTTTCACTGCGTTGTTCTCCTTCAGTCAATGCTTGCTCTGCTTCCAACATCACTGAGACAGCACTGCCAGATTTCTGTCACAAAAATTCTGGAAGGTAACAACAGTGATTTTTCATGTATAATTTGCTTAGACTGGGCCACCTGCTAATAGTAATTTCAAGAATATTAAAACTTCTCTTTTTACCAGACATTTTGCCAGTTTCCCACCATAATTTCACATTTTTAATTCAATTTTCATTACTGGTGTGATCTACTGGACTTTTCAGGACCTGACTTTCATATGTGCTTTGCAAAAGGCAACTGCACTCCTCAGATTAAGTTGATCTCTTGTTGAGGCCAGTTTGGCTCCTAGTAGTTCTTTAAGCAGTGACGCTTGTTTTATGCAATGGAGCATGGAGGTGGTCTTACATCTTCCCAGAGCTAGCTGGGTTTTATCACTTGGGAATGACTTGCTAAAAAACCATTATTATCCGTTCCCAAATCCTTCCTCCTTGATTGTGTCTTTTTTGGGAATGCTCTGAAAAGTCATGGTAGGCAAATTCTGATTAGTCTCATAACTCTCATGGAAAATTGAATAAGTAACCACATAAACATTCCTCCCCTGCTGTTCCCCAAATGTACATGCTTGTGGTATCTCAGTCAAAAATCAGCCGGATTTTGCTGAGTTTAGCTGGGACAGGGTTAGTTTGCTTCAGAGCAGCTAGTTTGGGGCTGTGTTTTGGATTTGTGCTGGGAACAGTGTTGATAACTCAGGGTTGTTTTCATTATCACTGAGCAGTGCCTACACAGAGCCAAGGCCTCTTCTGCCTTGCACCCTGCCCTGCCAGCTAGGAGTAGGAGAGTGCACAAGGAGGTGATAGGGAACAGAGCCAAGACAGCTGACCCCAAGTGACCACTGAGATATCCCATACTATATGGAGTCATGCTCAGCATATAAAGCTGGGGTTAGAAGAGAAAAAGGGGGTTCTTTGGAGTGACGCTGTTTGTCACCCTGAGTCACTGCTATGTGTGATGGAACCCAGCTTTCCTGAAGGTGGCTGAACACCTGCCTGATGATAGCAAGCAGTGAATGAATTCCTTGTTTTGCTTTGCTTGCGTATGTGGATTTTGCTTTACTTATTAAACTGCCTTCATCTCAACCCACGAGTTTTCTCACTTTTCCAATTCTCTCCCCCATTCTACCAGGGGAAACTGAGTGAGCAGCTAAGTGGAGCTTAGCTGCTGGGTAGAGTTAAACCATGACATAGATGAAGATTCCTAGTTCCCTGATACCCTAGATAAAAGGGCTAGTAAAACCTTCATAATTTATAGAGTTTGTACTATCTTAGCATCTCCAGAGGGATGTATTTGCTAAATTTAGCAAAATGTCTAAGCCAGTTGTATTGCAAGGCGTAAAGCAAAGGCTAATTTTCCTGTAAAACTGCGGTCATGATCTAATGGAAATACTGTTTTTTCTATAGTGATGTGCACAGGCTGTGGGACTAAACTGCATGCAGGCACAATTTCATCCCCACTCAGGCGAAAAGCTTCTGCTATATGTAAGTGTGGGATTTGATGCAGATTATTTGATTTTAAAAGGAAAACTCATGAAGGATCTCAGTCTCCAGCACAGTTCTTTGTACAAAAAAGGAAGTACAGAGTTCTGCTTTCCTGAACATACAGAGAATCAAACAAATTGATAGAGTTTTCATCACCAAGCACCCCACAAATATCTCTTCTTAGGGTTGTATGGCTAAGTTTGCTTAGGCTGCTCTGAGGTCTGCCTACCTCTTTCACCACCTGGACTATGATAGAGTCTTCTAAACTTCATTTCAACTTCAGGATCAAAACAGTTCTTAGAATGCCCATGGTAATTACTGAGAAACTTCGGAGTAGCTGCCATTTTTCTTTCTTTTAGGCAAAGATATTACCAGTGTTTTGGGTAGAAAGTTGTCTTAGTCTCTGCTACGAGCACAGATAAAGGAACTTGCAGTTCTCCTGCAATTATCTCAAATGAAAAATGAAGGTTGCTTCTAATTATTCCAACCTGTTTTAATCCAGTTTGTAATCATATTAAATTACCAGGTTTCCTGCAATTTAGCCCTTCATATATCAATTACATAATTGATATATACTCTATGTTCCATAGAAATCTGCAACTCAAGGACAAGCCAAATTAACTTCCTTGTACTTAATTTTTTCTTGAATGTCATCCTTACACAGTTTCTTCTCTGCCTGGAAACTGGATTCAGTCCCAGGGGCCACCACTGGAGCCCCAGCTACACACTGCAATTCCATTACTCAGCTGAATAGAAAGAAATGCCCTTAACAACACTAATGTCATAGCTCGGAGTGGGAAACCTCTCCAGCCCAATAGACAAGGCATTGCTCATTCCAGTGTAACACCTGAAATTATTTCAGATTTGCTGATTACTTTTACATCCAGGAGCTAGAAACAGCTTCCCCTAAGCATTATGCCTGGAAAGAATTGAGAACTAGGTAGATTTTCAGGAGAGGTAGAAAGAGATGTTTTGCAAAAAGCACCCCTTCAAAACTTCTGAGGGCTGTTCAAGTAAAAAGGACTGGGTACTACTTCATCCCCCTTTGCATGTTTGCAGATGACTGCAGAAGGGGTAGAAGGCAGTAGAGACTCAGGACCAGGTGTTTGAGGTATGTTTCGGTACTAGGACCACTGCTGCTTGTTTGTTTCAAATAGGACAAGGAGTGCTCACTAGTACCATAATATCAAATCCTGGCTCTTTTATTGATTCATAGTGGATTCTTCAATGCAGACAGGTCCAGGAGCAAACACATGCTTTTAATTTCTGACTGGGTAGTCTACCAGTGGCCAAGGATTTGACATCAGTGTGTCAGCTAACATGAACTATGAGGATGACAGAGCTATGGAATTTACAGGAGTTGAGGATCTCTCTGGAGCTCTTTTGTTCCCAGGTGAATGACTGGACTTTTTTTTCCTGCACGTCCTGGCATGCTGTGCTGCAGTTCCAGCAGTGAAAGTATAGCTTATAATGATATGGAAAAAAACTAGTGAATGTAGGACAGTGCTAGAAGATAGGAAGGGGTCAGTCATGGATAGAGGTTATAACGGGTACAGAATCACAGGATGGCTGAGGTTGGAAGGTACTTTTGCAGGTCAGCTGGTCCAACCCTGATGCTCAAGCAGGGTCATTTAGAGGTAGTTTGCCAGGATCATGACTTCTGAAGATCTCAAAGGATGGAGACTCCACTACCTCCCTGGGCAGCCTGTGCCAATGGCTTGGTTGCCTTCACAGAAAAATGTGTTTCCTGATGTTCAGAAGTAACCTCACGTGTTTCAGTTTGTCCCTGTTGCTTCTGGTCCTGGGCACTACTAAGCAGAGCCTGTCTCACTCTTCTTTACTTCCTCCATCAGGTACTTACCCACATTGTTAAAATCCCCTTAAAACTTTTCTTCAGGCTAAGCAGTCCCAGCTACCTCAGCTTTTCTTCATAGGAGAAATGCTCGTGTCCCTTGACCATCTTTGTGGCCCTTTGCTGGACTCTCTCCAGTATGTCCATACTTCGCTTATACTGGGGAGTCCAGCACTGGACCCAGCACTCCAGGTGCTGAGTAGAGGAGAAGGATCACCTCCCCAAATCTGCTGGTAACATTCCTCCTAATGCAGCCCAGGACACCCATTAACCTCTTCATGGCAAGGGCACATTGGTGGTTCATGTTCAACTTGGTACCCACCAGGACCCCCAGGGCTTATTCTGCAAAGCTGTTTTCTAGTTGGGCAGCCCCCAGCCTGTACTGGTGCCTGGGGTTGTTCCTCCCCTTTGTACTAGTTGAATTTCAGGAGGTTCCTGTCATCCTATTTCTCTGGCTTGTCAAGGTCCCTCTGGATGGCATCAAGACCCTCTGGTTTGTCAGTCACTCCTCCCCATTTTGTGACATCAGCAACTTGCTGAGGGTACACTTTCCCATCATCCAGATCATTAATGGAGATGTTGACCAGGACTGGACCCAGTATTGACCCCTGGGCTACACTGCAGGTCACTGGCCTTCAACTAGGCTTTGTGCCACTGATCACTACCTCTGGGCCCAGCCATTCCACCAGTTTTCAACCCACTTCACTATCTGCTCACCCAGCTCATACTTCAAAAGCTTTTTTATGACAACCTTATGTGGGATAGCCTTAAAAGTCTTACTGAAGTCCAGGTAGACATTATCCACTGTTCTCCTCTCATCCACCAGGCCCGTGCATATCTTAAGAGACTTTAGATCAACAGATTTTGAAAATCAGATGCTCAGCTATTTTATAAATTGAAGAGTTTTACAAAGAAATCTTATATTTCTCCTTTGTAAATAGGAGAAAGTTGCATTTAAATATGAGAATATTTTGATGGTCTCAAAAACCCATAGATAAGGGGTTTTTTTCTGTAGGAGGAAAGAATCTGTTAACAAACTCTTGTTTCTCTGTAATTAAAGTGACTGCCTATCAGTGCAGCTGACAAAACCAAGCAACCATAGCACTACACAAGTTGTAACATTTCTGCACATAAGAACAGCATAACAACATACTTCCAGAACAATCTGTCATGGGTGGAAGCTTAAGCCAGTGTGTTTACAACTAAAGAAAAATCAAGACAGTTCTAGATTTTTTTTTTTTTAGGAAAAAATAAAGCAGCATATGGGTAAAATTGTTTAAGGAAGTTTAATGGGTGAGAAAAATGAAGAAAATGGAATCAGAACATAAATGGCTGTGACAAACTCCACAAGCTGAAACACTCACTAGCATTTGTGAAGGTCAAGCTCACTTCCCACGGAAGATTAAAAGAATGGTTTCTCAGCTTAATTTGCAAACAGGTAAGAAAATTTGGGGCCAAGGCAACTCCACTCACCTTTTGCAATTATATTACTAAAGGAAAATGTACTATATCCAGTTAAAAAGTCAGAGTAAAGCATCATTTCAGCAAAGAGGCGAAGGTCGAGTTTCACTAAGCTATAGCCTGACTGTTGAAATGTAACTATTCAGTAACACTAGAGATCATAGAATATCCTGAGTTGGAAGGCACCCACAAGGATCATCAAAATCCAAGTCCTGGCCCTGCAGAGGACAGCCCCAAGAATCATACCATGTACTGGAGAGCGTTGTCCAAACGCTTCTTGAACTCTGGCAGATATTTCCATGTTCTAACAATTTGCTGTTCATGGTGAGATAATGATAGCTGAGATACAACCTATGACTGGGTCTTCCATGAAACCAAACAGCACAAGGTATTACAGCTCTACTCCTACTGCCCTCATGGGACTGATCACAAAAACTTAAGCTGAACCTCATACCAAATCTTTATTGGTCTTGCACAAAAACGTGTTGGGTCTACAGTTAACAATACTCTTCACTAAAGCCCTGAAATGTCTATGTAAACACACATTCACCTAACAGGAATGTGAACCATTAAGCATGCTTAACATCAATCTCAGCAGTTTTTAAAATCCGCTCTACATTATATTCAGTTGTGAAACTCCACCAGATGAAGAATTGAGAGTAAGAAGCTATAGTGCACTTCAAAAACTACTGTAGAAGAAAGTTATCAGATGGCCTCCTTCCTGTTAAGGATGAAGACGAGGCACATCATCTTCCTGTTGCTCTTCAGAAGCAATTTTGTGTAAGTTCTGTTGTAAATTATGAGCTTATAGCCTCCTCTGGTATTCAGTCACCTGGATTAATTTTTGCATGACCACATAAAGGTAGGTCTTACTCTTTACTGATGTTTCAGCATATCAATCTCATATATCCCAAAGTTGGTGTTAAAGGGAAGTTAAAGCCACAATATTTTAATGATAAATAACAGTGTTCTGTAACCCCCTTCAGATAATTAAATAACTCTTTCTATAGATACACTAAAAAATGAAAAAAACCCACCTTAAAATCTTAAGTACTTCTTTAAACATAGTGTTTTAAATATACTGTCCACCTGTTCTGTGGAATTTACCCAATGCGTTGTTGGTAACAGAGCTGACTGATGAAAGTGATGGGAGACGACTGGTCTCATGCATGAAGCATGACCCTCCAGTAGCTGGCTTGTTTAATGGTCCCCTGCAGCTTGATGTGTTTCACCCCAAGCATTCCTTCTCCTACCTTAGAATCCTGCTGAACAAATTAAGTCATCAATTGGGATTGAAAAGTGGGGGAGAGGTTGCCTGCTCAGAGCAGTTACTCTAAAGGACATACAGTTCAGCAACATATTTGCATTTTAATTCTTCCTCACCATGCCACTAGACACAAGTGTTTATATGACATTACAAAAAAGGACACATCTCCCAAATATGACTTAAGACTATAAGCAAGGAAGACTTTAGTTGAAATACATCTAGTTCATAGCAGTGTGAACTGGAAGGACAGATGGGTGGGAAAAAACAGTTACCACATGAAAATCAAGGAATATAAAGTAAACTATTAAGCTTCCTAGCATTAAATCTTACTTTAAAAACAGTTTAAATCTACTTTTAGAGAAGGTCTTCATGTCTTCTCCCTGCCCTGTGCTCCTTCCCCCAGCTGAAATCAAATACCAGGCCTTGCTACTGTAAACTGGTAAAACAAAAACAGAAATGAGGCTTATGATGAGGGAAAAAAAGAAAACATTTGTAGTGTTAAAGCCTTTTATGAGTGAGGCAGCACAGATGTTACACATTTGTCCCAGACCTTGTATCCTGTTTTGAAAACCAGGCACAGATTTCTGATTTACCAGTCACAGAGCGTGTAGTTTCACTGCCTGAGGGTTTTAAGTGCCTGGAAATGTGGTTCTTCCCTCGCTTCTTGACACCTCCAAAGGAACGGATTAGTGAATTGATCACGGTTAAAACTCCTAGCAAAACAGAAACAAGACTATTTTTAAGCTGATTTGTTTCACTGTGCTGCTCACTGCACAGCTGAGGGTGTGGTGTGAGGGGAAATGGACTTGTACGAGGCAGTCGGGAAGCAGGAAACCTCTCAGACGGTGCTGTTGTTAAAGCCCATGTTTCATGATACTCAGCTTGTCACGAGGCAGCCGTTAAGATCTGGAATCCTTCTCATTGCAAAAATCTCTCTTATTTTTATTTTTTTCTGGTGAGGTGCTGAAATAGGTGGCTGCCAGGCTCCTCTCACTACAAAGAGCCCAGCTGACACACACATGCTCTTGTTGTGCTGCAAAGCCTGGAATTGCCCCTTTGAACAGAAATCGAAGTGGTAGCCCAGGTATGCTTTAAAATATATAGGAGTTAGGTGCTAACCACAGTTAGTTTGTATAAAGAATGCTTGAAGTCTTAGCATATAAAAATTTTGTTTAAATGCAACCACTGTATTCCAATTATTAATTACTGTTGGACAGACCACTGGAGTCTCTGCAGACCTTCAGTTAACATCTAGGACAACAAATTATGGCTCAAAACATAGTTTGGACACATCAACTAAAAAGTAAAACAAAAGACTGCTGCTAATCTAAAGTAAAAAACACAGACAACACAAAGAGGAGATTGAGAAACACCAGTAAAGTTTTACAGAGTTTTCCTTTGAATGCTTTTTAAGTTAAGTCTTTTTAAGAAAGGCCCTGGAACAGAGCCCCTCTGAGCTCATGTTCATGCTGAGCATCCTGCCTGCAGGTGCACTGAGGCTACCACTTTCTTGCAGTTCTGCATCTCAGCCGTAAGGTAAAATGTAGCCTACCTGGGTAAAAACCTACTGGTGCTTCTTAATATGCCATAACTTATAAGAATTTCAATGTTATTTTATACTAACCACTATATTTTTACATAATTATTCACATTATGTTGGTACATTAAATATATTTTAGCTTCAAAACGACATTTCTGAGGCCTTCTTCCTACTGCACCTCCTGATCTATTGGCTACTCCTTTCATTGTGCCAATATATTCCTTAATGGAGAAGAGGAATAAAAAAATTTCTGGGGTGGATTACAGCCCAATAATTGTTGATGAGATCAAGCAAGGCAAAGCCCAACAATGAAGGACATGAGAACTGCAGCAATGCAGAGATTGTTTCAGGAATTGGTCAGTAATACCATTTACTACCAGCTTGGTTAGTTTCTTTCCAGAAGGAATCTCATGGCCAGGCTTGTTGTCCTTGCAGCCCTATAAAACCACATGGAGGGACAGAAGTGTTTCAAGCTGCTCAGCAAAGGTTTGACATGGAACTGACACAAACTGGTTTCCCACTGGACTCCTGACTGGATGCTCAGATCCTGTGTGCTGAATATACACTAATGGTGGCTTATCCAGATGTACAAAAGAGGAATTCAGCCAGGGAGGAACACACAAGCCCTTATTTGGTTGGGTAATCGTCCCTTAAACACTACACCCTTAAGTTGTGCCAGGGGAGGTTTAGGTCGGACATAAGAAGAATTTCTTCACGGAAGAATGGAATGGGTTGGAGTCACCGTCTCTGGACGTGTTTAAGGAAAAACTGGACGTGCACTTAGTGCCTTGGTGATGTTCAGTCTTGAATTGGACTCTATGATTTTAGAGGTCTTTTCCAATCTAATTGATTCAGTGATCTATCAGTAATTGCCAATTACTCATCCCGAGTGATCACGCCTTTATGGGACGTTTCGGAAGACAAGTGGCATACCCGTGACACGGGGGTGCCGCAGCAGTGTGGCTGGATCGCCGGTGCCTCTCCAGGCGAGGGAGGGTCCCACAGCTCCTCTCACGCCCCTTCCCAGCACCGAGCCGGAGGGTTCGGGCACCGCCCGCCCTTTCTCCCCTCACGGCGCTGCCCGCCATGCGCATGCCCCGCCCAGGGAAACCTCGCGAGAAGAAGGAGGCGGTGGCGGCGGGTCCTTGTCGCCACCCGGAGGTGCCGCCCCGCTGTCCCCCCGTATCCTTCAGTCCATCGCGGCCATGGCGGCAACGCCGGCCTCGCCCGGCCCCCGTGGCCGCTTCGAGCAGGAGCAGGACCGCGCCGTCCGCGCCCTGGTGCGCTGCGTGACCGGCCTGCCCGAGGAGGAGCTGGGCGGAGAGCGCTTCCAGGCGGCGCTCAATTTCGCCTGGTCCAACTTCAGGTCAGCGGGAGCACTGGAGGGTCCCTGTGCCTGCGGGGTGTGGGACGGGGCCGTGTCCCGCCGTGCGCCGTGTCTGGGGGAGCGCCGGGGGCGTTTGCGAGTGTCTGTTAAGGGGTCAGTGACTGATACTCCGTCACGTTCAAATCTTGGTCTTTTAGGGGTTTTCTCCTGCCCTATGAAAAGGTGCCTTCCAGCGTTTTCCTGTAGGCGTCCAAAATTTTGTTTGTTGGAGGGAGGTAAGGTATGGTTATACATAAAGAGCAAGTAAAGAGGATTCTGCCAAATCGAGATAAAACTTCGACCAAGAATGCTGTGCTGCTTATGTGAGAGGTTATCAGTCTGCAGAAGAGGATGTGTTTGGTGTTTATTTGAGCTGGTCAGAAACGTGGGCTTTATTAACCTGTAATATGTATTATCTCTATCCTTTTAATTACATTGGCACCTTAAATGCCCTTACTGAAGTTTTACATGCTGTCTTCAGTTATTACCGTTATTGTTTCAGTGTCTTCAGCCAACTCGAGTTGGACTCGATGATCCATGTGGGTCCCTTCCAATTCAGAATATTCTGCGAAATCTGTAAAACCTTTACACGATGTATTTCTAATTACCTATACTGTCACTAACTGCTGCCTTTTCAGAATCTTCTGTGCTTGCATAAGTTGATGCAGCAAGTATCTAATCCGTGTAAAATCAATGTTGCTTTACATTTTTCAAGGTGATGAAGTCCATTTTTGGGGGAGCAATAGCATAACTGCATTGCATCTGCGAATCCTAACCACTAATAGGCTCAAATAAAACTATTTTGATATGCAAATCTGACCCTCTGTTTTGGTCACCCGGTTGCTTGTGTAGCTGTGTTCTTTTTTACATTGAGGAATTGGGTTTTTTTGGTTTTGTTTTTTTCTTTTTATGTTTGAAAACAACATTTCAGGAAAACAGAGGGTGCAGAGTGAACAACAAACTTTTTTTAATGCCATAATTGTTGTCCAAGAAATGTGCCTGCAACATCAACCTGAGATTGTCTGGTTTCATATTTCCAAACAGTGAGATCTTAAGTTGTAGAAGAAACTGTCTTTAGTTTCAAGTTTGTGAAAGTTGTGGTTTGTATTGCTAAATTTGATGATGTGTCTGTGCTGTAGTTCTCAGTCATCTGTTTATTTCCATGCAGCGTGCCAGTTCTCTTTTATTCATGATGTTCCCAACTTGCCTAAAAAAATTGATAATTTTGTGTGTGTGTGTGTTAGGGTCATTAATTAAAGCTTTAAGTAATAGACTAAAGAATTTTCACTAGTAACTTCCCTGCAGCTTAATTTTTATTTTCAGTGCACATCCTTGGTTTGGGTTTTTTATTGTCTTTCCGATACGAGGTTCTAAATCTTCCAGTTCTTAGACTTAACACAATTTTCCATTTGAATTAATGATTTCCTATGTAAGGTAATGTACTGTAATAAATGACATAAGTTGTATTTTCTTAACCTAAATGCCAGCCACCTGGTCAGTAATACATTTTATGATGCTTTCCAAATCCTAATACATACACAGCTGAAATCAGATTAATGGGTCTGTAATAAACAAATTTTTTTTCTTTAATAGTGGCCTGTCTTCATCTTGCAGTGATACTTGAGATCTGCCTACAGTTTCACTTTCTAGTTCATTATTTTGACATTGAGGTGACTTCATATCATCTTTCCAATTTCAGTCTGTTTAGCTTAACTTTTGCTCATGATTCGGATTCAGTAGTTTTCATTTCTGTTTGTGGTCACAAGAGGTTTAGGCTTGTATTCTGTATAGTTGTTGCTCGAAAAATTACATTGATAGCCCACATATAGAGTGTCTTGACCTTGTGCTCACTGCCGTCACATCTTAATCTCTCTTCTTTTTCTGTCTGTATCTGAAGAACCTATTTGTAGCTTAATTTATTCTGCAAAGTCCATCTTACCTTTCACGAGTTGTTTTGTCCCTGCACGTATACCTTTGTTGGTATATCTGTTTTTATTTTTGATTAAACTCTCTTTTTTCCTAGGTACTCTCCTTTCCTCTTTATAAAAAGGAGCTTTTTTTGGGTTTAGAGGCCTTCCCATGTGGGTGTTTGTTTTGTCTGTGCCTGTGATGCAAGTCCCAGATAATTTTGGTGCCTGTGACACCAATGCCTTCGACAACACAATTCTTGATCTCCTTGCTCCACTTGACTTAGGAGACAGCATACTTTAATTGCTTAGTTCTCTGATACAGTAGTAATTTTCCATTCAGCTTAAAGTGCTGGTTAAATGTAACCTGCATTCAATTTTTCCATCTTTCAGGTCAGTTGTAGTTAATCCTTCTTGAGCTAAGAGACACCAAGATTAATTTTTGTTGACACTTAATGCTGTTGCTGCATTAAATGTGCATTTTAAAACAGGTAATGTTGTCTTCATGTATGTGAATCAGCTTTATTTTCTTCCTTACTTAAGCTTCCTTTTAAACATATTCTAATGTAGATTTCTTACACAGATTTCACCGTTTTCTTGATGTGAACAGTCATAAAGTAGAGAGGACAATAGAAGGGTAAGTTTTATGCCTGTATGCTAATAATGCATAGGTTCTCTTTTTTTTTTTTAAGCATTTTTTATACTATTTTTGTTATTAGAATACATGAGAAATTGATAATTCATTCTGACCTTGGAAAAGCTGCAAGCTGGAAAAGACTAACAGAAAAATTTCTGAACTTACCACTCCCAAGTCTTGAAGAAACAAAGGTATGTACGTTGCCATTGCCGTGTTCCTTTTTCCCATCGCTCTTGCATTTGTACTGATGATGTGGCTTCAATTGTAACGTTGTGTTGGAAATTTCAGGTGACTTAGCAGTGGACTTTGCAGTTGCTGTTCAGGTCATGGATTTCCAGAAATGCAAATGCATTTATTGTCTTTTCAGGGTTTCAACACGTGCAGTTTCAGGACTTAAAAGTACATGATCTCATTGCAGAGCAGATGTTTTAGGGTCAGCATTGTGCCAGTGTTGTAGCTGGAGTCTAGGTGAATCTGGATTCCTCTCTGTTCTAAACCAACAAAGAACTGAGCAGTTCTTATTCTTTGCCCAATTTTTTTGACCTTAAGTAATGCATCTGGATGTTTTGGTTGTAGTGTTCCCAGTTGGAGTGCTCCTATCCTGTAGCTGCCTTATTGAGACTATGTATGTGTTTAAGCATCGATACACTTTCTGTCAAATCAGTTTAGGATATAGAGTGGATGAATATGGCAAAAGTTGTCTCAGGTATTTTCCAGTGTAGCAGTGTAATAATGAATGTTGAAAGTATCTAAGATTTTTCTTTTATTTTTCTTTTTAAAAATGCTACTGGATATGGCTGGAGGTAGATATCTCATATTTGGGTAGTTAAATGGCATTTAGTTTTTAGCAGTGACATAACTGGGAAGATAGAGTATTTATCAGTTTCTCTGACTGGTAAGTGAAACACCAACTCACACATGTGATTGTCAATGACCTACAGGTTCTCTTTGAAAAACACTTGTAAAGTCAGTAATGTTCTGTAGGAACATAGTATAATCCATGTATAGTAGATCAGTATGATGCTGCTTTATCAGAAATTTGAATTATTTTTTCTAAAATGCAAGTGGATCTCATTCGAAAACAATTTTGTAAGTGTGTTTATGTATGTGTCAATGTGTATAGGATGTAGATCGCAGAATTTCCATGTGTCTAGATATGAAGTGGTTGAGTGAAGAGCTCTGTAAAGGTAGAAATCAGGCTAGAGAAAGATCTTTCTATAGTAAGAAATGGTTGTGCAGATTGTAAGCAGATTTTAGGGAATAGCGTAATACAAATCTCTGGACCTTACCAGTGTTGGCACAGTATTCTAACCTGATTGAAGGGGCCTGTTCACAACTGAATTATTGCAATCCTGGAGTTTAAGATACATCCTTAATGATTTCTGTAGATTTTCAGATGCGAGAAGATAATATGAACATAATATTAAAATGTAGTGATTTTAGCTAACTTCACTTTAACCTCTGTTTTAAATAATTGGCCATGTGAACAGACTTGGTTTCCTGCAGGCCCGTTGCCTGTGTCCTTCCAGCTCATCCACATTAATGTAGCTTTCCCATTGTCCGTTGCCCTGTGATTTTCACAGTACTTGCATCTTTTCCATATTCTCTGATTGTCAGCTCAGTAGGAGGGAGCTTATGCTGTGGCTACTTTTGAAATATTTGTATACTGATGGGCTAATTAATAGGCAGAAGAATTATGTGACAGATGTTACTTTTGTAATTCAGGACTGGGGAATGGGAACTAATGGGTAGTATTCATGCAGATAACAGGCTGAGTTTGTTCCTAAAATCTTTCAGTCCACTTACAGGCTTGCTTTTTTTCTTTTTTTTTTACTATGTCTTAAAGACAGATACACACTATGCTATACTGTCTCTTCTATTGTGTTTGTCTGATTCTCCATCCAACACCACCTATGTGGAAAAACCAAGAGTCAAAGAAGTGGGTAAGTTTACAAGATGTTTCTATTGCTAATGAAAGATACAATCTGTTACTTCAATCTGATAAGAAAGACATTTTTCCTCTCCATTTTATGATCTGCTGCACTTCACATTGCTTTGTTGGTTGTTTTCTTTATAATTTATGCATTTAAAATAGCTTGCAAATGCTCCCTACCCCTGTTTATGTTACAACACCTGATTAAGTTTTCCAGCCATCAAAGTACCTTGGGAACTCTCTTTGACTTGTACTGCTGTCACAAACGTTCTCTACCTGTTCAACAGTGCTTACGTGCTCAAAGACAGACAGTGGGTTTCTATCCCGAGTCTCTGTCTTGCACCTCAATAATAGATCTGCTGAAACAGCTTTGGTGACGTACATTGCCATGTTCCCCATATAATCAAGGAAAAGGAGATACATTTGAAGGTTTCCAGAGGGAGATCCCAGCTGCGTGCTTTCTAAAGTAGGGCTTCTTCACTCAGTGCCTTAAAATGAGGCTTGCGCTTAAGTTTGAGTGGATACCATCCCCCATTTGTTTACAGTGTTGTATCATAGACTGAAAGAATATTTCAGACTAACCTAAAGAAAATCTTGCATCTTAAGATTCCTTTTTGAATGATCTCTGCACATTCCCTCGGCGGTGTTTTGAATGCACTTTCAGCCCATTCCAGGAATGTGAATATGAAGAGGTTATCTCAAACAACACTAATTACAGTTGAGTAAGCTTCATGTTTAAGATGTAATATGTTGTGTGGTTGTTACTTTTGAAGTATTGCACATCACATCATGGATATGTGGTGTCTTTTTTGGAGAGTAAGACAGTCCTTGGTTTATGTTGTTTACAGTCCAGGATCCATGTGCATATGTAAATTGTACATTTAGAATGTTTCCATTGAACTAAATGGGACTAGTCACAATAAGTGATGTGTTGCAGTCTTGCATGTTTTTCCAGGATTGAAGTGTTGGGTAGTGTAACGTAATACAGATAAATGTGCCAATGGCACAAGGTATTGCATATTTGGAGTGTTTAAGCAATAAAATTGAGAATTAATAAGGGATATACATGGTGGATGCATCACAATTTACATGTTGTGTTGGAAGTGCATAACCTTGTTAAAGGAACAGTGGTGTAACCTTAAGTGGAAGGGAATGCCTTCTATTTTAGGTTGAGGGTATAAAGGTAATTTTAACTTTGGAAGTGTTTTTAGAGGAAAAGAAATTCAGAGTTTTGAGATATTTACTATTTTTATATTTACACTTCTCATAGAAAAGGAAGAAGAATTTGATTGGGGAAAGTATCTGATGGAAGGAGAAGAAATTTACTTTGGTCCAGGTGTAGATACACCCGTAAGTAATTTCTTAAGGTAAAAAACCCAAACTGTATAAACTCGTTTGAAGTATGTTAAAGGTCTGGTTGAGTTGTCCTAGTTTGTATGCTCTGCATGTTGATTCTTGTAGGATTCCCCAGTACATTGCTTAATACCATGAAATACATACAAACCCAAGAAGAATAACAGTAATAAAGACACTTTTGTTTTTCACAATGTTTTAACTTAATCCTGCAATTGAACTAGCTGCTTCTGCTCACCTCTACTTCCACCTCATCAGAAATTTCTGTGATCAAAAGATCACAGAAGTTCTGTGATCTTTTCCAGATCTCTCATTTGCCTGGTTATTCATGTTATCCATAACTTAAATCAGTCTCTGTTAGATAGTTATGTTAGTCTTAGTGCCCTGAATTTACTTTATAGTGGAAGAAAGAAGAAAATAGTTTGTGTTTGATTTGAATAGGAACTGGATATAAATCTGTCTGCCATGTTGTACTGAAGTAAACTGGGGTTTGTTGCACTTAATAGGATTGGTCTGGAGAAAGTGAAGAGGAAGAAGACACTCAGCCCTTGAGCAGGGAGGACTCGGGTATTCAAGTAGACAGGACACCTTTAGAAGACCAAGAGCCAAATAAGAAAACAGTACCTAATGTTTCCTGGAAAGGTTAGAATAAGCTCTAATTCTTCTGATATAGTCATACATACTGAAATATAGCAAGCTAGTGCAGCTTTATTTATTATTCTTTAGTGAGGTATTCTGTTTTAGATTTATAATTTTAGTATAAGGTGCACCTTACTGTTCACTACTGATGGTTTTTTTACAATAAAGAAGCAATATGAAAGGTTTGGTCTGATTTCTGTTGTTGCTAAAGGAGAAGGATTCTGTTTCTGTGGAAATATACGTGGACATTCCAATATTGAAGTGAAAACTTATATAGTAAATGTAGCATGTAGTTATATGGATATAATGTACATTTTTATTATTAAGTATGAGAATGTGGAAATAAAATTTGGTTGAGAACAGAAATAGTTGACTCTGTTCTGGGTATCAAATGTTTCTGAAAAAATAGTTTTATGTAATTAAGATGCTAGTGGCTTTCTCTTGAGTAGCTTCAGGGAGTATTAAATGTAGCTGTATATTTTTTTTTAATAGAACATTGTCATTACCACCTAGGGAGTCTTTCTGCTGTGCCTTTTGCAACTGGACTTGCCGATCCCACATTGGCCTTTTTAGCCATCAGTGTGCCTGTAGCAAGTGTGGGTAGAGCCCTTCCCAAATCTTCGTTCACAAAGCCAAGCCGTAATTGTAGGATACAGGTTACCTTTTATATGACAACTGCACAAGCAGTAACTATCTAACTGGGATTAGGTAAAGTTCCTTTAACAATCACATTTAAGAAAATGATTTTAGGTAGTGTACTAAATGCCTTGTAAAAAGGAACGTAGTGATGAAAATGATGATATTTGGCAGTTTATTTTTTAAATCGGCTTGTTTTTTGTATATAGCACTTGAGAATTGCCTGAGACAGAAGCACATTTTCTGAGAAAAATGGACACCATATAAACCATATAAATTTCTAAGCTTATAGAATCAGAGTATATCCTGAGCTGGAAGGGACCCACAAGGATCATCAAAGTCCAACTCCTGGCCCTTCACATGACAGCCCCTGGAATCACACCATGTGCCTGAGAGCATTGTCCAAATGCTGCTTGAACTCTGTCAGGCTTGGTGCTGTGGCCACTTACCGTGGGAGCCTGTTCCAGCCACTCTCTAGATGAAGAACCTTTTCCTAATATCCAACCTAAACCTCCCCAGACACAATTTCAGGCCATTCCATTGGGTTCTGTCACTGGTCACCACAGAGAAGAGATCAGTGTTTGCCGCTCCTCTTCCCCTCATGAAGTTGTAGACTGCAATGAGGTCTCCCCTCAGTCTCCTCCTCTCCAGGCTGAACAGACCAACTCCTCATATGGCTTCCCCTCATAGCCTTCACCATCCTTGTAGCACTGCTTTGGACCCTCTCTGATAGCTTAATATCTTTCTTATATTGTGGTGACCAAAACTGCACNTGAGAGCATTGTCCAAATGCTGCTTGAACTCTGTCAGGCTTGGTGCTGTGGCCACTTACCTTGGGAGCCTATTCCAGCCACTTTCTAGATGAAGAACCTTTTCCTAATATCCAACCTAAACCTCCCCAGACACAATTTCAGGCCATTCCATTGGATTCTGTCACTGGTCACCACAGAGAAGAGATCAGTGTTTGCCCCTCCTCTTCCCCTCATGAAGTTGTAGACTGCAATGAGGTCTCCCCTCAGTCTCCTCCTCTCCAGGCTGAACAGACCAACTCCTCATATGGCTTCCCCTCATAGCCTTCACCATCCTTGTAGCACTGCTTTGGACCCTCTCTGATAGCTTAATATCTTTCTTATATTGTGGTGACCAAAACTGCACACAGTACCTACACACCACCACACAGTAGAGCTTATTTTTTAGGACTTCTGCAGCATTTAGGAGATGTGGCATTTCTTTGTACATTAATTTGTGCATGATGGTGTCATATATATGAGTTCAGTGAAGTGTAAATAGTTGTACATGGTAATTGATTTGAACAGCTCTGCAGCTGCGCAGATAGGCTTATTAATAACTTTTTTCTGTGTTTTATAAGCATTTCCTGCATAAATAGAAGTATGTTACTAACTGTCACGTTTTCACAGTTGGTGAACCTGATGCCCGCAGTTGGCTGGAGCAACATGTTGTTCCTCAGTACTGGACAGGAAGAGCTCCTCGTTTTTCACATAGTTTGCACTTGCATTCCAATCTGGCTGCAGTCTGGTAAGAAAAATAGTGTCACTTACATATTCCTTACTCGCATACAATGCTAAATATTGACTTTATTAAGCATGTTTAGTTGGAATCATAACAATAGTATAGCTATTACAATTCACTTAAAAACAGAATTAAAGGGGTACAAATTGATAAGATCAAAAAATGAGCTGTTTATTGAATAAATGAACTTTATTAATAGATTTCTGTGCTTTTATTTAATTTTTAATAAGTTTCTCCTGTCAGGTTTCAAAGAAGCAAATCTTATTGTTGAATTTTGTTTGCCTTGACCCTAAGGAAGGTCTTGAGGAACTAATATTGGTGGGTTGGAAGTGGTTCTGGAAGTGAGAAGTTCCCTGAAGTTTGTTTGTTTGTTTTTGGTGTCTTCTTTACAAAGTTAGTCTTAAACACAGATTTTGTGTGGGGAAGGAATATGAAGCAGTATATTGCCATGATCTGCCATGGTCTTGGAAAGAAAATGAGAATTAAAAAAGTTCAGAAAAGACTGGTTCTTTCCTGTCCCAAATTCTGACATATCAGTGCTGTAGTAATAAAGTTCATTAGGTTTGTCTTTGGTTTCCTTAATTGAATCAATTTCTTAATCAAGGAGCTGTTTTAGTGTAAGTTGGTTATCTAACCACTTATAACCCAAATTTACAATGAATATTAGAAAATCAGTAACACAAATAAAGCCGCACTGCAGATGTATGTTATATATATGTATGATATATAACCAGTATTACTTAATTTGGACTTCTAAATTTTAAGCAGATTTACATAACTTTTGCCACTGATGATATTCATGACTAAAAATGCTAAAGATGTAAGTACTTGTTCTGTACTTTGCTAAAATATGAAAAGTATTGTGGAAGGTTTACAAAGAATTGTGTAAGACGGGATCATAAGAGAAAGTTTGTAGGTGGCTATGAAAATTTCCATTTCTTAAGTAAATTTTTGGACTAAAGTGTGAATTTCCTTATATGGATTAAGGCAATTGATATTTTACTTTCTAGCTTAGTATTTTTCCCAGAAAGTAACAATAACTTTTCACAGTGTTGAATGAAATTGAATAATCAAGGATCAAGAATTTAAAAAAAAAAACAAAAACAACCCCCAAAACCCAGTGAAAATCCAGTCCTTCAGGCATTTGCTACTTAATTGCTTGTCTTGCTGTGTAAGACAATGATATTTGAATGTTTTCCATAGTATCTTACTTAACAATATGAAAACGAACTGTGCTTTTGTTTACATACTTAAATCTGCTCAGATTCAAGTAGAACAAAACTGAGCGTTAGGATTATTGCTTCATTCTTATTTTCGGGTGATTCAGCTTGTATTTCAGCCATTAAGTTGTTTTCATTTCCTTTTTTCCTAAGGGATCACCACTTGTACACCAGTGATCCTTTGTATGTGCCAGAAGAGAGAACTCTAGTCACAGAAACTCAGGTTATACGTGAAACTCTTTGGTAAGAACAGCATCACAAAGCTTGTGCTTTAACTTTTAGTATTTCTCTCAAGGAAATGAGAGATCTGTCTCTGAAGACATCTTTGAAGAATTATTACTGAGCTTTTAGTTTGCACTGTTTCTGGCAATAGAGGTGCTGCATGTGTGTGTTAACCGTTCACATTTGAGGCACTGGAACAGGTTGCCCAGAGAAGTTGGGGATCCCCCATCCTCAAGGCCAGGTTGGATGGAGCTCTGAGCAACTTGGTCTAGGGAGAGGTGTCCCTGTCCATAACAGGAAGGTTGGAACTAGGTGATCTTTAAGGTCCCTTCCATTCTGTGATTCACAAAGAAGAAAGTAGTATACTACCTCTTGTTTGCATCAGTTCTTCAGATCTAATTGTTAAAAAGAACTAATTTGTTCTTATCCTACCCCTATGGATTTTTAATACAGTGTCCGATTTTAGAAAGCAGGTAGAGTCATCCTATAGCTGGGAAGTATCTCAGTGATAAAGAAACTTTAAGAAATGTTTGCTGGGTACCAGTGTTTACGTGTTGTTGTTCTAGCAACAACTTACAGTACCAATACCATTGTACTTGATCTGTGGTCTCCTATTGCTCAAAGAAAATAAACTTACAGGCAAGGGAGAGCTGCTTCTTTTATGAATTATATAATTATAAATGCATTAAGGGGGAAAATTACTACTCTTTTTGTTTCTTTTCAAGGCTACTTTCAGGAGTGAAAAAGCTTTATATATTTCAGCTGAATGATGGAAAAGTGACTGTACGGAATGATATTATTGTAACTCATTTAACCCACGTAAGTTGTTTCTGAATCTCAGCTGAATATATCTGTCATTAGAAAGATGTAATTTGGAGGAATAGGAAATTAAACTACTTGTGGAAAAATCGCATTTCTACAATGGTGTTTTTTCTAAATCGAGGACAGCTGGCTTAATAAAACTGAACGAGCTGTTCCTGTATCTGATAATATGATGAAGCAATAGCGATTGTAGAATTTTATAATATTGTAATTCCTAAAGATAATATTGTAATTCAATTTTTAGGCTTTATAAAATACAATTCTTATTAGATGATTCTAAAAAGTATGGTTTTTTTTAGAATTGCCTGAGGTCTGTATTGGAGCAGATAGCAGCATATGGTCAAGTTGTGTTTAGACTACAGAAGTTTATTGATGAAGTGATGGGACACAGCCCAGAAAGCATAATGCACGGAACAGTTTCCACTCCAAAGAAGACTAATGAAGCCCCATTCAGAACCTACCAAGCTTTTATGTGGGCTTTGTATAAATACTTTATTAGCTTTAAAGAAGAACTTACTGAAATTGAAAAATGCATAATCAACAAAGGTACAGTGCGAGGGAATTTTTACAAGAGGGGGACACACAATTTAATAACATTGACAAAATTTGCTTTTCTGTTGGATGTTCTTTTTATACATCTTGGGGTTTTTTTCCAGATAAAACAGTCACACTTTCAATAGTAATAGATAAGCTGTCTCCCAGACTGGCACAGCTAAAGATACTTCACAAAGTTTTCAGCACAGGAGTAGCAGAAGTGCCACCTGACACCAGAAATGTTGTACGAGCATCTCATCTGCTTAATACTCTCTACAAAGCTATTCTTGAGTATGACAGTGTTGGAGAGGCATCTGAGCAAACGGTAGGGGAAATAATTCCTTCCTTGATAGAACAACACACTAGAAGATTTAGTAATTATTGTTTTCTGACATGAGTTCACTCAACCTGGGCAAAATTGGATTTATGAGATCAGCAGTGGTGTTTTTTAGGACTGAGGGGAGGAACTATGGGGAATCAGAGGCCAGGAAACTGATTGGAAAGAGGGAATTTTGGAATAGCTTTCCCTCCTATTTCTACAGCTGCATAATTCAGTTACTGCTGAAATGTGGGGGTTTGGAATTTTTACATTAACTTGCTGATTATACTACTGAAAATACAGTCCATGTCATTATGTCTTTTTGTTTTCCTGTTTTCTGTTATGAAACCACAGAATGTTTTATGACTACCCCTCACTGTGTAAGAGATGTTAGAGTGAAAAAGTGCTGTTTGGGTGTAACTGTGATTACAAAAGTAGCAAGGGGAAGCATGAGCAACACAGGCTTCCATTGAAACTACTAAAGCTGCAGTTTTTAGTTTTAACATTCTGTCTTTAAAATCCTTTAGTGTAGTTATGTATATCTAATAAACTGTGATTATACAACTAAGAAGTTAGGCTTTGCCTATACAGCTTTCAATGCTTAGTATAAAAACATTCAGGCATTTTTATCTTTTTAATTTGAATTCAGGTATCACTTTTGTTCTCTCTCTGGGTTGAAACTGTGAGGCCATACTTACAGACAGTGGATGAGTGGATAGTCCATGGTAATTTATTTGATCCTGCAAAGGAATTTATTATTCAGAGGTAGGCATGCTGATACTAAACATACATAGTGCATTAACATCCTTTTATGTCCTCTTTTTTGGGGTTTTATAGTTGTGTTTTCAGTGCTACCAACAGGGCTGATCTCAACTTTTATTTATGTTTCATTTTAGGCATCTAATTTAGATTGTTTCCCATCTGACTTCAAAGACAAAAACTGCATATCTGATGTAAACAACAGAAAAACCCGAAGTGAACTACAAATTGGGTTTCACCTACTCTAGAATTTTTCAGCTTTCCCAGTAGTATTTGCTTCAGTTTTGCATTCTAAATAAATCTGCAAGTTGGTCACTCATCATTTTGAGATTAAGGATGCATGCCACTGTGAATAGTTAACTTCCTGGACAAATTTCATTATAATTACTCTATTTGCATTGTTTTGAGGGTTTATTTGCTTGTGTTTTATCTCCTCTGACCTGATGGTTTATCCTGCCAAGGCAATCATCCATTTCAGAGTGTCTAGATAGTTTGCGATATAAATGTGCTAATTTTATATAGTTTTAAAAATGCTTCATGAATGTTTTAAGACAAAGGCAAAGCATAGAACAAAGATTATATTTATATCCTAAAATGAAGTTTCATCTTTTGAAAAGGGCAATGCTCAGGAGCTTTTTATTTCTTTGCAGAAACAAAAATGTTCCAGTTAATCACAGAGATTTCTGGTATGCTACCTACACATTATATAGTGTGTCAGAAAAGACGGAGAATGAAGAGAAGATGAGTGATAATGCCAGTGCCAGTTCTGGCAGTGATCAGGCCCCTTCAAGCAGACAGCACACTATGGTCTCTTTTCTGAAACCTGTGCTAAAGCAAATTATAATGGCTGGAAAATCCATGCAGCTGTTGAAGAATCTTCAATGCAAAGATGGCTCTCCACAGCAGGCTGCGTCAAGGGGTGAGAGTCAGTTTGTGCCCTATCGTGCCTCAGGGTATCTAACAGTATCGGTGTATTTTTGGTAAGAGTGTTCCCCCGGCTTTAGAATAATAGAACACTCCATGGTTGGTAACTACAGGTCTTACAGAAAACATTCTTCCAATGCAAACAAGTAAAAAGAGCAAAGTTAAAAAAGTTGAGTGTTCCATTTTCTTTTTGTGTCCTTAATTTTTTCTTAAACTTCTTTTCATGTGCTTGCAAAACAATTTTTTTTTTGTTATGAGACAAAGCAGCGTGTATGTTCTAATGGTAAAGATTTTTTTAATAAATAATTGTGTTCTATTACTAAGTGGTTCAGTAACTCTGAGATAGCATGTGGATTTTTTTTTTTTAAAGCTTACTCATAAGTAGATGAAAGATATTTGGATATCTATGATATTTATCTTGCGTGATTGTAAAATGTAATACAACATTGTAACCAGTGTTGGACCTTTTTTTGGCTATTTTTTCTTTTTAAGGAAACGATTTTTTTCATTTTGCTGCTCCTTCATGTTTAAAAGTAGAGATAATTAAGTTATTTTAGAGACTCACTTGGTCTCACCCTTTGATGTGAGAGTATCATCTATTTTATTGAATAGTGAAGGGTTGTGTCAGGTGCTAAAAATTAACTGCCTTTGCAAGTGAAGTAGGAAGTTCTTTAACAGTCTCAGAAATATTTCATATTTCAGACACCTGTTCTGCAATCCCTTTGAACATATGCCTGACCTTAGGTGTTGGACTAGTCCTGTCATTTCAAATATGTATTTGGGGGTTGGGTTTTTTTCTGAATAGTGGCCTAAGTTCACTATTTTAAAAGTTAGCCAGTGAATGCTGGACTATGGAGTTCTTTTTTTAGTTCAGACGATGTTTTCTCCTTGAAGAAAGTCTTACTGCAGAATGTGTTGCCCAATTCAGATGCTGAACGAAAGAGTTTATACACGCTGTTCTTGGAATCGGTGCAGTCTCGCCTGCGGCACGGGGAAGAGTCTGTTCCTGACGCTATTACAGAACAGCAGGCCACAAAGCAGAGCCTGATAAAGATGCAGTCTATAGCAGAAAGACACTTGGAACTGGATGATGTCCATGACCCACTGCTGGCTATTAATTTTGCCAGGTAAATGAATGATCTTCCTCCTGTGTGTATTTGAGAGCAACATTCTGCCTTGCGACATTTGGTAGACCACATTTTCATTGCTGCTGCTGCTGCTGGAAACAAGCAAGTGCAGAATAAAGAGGAACATCAACAGTCAGTGACAGAAGCTAAATATGCACTCCTCTTGTGCTTGTTTAAAGAAAAATGTGCTATTCGCAATCGATAGCATAGAAAATTGAAGTAGTCTTTATGATGACAGGCTTTTAGCAAATAAGTGGTTTAATAGGGAATGCCATTGTAAAATCTGAACTTTTAAATGAGTTTGATTGGAATTTGTACACAATGTCCTTGATTTGTACCAGGGATATTCTTAGAAGAATGCAACTTCAGTTGTGCTGTGTTTAAATCATTTAATTGTAAAAACTAACTAACATTCATGTTAATTGCATAGAAATTCTTTGTTCATCGTAATGAGGGAAGTCCTGTAGGGTTATAAATAAATGTCTTGGAAATTAGCAGGAAAGGCAAACTCTGAAAATCTCATTTATTTTGTGATTACAGATAAGAAAATAGCTTTTTATGTTTTTGCTAAATACTAATTGTCAAGATACATGTTTTCATTTCAGTCCTAGGAGGAACATGTTGTAAAGAAATCATAATTAATAGTAGATAAGACTTTATTATTTCCCTTGTTCATTGGGACTGTTCTGTTTGTCAAAACTGCTACATTAATTCAATGTCTGACTCATCCAGTCTATCAAGACAATAGCTGTTATGAGCCAGACTTCCTCTAACAGTGGGTTCAGCTGGCAAGTAGCTTTTTACAAAATATTATAAAAATTTAATCCTTTCTGTGAAAAAACAGTTAAACTTACCAAATGTAGACTACAGATACTCTTCATCCATCACATAATATTGCAGATAATATACAGAAACACTATAATTAAGATGCCTCAAACCAGTTCCCCATCTGTGGGGGTGGGGTTTTTTGTTTGTTTGTTGTTTGGTTTTTGTTATTGTTGTTTTGTGGTTGTTGGTCAAATTTTTACTTTGTTTCTTTAATTTTATTTTTCTTTCCTGGGAAGCTCATCTGACTGCTCTCTATGCACAGCAGAGTTTTAAAAGTTCCTGTGACAATAGGTTTGCTTATTAAGCTGTATAGTGTTTGAACTTGATGTTTTTCAGAATTATGCTTAGGCAATTGTAATTAGAGAATGCTGTCCTTTTTGATATTCTTATGGCTGGTGATACACAAGCAGTATGATGAATAACTTAATAGGCTTGATATGTACTCCAGTTATGAATCAGCTTTTAGTACTCCTGCACCTTGTGTTTCAGAGCAGAGGATCTAGTATTGATTAAAAGTCTGGCATTGTTTTATGTATTGTATCAGTACTGAGCCTTTTTCCCTAAGGAGTTTGTTTTACTTTTGAAGACTGTATTTGGAACAGAGTGACTTTCATGAGAAGTTCACTGGTGGGGATGTCTCTGTGGATAGATCCTCAGAATCTGTGACGTGCCAGACTTTTGAACTGACATTGAGGTCTTGCCTTTATCCGCACATAGACAAGCAATACTTGGAATGCTGTGGGAATCTGATGCAAACTTTGAAGAAGGATTATAGGTAAGAAAGTAGATTTGTTTTTTCTTAACATTTTTTTTATTACTGGTGGTATGCCATCAGTAAAAGAAGCAATTCTGTCTTGTGTTTCTACTCCAGTTTTATAACCAACAATAAAATCATTAAGGAGAAAAGGGGGATCTAACATGAAAGACTCTTGGGTGAAAACTTGGTCTAGCTTAAACCAACAGCAAAGCTATCATTTGTCTTCAGTAGATATTCAGTGGGGAAGTTGTTTCAAACAGTACTTCTTAATAATGTTGTCACGTGAAGTTCATTTTAGGGAGAGGGAAAGATTTCCAAACTATGCAATTTCTGATAATTACCTGGCTGGTATGGTAGCTGAATATCATGAGCACTCTCACTGCAGATAGTGGGGCTGTTCAGGTTTACAGGGAAGAACGCATTGGGGCTCTTCAGGCTTACAGGGAAGAACGCACTGGTTATGTGGTTTCATTTGAATGCATGTGAAAGCTCTCTGAGGGTTAAACAAAGGATTCACTGTGGACCTTGTTACGTTTGTGTCCAACACTGAGTTCCTGTAGTGAAGAGTTTTGTGTTTTGGGTTCATTTGTATGAGGAAACTGAGGAAATCTTATATGTTTGTTCCTGTTTAGGCTTGTAGAATATTTGCAAGCAATGAGAAACTTTTTCTTACTTGAAGCTGGAGATACCATGTATGACTTCTATACATCTATTTTTGACAAAATTAGAGAAAAGGAAACTTGGCAGAATGTTTCTTTCTTAAATGTTCAACTACAAGAAGCAGTTGGACAACGCTATCCAGAGGACAGTGCAAGGTAAAATGCAAAACATGCTTTAATTATATTTCTTCACACTTATATTAATGTACTTAACCTGCCTAGCACAATACTAATTATCGTGTACTCATTAAAATAATCTGGTTTAATGAGGTTTTTGAGCTGTTGTCATCTTCTCTACCCAGGTCCTCCAGATTAAATCAGACAGTTGGTATTTAGCAGTAAGAAATGAAACCTAATAAAACTAACTACGGATTTAAAACAGATTTTCACCATGGACATCACTTGTTTCCTTGCACAGGTTGTCTATATCATTTGAAAGTGTTGATACAGCGAAGAAGAAACTCCCTGTCCACACCTTAGATGGTCTGACATTGAGTTACAAGGTAGTGAGTTAATATGGCTGTGGTTCTTATTCTAGAACAGATTTGAAGTGTTGTATGCAAATTACTTATGTTTTCTGTCTAATTATTCTCTCCTTCTTAGGTTCCTTGGCCTGTGGATATAGTTATAAGTTTAGAGTGCCAAAAAATTTACAATCAAGTTTTTCTTCTCTTACTGCAAATAAAGTGGGCCAAGTATAGTCTAGATGTTTTACGATTTGATGGTAAGATGCTTCTTCAATGAAAGATACCCTATAAATAAACTTGGTTTATGTTCTAAGGATGTAAATAGTGTTTGCTTTCTGCAGTGAGTAGTATAAACTAGTTAGAATTTCGATTAACTCTGTAAAATAGTTATCTTTGTTAGCATTACAAATTAGATGTATTAAGTTGGGTATGTTTTTCACTTCTTTTCAGCCTCAGGGATAGCACTATTCAAGCATTCCCTTGGTCTCTTTGATTCAAGTTTAGTTAGTTATATTGGAAACTTGTTACTTCATTCTTCAGACTTTGCATTTGAGAGGTCTGTCTACCACATCCTAATATTTTGCTTTATGTATAGTCCAAGTTTTTATGTGTAATACCTTGCAGACAAGTTAAGAAAACAAGATGAAAAAATTACTCTATTGGAGATTGAAACAGTAAGCTGTTCGGGGATTATAGAAAGAGATTTCTTAGTGTTTCCTTCACCAGGTTAATGTGTGCACTTTTCCTGTCCCATGTAAAGTGGATACAGACTTCGTGTCTTAGAAAAAGAAATTAGAAAGTTGGTGTGTTCATGTATGATTTGAGTAATTATCTTCCTGAAAGTATTGGTTTTTACTGTTTAAACTTTATGGGTGTAACTGGTTGAGTCTTTTCCCAAAAAGAGCAATACTCTTGCATTTCTTTTTTTTTAGAACTAGTCTCTGCTGCAGAAAACCCACAGGTTAAGGAAGGAACTTCATTAGAACAAGGAACACGTCCTCTGTTTGGACCACAAACAGAAAGCATAAAACAACAAATACATCGCATGTTCCTCTTAAGAGTGAAACTTATGCATTTTGTTAACAGCCTGCACAACTACATCATGACAAGGGTTTGTCTTATATCATACTTTCATTTATATTAAGAACTTGTAACTGGATATGCAGTATTAATTTTCCTTTAAAACATATTACAAAAAGTGCAAAATATAAGTATAATATCCTTCCTGCAAAATGATTTTGAGCTTGACATGTTTCAGTTTTAACTTGGCTGTTTTAATTCAGTAATTCTGAAAATACTTTAGAAGTTCTACATGCGCACAATTGATCTTTGGATATTAGTAGTTCTTTTTTACTATTTCTCCCAGTGGTAGATGACTGAAGCACAGTCATGTAAAAAGAGGTTTCTGTAAGCTTTTTTCTCTCTTGAGAACTGTTTATGCTGATAAAAGTGTTACTGCAGGTATTTTAGTTAAATGGATCCTTCTCAAAAATCTCTAGCACACAGTGTATACATGACTTCTTGAATATAAAGGCAATACCTGTAGATTCACATCTGCTCTATCTGCTCTGTTACTGCCTTTTTTTTTGCCTTTACTAAAATTAATATGCTCCAGTTCCACCTCTCCAAGGATAGTCTCTATGGCCTTGTGTAGTGGTAGTATTCCTATTTATATGAGGAATGTTGTTGTGTAGTGAGAAGAGCTTGAAATGTTTGCTATTGATGGTAATTTGGAGGCTGATCCTAACATCTGAGAGGGAAGTGCAAATGAATCATGCAATTCCAGGCTCTTAAAAATATATTGGAATAAAGTTATAATCACGTGTGCAACAATGAATTTAATAACTGATCATCTTTTTAAGATTCTTCACAGTACAGGCTTGGAGTTTCAGCATCAGGTAGAAGAAGCCAAAGATTTAGATCAATTGATAAAGATTCATTACAGATACCTATCTACAATTCATGATCGCTGCTTACTGAGAGAAAAGGTGGGTAAAAATTTAGAAAATTTGATATGTTGAGTTTAGCAATACAAGAAAGTAGTTCAGTACTAATTATGCTGTCTATTTTGCACTTCATACATAGTAAGCAATGTATAGGTACTGTTGAGGAAGTGGTAACTTTTCCAGAGTTAACACAGAGATCAAGTTTCCCATCCTGGTCTCAGCTCAGTTCTATCAAGGAGAGAAGATAAAATTAAATCCTTTATATTGGCTATTACATGGCTGGTTTGTTTCTAGGATTTAGGAGGTTTTGAACAAGCTGAGACATGGTAATGTAAGGAGGATTATACTTAGTGGTATGGAAGGAAATGAAGGTACATGGAAACCTTTTATCCCTCGCAGTTTCTGTTCATAGTCCACATTGAAGTAGTCAGCTGCAAAATGAATTGGAGAACAAATACACTGCCTATCTTAAATTTGGAAGAATCACATTGTACTTAGGAGATTGTTTTTACAGATCAGATTAAATGGCACGTGATACGTTTGTACTGCGGCATAATAATGAATATTATTATGCTGAACAATGAATTTCTGACTTACTCCTTGTGTTTTAATTGTGGTTTTAGGTGAGCTTTGTGAAGGAAGCTATAATGAAGGTGTTAAACTTAGTACTGATGTTTGCAGACCGTTGGCAGGCTGGTTTGGGGGCTTGGAAGTAAGTACACATGCCTGTAATTCTACATGGTCAGAATTTCGAGTATGATTTTGAATTAATTTTGGGTATGATTTTGTGCTCAGAACTGCACACAGCACTCCAGGTAAGGCCACACCAATGCTGAATACAGCAGGATAATCACCTCCTTTGACTGTCTGGCTGTGTCAGACGCTCAGAAGTTGATATATGGTCCTGAAGCCAGATGGTGTGGACTGGCTCACTTCATGTTTTTCAGGACTAATTCTCTTTGGCACAGATGCTACGTAGAATTTGGATCCCACTGTCCTGTGGCATTAGGAAGTTGCTATTTTTGGAGTGCCCTTCTCATTCGGTGTGTCAGAAATAATTTGTGAGTGCTGTTAATAAAGACTGAAACTCAGGGCATGTGGTTCCGTGCTCTTGGATGTGACAGGAAAGTCATAGATGGTGTAGTGTCATCCATATATCTTGGGAGAGGGGAGAAAGGAAAGGAGTGACTGCTGTGAACTATGTCTTCTCCCTTGACTGGTGAGCGCTAGCTGACAGAGTCTGAAGTGGAATTCGAGAGATGGCTGACAGTAAAGCAGTGTGGGTGTCCCTGTTTTACTGGCAGTTTACCCCAAGTTGCTCTGAAGCAATAGGGACCAGGAAAGGCTGTCTTAAATGTACAAACATATGTAGTAATAAAAGTTGTCAGTTGGAACTATACAGTTCCTTCAAATCACTGCAGAGATTTGTAAGACAATGAGGAAATTATTAGTGCCATTGTGATAGTGCTCAGATGCTCCTGTCAAAATTTTCTCTGTTTTCTAGAGGTAGCATACTCAGGCACAACTGAAATATTGTAAACTCAAGCCAGAACTCTACATAAAGAGTAGTTTTGTCATTTATTGTGAAATTTCAGTCATATTTTGAAGATAACATAGTGGTTGGTCTGTTAAGCATTCCTACATAACTGTTTTGTAGGATGGAATCCATAGAGAAGATGGAATCTGATTTTAAAAACTGTCACATGTTTCTTGTAACTGTTCTCAACAAAGCTGTCTGTCGAGGCTCTTTTCCTCACTGTAAGTACATGAAGCTTTTAACGTACCTACACTTACACAAGTTTGCTAAGAATGTAGTTATGTTTTAATCCATATTAATGTTCGTCAGTACATCTTACATGTCATTTTGTGAGTTATTCACAGAGGGACAAGAAACTTCTTACTAAGTTAAAGTCATTATTTTTTTAAGAGTATTTGTGCCAAGCTTTTTCATGACAGCTTTCTTCAGTTTATCTGCCTTCTTGATGAGGGGAAGCTGATGTAGCCAAGCAAGTGACAAGCAGTTTTCTAAACTAATGAAACTAAGTTCTGGGGTCATAGAAGAGCATTCTTTTTTGTTGTTATTGAATGACAGCTTTGATATATCTTGAGCAGATAAAATGTTAGTATTATGGGGCCTCAGCTGCAACTGCACTGAGCTGTGGCTCTGCCCATCTGTTGGAAATTACTTCCTTGGTAGTAGAAACAGCAGAAAATTATGTCTGCATTTCTACTTACAACCTGATATTACCTTAAATTGTGAATCAGTGCCAGTTTGAGTTAGGGAGGGACTGCTCAATGAGGTTTGTTGGTATGTAGATGTATGTTCTAAGAGGTTTCTGACCACATCTACAGATGATGTAGGAGACATGACTTAGTGGTGGACTTGGCAGTGTGAGGTTAATGATTGAACTTGATGATTTTAAAGGTCTTTTCTAACCCAAATGAGTCTATGATTCTAAACCAGGTAGTATCTGACATCACTGCAACTCAGTCTACAAGAACCGTCTCTGAGGACGGCTTGCTGTGTATAATCCCCCACAACCTTTTTTTTTTTTTGGTGTACAACAGTATTTCAAACAAAGGAGCTAATTTCTTTCTAGTTCTTACCCCACAAAATAACTAATGGATTACTGACAGTGAATGCGGTGAAATATTGTCTGAACTCTCAAACTCATAAAATGTCTTACTATCTTAAGTCCCAAAGTATTACAATGTAAAAAATAAACTGGTATCTTCCTTTTAAATGACTGAATTGAATATTGCACTAAGTATTTGCAGACTGCTGCAAGTGCAAATACTAACTGCTTTTTTATTGTTTGTTTCACAGTGGAATCTTTAGCTTTGTCACTTATGGCTGGCATGGAACAAAGTTAATACCTGAGTCTGTTGAATTAATGAAGAACTGAAAGCAGGATTTATGTTGAAATTCCCATGTTAAAAAACTGTAAGCATTTTGCACTCCAGTTTAAAATGTGTATAGCTAAATGATGCTGATGATTTGGAGCTGTGTAAAATATTTTAAAGTGTAAATAATGTACAGGTAAGTGTATTGGTGGTGGCAGTGTTTGTATATGCTTCAACATCAAAAAACATGTATAGTGTAAAATTCCTTCCATGTAAACAATCTTACTTGAAAATACATTAAATATATTTCATGCTGAAAAAATTGATTTTTTTTTAATTATGAGTAATTTATAATTAACTTTTTCCATTAATTTTTCATCTTTGAATAGGTCACAGGGTAGTGTGGAGTGATGTGACTCAAATCTTAGTGTTCAGAAAGTTGGTTAATTATTGGCCTTTTGTTCCTTTTTAAAAAGGCTGAGAAGCATGCATCTTATTTGCTTAGTGATTCTTAAGAACTCTTTAAGAAAACTTACAATAAGCTCATGTAAAAAATACAAGATTCATTTATCAAAATGGAATATAGCAGAACATAAAATACTAGAATTTTTTACATTAAATGTTCAAATGCTTACTAATTTGAGTGGTAACTCTCATCATTTTAAGTAGGATCAAAATGACAGTGTGTAATATATTAATTTTAACTATTGGATTGTTGAGATGTTTCAGAGGTGGTCAGATATGACTTGAGCTTTATCCTCATTCTAAGCCTTTTGCAAAGAAAATTTACATCTAATAGCTAATCCCTTGTAAAGTAGTAGATTGTGATACAGAATGGTACATTTCTAGACAAGTAAATGTGGAACTTGTTCTGCACAAGACAACTTGCGCTGTCTCCTCCCCATTAAAGTTTTGTTTTAATTCTGGCATCAGTACACCTGCATTAAAAAAGAAAAAAATCAATCATAGTTATTTGCATATTGATTTATTTGAATAAATAGGAGATTTAATAATAAGAATTTCACTGTTGTGTTTCTGCTGAAATCCAGCCAGTAACTTAAGGTTTGAGGACTGTGTCTGCAAGGTAAGTGAAGTATGTTACTACCAACTGTGAGACTGTGTGGCTCATTATAAAACTACTTTTTCAGCTGTAAGTTAATCATTACTTTATATGAAAGTGAATATTCGGGTTCTTGTTTGAACAGGAGATGTCAGAAGGATCTTCCAAGTTATAGCCATGAAATGTTTTCAGGAAAAGAAATTAATTTTTTTAAAAATTTTAACACTGAGAAAACTTCTGCTGCCCTGTAACATGTTCTTTTTTGTTTGACCGAGTGGAGGTTTTGCTTTAGAGAATGTTATGCTCGTATTGTCCTTCGCTACCACAAGACACACTTTGCCAAGTGAATTTGTTTTGTGGTGCCTATTAAAAGTAATTTGTACTTCCAGTTTGCTATGACTCGTTCTCATTTGAGATTCCATATTATTTATTGCTAGCAGAGACAGTATATCCTTTATTAACTGTTTCTTGCTCACCGAGAGTACAATTGAATAGCATGCTAACAGTTTTAAAAGACATACTTTTACTTGGAAGTTCAGCACTTCCAGGTTCATCACATTTTGAATATGTGTTTGTCTTGTACTCTCTGCTCGTAAACAGTCTAACATGGCTGCTTTATTTCTCCTTTCTATACAGTTGTTACCTTCAGTGAAATTCCTGCTTTTCGTAGGCTTACCTTGGATAATATTAGCTAGATATGGGAGAAAAAAAAATCCTTCAATCCTTCATGTTGTTGAAACAATAATTCCTAGTAAATCCCTTTTCAGATTTTACTTATTTTATGTGAAAGACCCTATGCAAGTGAAAGATGTTGCTGTTTCACCCAATTTCCTGCTTGGGAATTAACCTCGAATTCTGCAGAGAGACTTCTGTGCACTTTGTAGACAAGTGATGTATGCATGCCATTTATTCAGGAAACTTCCAATATTTGCACATCTGGCATCAAAAAAGCACAGTGGAAAATCTAGCTCTGGCAGTGTTTACTGATTTAGTGAGGGATGTCCTCCACATTTAACACTGGGTGTCAGTAGTACTTTACTGACAAATCCCCTTGAATGAGTCCATCTAATGGCATTCCTTTTTCTTTAGAACCATAGAAAAACAAGTTCCTGTTTTTTAGTGTGCATGTCCTGTGGTGCCACCAGGACCTTTTCATCAGTCACCTGGCAGTAGTTAAAGTGGCTGTTTACCTGTTTGGAAAAACATAAGGTTTTTTTCTGAGATTTGGGATATTTTAGCTATTTATTTACTCAGATTTCTTTGTAGCATTTTCTGCTTTCTTTACAGAGCAGTTTTGTTACTTGTGTTCTGACTGGAGTCCATTCTTTCTGGACAATTTTTTGACCTTGTTTTCAAATTCCTGTTTTCATCAGTTATTTCTGAATTGATTTGAATCTCATCTTTTGGACACTTTACCTCTTTGTTGAAGGAGACGTAGAATTTGAGTATGCTTTAGTTGCACGTCTGGAATTTCAAGTAAGCAATTTCAGAGATGTTAGGAAAGGTTTAATCTATTGCATGTGTATATATATTTAAAGGAGTTCTGTCATTCATCATCTGTTGTTTTGTAAATTGTCAAGTCTAGCTAAAAGAAAGCAAAAAAGATACCAAGCAAAGCAGGGAACTTTTTAAGCTTCTAAGGGGGTATAAAATTCCTTGGAAAAGAACACGCTGCATTATTAGATGCTCTCACAGTTTCATCTGTTATTCATTTCCACCTTTATTTGTTCTCTTTAACCTCTGGATGCAGTCTTATCAAAGTTGCAGCATAGAAGCCATTATCTATCTGACTTGCTACTTTTCTTCCTTTGCTTTTTTTTTTTTTCCTGTGGGCTTCTGTAATCTGTAGGTCATGTTTTAGCACAGATTTAGTAAATTCTCCAATGCTTTCTTTGCAGTTTAGTTTTAACAACCCCTAATTAACCACTGGGTTCTTGAGGACTTTTGATTATGTCAAGCTTTTGATAGCAAAAAAGTTAGCAACCAGTTGTTGATTGCATGGTTTCTGTGGTAGCACAGATTAAATATAGCAACACTAAATTACAGGCTGATTCAAAATATAAAAAAATCCCTCTGATGTGCTTTTTTAATCTTACTAACTGTAAAAATTTGCAAATCTTTCAGCTTTCGTCCTGTATTCCTTTGCACACTTACAGGAAAACCTTTCCTCATTGATCCAGTTGGTATTCACTGGACAGTGTTGCTGCACTGTGCATTTATTGCTGGAAAGGCTGCATGGGGTCACAGGTCTGGGGGCCTTGAGAGCTACTCAAGTTATGAGAGATAGAGGGGCAAGGCTGGGGTGAAGAGTGAGGGGGCTGAATTGCCTAACATACAGGTCCTAATTCCTGTACTGATGTCCTACTTGAGCAAAATGAATGTTATTTACAATAGAATCAAGAGATGATTGAATGCATGTTAATGTCTGTCAGGGAGTTGGTGGGTGGACTCTGGTGTGGTTTGGCAGCACAATGTGCAGCAGGCTTGGAAAGCAGAGTGGCAGACATGAATCTCTTGTACACATAAGGAGTTAAATCCCACAGAACTTAGCAACAGAACTCTTGTCTAGTGTTTCAGGGGAGCTGGAAAGCAGAACTAGGAAACCCTGCTTGCTCAGATCCGCTTCAGATGGTGTCATTCAGCACGAGGAGGGAAATGGGAGCCAGACAGCTGCGCACTGCATGTGTCATCATGTGCTAATTGGTATTTATCAATATGCAGCACGCCTGCTGTTGTCAGCTGTGCTCTTGGCAGCACATGTGCTCTCAGGGGTAGGAATCTGGCTTTTCCTAGAGTTAAAGGTAGGTGTGGGTGACCAGATCATTGCTTTTGTGTAAGGCCTCGTGAAGTGGGGGGCTCCTGCTAGGAGTTCTGTGTTTAGGTAGCCAGCTGAGCTTCCTGCTGCAGGCAGATTCTCACTTGATGAGCTGGCTGTTCATTGAGACCTCTGCTGCATTGTGCTTGGTCTCTTTTGCTTAATCTCTCCCAAATGCTGTGCCTGTTGCATAGGTGTCTGTCTCCTGAGACTGAAACAATGAGTTTGCTATTTGTAACATGGAACCATGTAGTGTTTTTGTAGCCTTGCTATACTTTAAACCTTTTTGCTATGTATAACATGAAGTCCATGCTGCCTTCTTGGCTGAAAAGTCTTGTCCAGTTCTTTACAGCAGAGACAGGTGGTTGCCAGAGGTTGGATTTAATTTTTAAACTGGCTTATAGATAATTACCTATTTTTTTTCCTTGTAGTTTTGCATGGTGTCCTATTCTTGGGGTCATTGTGACCATTGCCTGTCATGATTTTGTAAATAAATATCTTTCTGTATGTCAGGTCATGACAGTTTCCTGTGTTATCTTACATCCTTTCTGAGGATGAAAAATCTGTGAACTCGGCAGGTAATAAATGAATGTCTAGATGTGCTGTTAAACTTAAATACTGAAGTATCTGCAAACCCAGAGAGTAACAGCAACATCTTAGACATAGAAGACACCCAGTAGCAGAAGCACAAGATTCCTGTTGAAGCTCTTAGGCTGCTGTGTAATGAAATTCTTCTGTGTATTACTGTGGGCTCCTGGAAGAGATTTTCTTTCATTGCCTTTGGGTAAATACTTAAAAGCCAAAAGAAGGAAATTAAAGTAAAAATAGCTGGAATTCAGGAAGTAGACCTGCATCTGACTCTGCTTAGCATAGTGCCTTGAACAAAGGCTTTATCAGACAATAGCATTAAGTTTGTCACTACTGTATTATCTGATACTCATGTGATTTAGGTGTAGGGTACATAAATCGCCAGGAGCGTGATACGTTAGTGTTACAGATCTTGCTAAAGATTGTTGACAGGCATGGATTAAAGTCAGGTTAAAATAAATTCCACCCAAGAAAGGGCAGCTTGAGATCCTAAGTCTAGCCATTGGCCTCATAAAAACCACACCTAATTTCCAGTGGGTAGGATATCAGTTAATGGCTTGACTGGGAATATGTAGGCATTATATCTTTACCTAGGTCTAGTAGGGCTTTCAGTGTGGCAGGGATAATTGAGATGGGTGAATACAGTAGAGGGAGAAGCAAGTCATGGAGACTTGCTGAACATCCTTAAGTACTGTTTTTGCAGCATTTAAGTTCCACTGAAGTGGAAAGAGCAGGGCATCGTGAGGGCATTACAGAATTAAATCAGGCATCTGGAATGATGCAAGTTGGGCTCATTTGGAATGATAGGTGTGCCATGTGTTACATGAGAGCATAGACATCCAGATGGTAAAATGTGATTGTCCTCTAATTTCTGTATCAAATATTAGGAAAAGCAACACAAATCTTGAGTAGCTGCATATCATTATCAGTGCTTTTCTATACGACCTTATGGGTTGTTATAAACTGGAGTATGGAATACTACTGAAAAGCAGATTGCTCCATCAGTGGGGAAGCAGTTCCTTGGCCCAGTCAGTTACTTTAGATGGAAATAGCAAGACTTGGGGCATCAGCCAGTCCTCAGGACAAGCTGTTACTGCCTCCACAGCATGATGCCAGTAGGCCGTGTCTTACTTTCATGCAAAGCAGCTGCTCCTGGCACCAGATGGCTTTCGGTAGGTAGAGAAGTCGCAGTGGCAGTCTTACATAGAAGAGACTGGTAGACTGAAGCATTGCCCATCTGTGGGCAAGCTGCTGTTGATGGATCTCATTGTGGCCTGATAAGATGTCTCATTGCCTGATAACAGATCTAGACAAGGGCTTCATCGAGACAGGGCTGTTCTGAACATGCACTTACTCAGGACAAGGAAACAAAACCAATCCCATGTTATGAAAGTGAGTTATTCTTTACATCAGTAAGCTCATTGTCCCAAGCAGAGTTTGTGGAATAGGGCACAGGATGGATTGCACTGGAGAGAATCAGCTGTTATTTTAGAAACTGAAGCATCCAGCTGTGGTTGTATTTTACAGTTTTGTCTGAGCTGGGTTAAGAAGTTTGGCTGCTAAGGAATTGTGATGGTTGAAATTAATTTGCTTGGTCTAAGCACTCAAAATGGTTGTGGATATGCACAGAGAGGAATAGCAGCCATGTCCTAGAAAATTAATTGTTTCATAGAAAAGACTATTGCTTTACTGGGGAAAAAATATTACTGTGAAGATGTAGCTGTGATAAGATGAACTGGTAAGGCTAACATCTTGCAACATGTGTAACTTCTCCACAAGCTGTGGAAATTCTTGATGGTATGAAAACGGTGGAATAATTGGATTAGAGCATACTTGAAATAATGAAAAACTGGGGAGGTTTAGCACCTTATCCCCAGTCTTCAAAGGCTTTCTTGTAGATGCTATTACAGAAAGATTATTTAAAGAAACTTAATACAGTGCAAACTTGTTGGAAAAAAACTCCCAAGAAACAATAGTTGAAGTAAAGGACTAATTACTCTGTTCTCAGCACAAAGATCATTAAGAGCACAGTGTCCCACGACGAGCTGTTGAAAACGAAGACCTCAAATTGTTTGCTACAGCAATACTGTGTAATTTAATGATGATTAGAGAGTTTTTTTCAGGAGTACATAAAATGTTGGGTGCAAGTTTAGCAAACAAATACAAGCAAACAGAGGAAAAATTGGAAGTTCCCATGCTCTCAGGTGACTACATAGAGTATCCCCTACATAGAGTAGTTTGTGGATTCTGTCTGCCATAAAATAGTGGATAGAAAGAACAATCTTGACAAACTTTAGTGAAGAAGAGCTGGCAATTTGTTTTTGTGGTGCAGCATCCAGTTTCTTAGATGAACCTTGAAGAAATGAAAAGTAAAACTGAACTTTAAAAGGTAAGAAAACTTTATAATGAGAAAGTACTTATGTTTGTTGTGGTTTACAGCACAACAGTAAAAGTGGGAGGTTGTCAACAGACAGTAGCAAACAGCCTAATTTTTATGGTTTTGATTTTAACAAAGTGTGGTTATTTCGGATATAAAACCACAGAAGCACGAGCACCCTCTGCAGGACATTTAGAGGGGTTTCCCACTTTGATTCAAAGGGGATTCCCTTTGGTTCTTTAAGGTTAACTCTCTCATCGTTACTGCTGATCTCTTTTCCTCGCCATGCTGCCAAAGTTGTGAAGCGGGAAAAAACCCTAGTGACCTGTCCTGCCGCCCCGGTGCCCTCAGGGTGTTGGATTCCCTACGGTGGTGCCGGGGCGGTGCCGGGGGCGGGTTTGTTTACGAGTACGAGGGGTCACCGTCCTCCTGGGCGTGGGTTTGTGTTCTTAGAGACAGACTTCTCGGTGCGTAGGGCACAGAAAACGTCGCTTTCATGAAAAGCAAAGGGGCAGTCTAGGATGCAGCTCTGCCGCCTGCGGCATTCCTGCGATTACTCTGGGCT
>VYXB01010189.1:50272-140913 GCA_013397135.1 Pachyramphus minor | reverse complement strand
CGGTGCCGCCGCGGGCGCTCCCGCTGCTCGGGCGGTGCCGGGCGGCGCTTCGGGGGCGCGGCGGGGAGGGTCGTGCGGAGGCTCGGCCGGCGCTGAGGGGAGCGGGCAGGCGGCCTGTCCTCAGGAGGGGTCCCTCGCGGGTGCTCGCCTAAAAGCCACTTGTGGTCTTTCCTTCTGGGTGTAAGGTTTGTCTTGTTCCCTGTCGCGCATAGCCCGTGTGTCTGTAATACAAGGGTCGTCGGAGTTGTGCTTCTAGGCTGTCCTGGAGCGAGTTAGACGGGGAAAAAAATCAAAGTAAAAAGCCCTGGGCAAGTTCATGCTGCTCTTCAGAGGAAGGAGGTGATCTATAATGCTTGTCTAAGGACATGGAATAACTTCCTCGTGAGGAAGTTGAGATTTATCGAGTTAAAGTTAACTATGCTGTAGTGAAAGCAGCAATGTAAGCTGGAAAATCTCCAGATGGGTAGTCTGATACTCCACCCCTCCCCTCTGATGAGCAAAGAGAGAAAGACAGGCACGCACTTCATCTGCGTGAGTATTCCTGTAGTTCATCAACATCTCTGCTAATAATTTTTGCCTTTCAGTAGGCTCTCGTTGCCTTGATTTTTATTCTCGCGCCATTTGATGGCCGGTTGGAGTAGCATTCAGACATGTAAATAGGTGTTTGTGCCGGGAAGGCTGTTGGGAGGAAGTTGCCTTTGTGGGATGTAGCCAGTCTGCCTGAAGTGCTGACTGGAGAGCGTGTGTTATTGAAGGTAAGGAAAGCTAGCTGGAGGAATTTCTTCTTAATTAGAAGGTCATACCAGGCTTTGCTGTAAACTGTGGGAAATGGAAAGCTTAGGCTAATGAGTGACTCCAGTCCTTATTACATTCCAGTTACTTATTTGGCATAACTTTATTTTAATAAGCTTACTGAACACCAACAACAGTGTTGTTGGTTAATGTGTTTTTCAAAGTGAAATTTCTAATAATAGTGTAATGTAATTCTGCAATCTCTGAATTATGTTTATATTAATTGTATTTAAACTTTTTTATGCTCAGACAGAGAATATCTGAGCTATGTGCTAGAAAATGCTTTGCTAATCCTTACTAAAGTTCTGATTCTTGACTTAAGTCCCACTTTTTATCTTTAAAAAACTTTTTTTTTTTTTCTTTAAGCTTTCCCAGGCAACTGGGTTTGTGAAGTCTGGCTGATGCAGGCAGCCAGTTGTCTCTGTAGCAGCCGGGAACCAGGAGGAGGAAGCAGTCTGTACAGCACTGGGGTATAGCAGAAAGGCTTAGTCCCAGTATCATCAAAGCTTGCTCTCTAGGAAAAGTACAACAGTCTTTCTTTGCAGCAGCTTAGAATTTTATGTTTTTTGGTTTTGTTTTTATTTTTTTAACAAGGACTATGCCATTGGTGGAATATCTCTAATATGCTTTGGTTTTCAGATTGTCACAAGTAATTTGTTTATTTTGAGGATAAACCTCTCAGTGTCTTAGAAAAGTACTCAAATACTCCCAGCCCCACCCTTCCCCTCACCGCAACTGCGCTGCTGAAGATGGGTAAGGCTTTGTTTTGTTTGCCGGGCTTGGGTTTGTCCCCTTCTCTTGAGGGTTCTGATGGGGAGAGTGGAGTGGTGTTTGAAATGTGGTCAGCTCTGTTAACGTAAAATTTCTCCCTTAATAGGTATCACAATATTTAAACTGAAGTGGAGCCGAATTACCAAAGTTGTTTAAAAAAAAAAAAAAAGGAAAAAAACCCCAACAAAATCTGTGTTACAAGAAAGGGAGTGTTCCCCAAACAATCCAGACTTTTCAGTTCTTAACTCCTGAATGTGTGACTTACAAAAAAGCCGATAGTCCCTTAGTGATGTACCTGTAATATCCAAAGCACTCATTAACGAAGCTCTTGTTTCTTCAGCTTGCCTTAGATGGAAATTGTCCCTTGTTCTTAAACCAACAAATTCTCTTGGTTGGTTATACAGACTTTATAGTGTAATTAAATAGTTAACAGATATCCGTTCCAGCTGCATGTTTTATGTTAGATGTTGTCTAATATACTCAAGTTTTGGCTAATATTTTGTTTATTTATGCTGTGGAGAGACTGTCTTGGAAGGTGCCTTGTTCCCATGAGTAGGTTTTGAAGTCTTATAACTCTCTTGTCAGAATCATCTGATTTTTATTTTTACTTTTGTTTCTCAAAGATTTCCAAGATATTCAAGTTGAGGTGGAAAATTCAGGGTGGTTGGAATTGAGCTGCAAAGTTGTAACAAAAAGATGAAATGAAAAATCCCCATGAAGTTCTTTTTTGTGGATTTGGTTTTATTCATCCTCTGGTCTGAAAGCTGCTAGAATTTCTTGCAATGCTATACAAGAGAAATTTAATTTTAATATAATTTCCACACCTGTTTATGTGCACATCAAGAGGGTTTCATTTTACGGTTGTTATTCTGTGTTCTCAGGGCAAGTCCTTGAAGTGGTTCCTTTGCAGTAAAGGAAAGTAAACTTGAATGTTGGGCAGCAGGTTTTACCCTGGTGAATTGAAAGTCACCTGTGTGTGTGATTGACTTTGCTGCTCTTGAAACAGTGACTCTGTGAGTTTATAAATGTCTCTTGTTTATATATTTTTAAATAGCTGCAGTTACTATGGCAAGCCCCAACTTAATAAGCAATTATGCTTGAACAAAATTAAGTGCTTGTTTACACAGAGATGCTGTGGGAGCTGGACACAACCCACGCGTGAATGACCAGTGAAGTGGTTCGGGTGGATCCATCCCTGTGCGTGGGAATGTAATTCGTTTAAACAGTTCTCAGGGATGAAGATAAAGAGAGAGTAGTAAATGTAACACATTTGGAAACAATTGATATACAGAACATGTACCTTGTTACGAGTAGCCTCTGACAAACCTTATTTGTAAGGACATGTTGTTACTTTTTGGCTACGTTGTTATTTGAATACACAACAAATCAAAGCTCCCTATATTTGTAGGTTCTGTGCATGTGTGCAGAACTGAGACAGTAACGTGAAAGAAGGACATTTCACCATTGTGAAATATGACTGTATACCTACAAAACCTGAGAACTTGCTTTATGTTTTAAGCTACGGACATCAGGATTCTTTACTGCACATCTGCCCTTAAGAGCTGACATTTGTAGAGCTTGGGGGCACATTTTGCTGTGTAATACTGATAACGGAGTGTGTATTGATCTTCTTTGTTTAAGTGTAATTCCATTAACCCGCATCACTGCCTTTCTAGTGGTAAAATTAATGTACGATGCATAGATGAGACTTGCTTCAGGAATACAGAGAGTGCAAAATAGCAGATAATCTTTCTATCTCTTGGCACCAAAAATGTTGTAAGATCTCTTGGATAGCTCCTTATCTTTTGTAAACATACTGGCAAAATCGTGAAGCTTGTTTTCTTCATAAGACTTAGAAGATTTTCTCTCAGTATTTACTGTTTCATCTTTACCACTATTATGTCTATAAATATATGTGCACTTATAAATACGTGTATTTGCGGAGAAATTCCTGTTTTCACACAGTTCAATTTTGTGAGAAAAGTGACAATCTCAGATTTCTAATTGTAAAAAGTAGACTTGTGGTAAAGGTGGGTATGGCACAAATAATTGACAGGCATTTGCCATCTCAGCAGAAATGCCCCTTCCCTCAGGCCATCTTGTGAGCAGAGAGCACGTGAATTTATAGCTATGTAGCCTTTCTACAGAAAGACCATTGTGGGAGAGGTGATTTAAGGTTGTGAGCAGCAGAGTTGAGAGCAGATCTGGCTGGGGGTGTTAGAAACAGAGCCCATCTCTTCAATCCTTCCCAGGTGGGAGATGGTGGTGGTCCCTGCTCCCAAGGATAGCTGGGCGCAGCACTTGTGCCCTGCTGCCATATTGCATCTCAACATCTTCTGTAGCTGTTTTGTTCTGCCAGACCTCTGCTCCTGCTGGCAGGGATCCCAGCAGGGCATCTGTCTAATGGCCTGGTGAGCTCAGAGAGGGCTTTTGGGCTGGGAACCCCTTCATAGCAAAATGAGCTGCGTTCTGGGCACCTCCTGTGTGGGACATATCCAGCTGTGGTCTGCCAAGTATGGTTTTGCAGCCCACCCAGTCATGCAGTAAGGTACCCAGGAAACTCTACTCAATGACCAGAGAGAAGTAAAGGCGAATGTGGAGGTCCTTCAGTTGTGTGGTTGTTCTGTGGTTCTGTGCGTGTGTGTTGCTGGGACAGCTGCTCTGGCATAGGCACAGCTGAAAGTGAGTGCCCTCCCCAAGAGGGGGGATTCTACCTGTTAACTTTAATAAAGCTTTTCTTATTTCAAGTAATCATGTAACACATGAGGAATTGGCAGTGCTGTTCTTGCTTTCACTAGAGGTAAATGTCAGGGCAACAGGCTGTGGTGCCCTCCTTTCCCTGGTTTGTGAGTGCTCCTGGTTAACAAAGCAGATACTCATACAGTGAAGTTGTTTGATTTCTCCCTGCTTCAACCAGATGTTGAGAGATTTTCTCAGTTTAACAGGGTCACTCTCACCAAGCCTCTCATATGGCTGGTTTCTGCATGTCTGCTTTCAAGGAGTGTTGGTTAGGAGGTAGTAGGATGACCAAGAAACTTTTTAGAGACAATAATTGCTCATTTAGAGAAAAAAATGCCATTCCCCTTCCTTTCACCTGAAAGGCATCTTAAGTATTCAGGCAGTGTATAGACTTAGGCTTACTAGATGGTACTCTCTACAAATGATTAACAGAGTTGAGTCTCAGTAGTATTCTTATGAATTAATATAGAATATATTATTAAGTGAAAGAAAAAAAAAGAAATGGGTCTAGAAACAAATAGTCAGGTTTAACAACCAGTACTGTGGTTTTATGTTAGGACACAAATCTTGAGAATTGACATAAGTAGTGATTCCAGGTGTGCAAATGGTACAGGATGCTTTTGGAGATGCTTGCTTTATGCACTACAGGTACAGAAGAGATTTCTGAGGTTTAGACAAAAAAACAATACTGCTGTACATCACTTTAAAATACTTTGATTCTGATACAGATGTGGACACCTTATTGGCAGGAACTAAAAGTGCTGTGGACCTGAACTTATTTATAGTCTTCTTTCAGTATAGCTCTAATTGTTTTAAGTGGGTTTAGTGACATAAAATCAATAAGGGGAGTACACTGAATTATACATTCTGAATGTGAAGTTCAAGCAAACTGTCATGACACATAGCTCAAGATAGATGTGGATGCCTATCAGGTGATATCAGAAGTAAAGCTTTGCATTCATTTTCACTGAAACTGCTTATTTTCTTGTATAAAATGTTACAGATGATAAGCTCTTTTAGAGAAAAAAGAGAGCTTAAGAACTAAAAGCTGTTTCCTAATATCTGTTTGTGCTTCTACTCTCTCCTGTAGTATTTATTTTTTGAAGAGAATGATTAAATCACGACTTACTTCTTGTCTGATTCACACTGTCCTTACAGAAATGCGCATAGTGGTATATTTTTTTAAGCAACTTCTAAAGCCTGTTGTGGTTTTTTTCTTTTTTTTTTTAATACTGCAATATTGCAAAATTGTACATTATACTTGTACTGATTTGGATATTAAATAAAAGCTACTTTTAAGCATAGATAATACAAATTTGCCTAAAATATCTTTCAGCTTATTTTTTAGATGAAGCCATATAATTTTTCTTTTAACTGAAAGTAGAGAGAGTTGTATTTACCAAGTACTTACAGGTAGAGGAAAGGAGTGGGAATTATAGCAGACTGTCCATGTTTTAAAGAGTAATTTTTATTTCAGCCTTTGTTCACTTTCTAAAGTCAAAATAAGGGAATGCTGAAGCCAGAGCTTCAGCTGCAGGCTTGCATTGAAAAAACCCACTGGGTATAATGAATGCCTGTCGTGTCATTGGGGGGCATATGGGGCACGTGGTGCAAGACGGAGCTGGATGCGTAATGTGGAGGCATTGTGGAAAGGGAGGCTTGGGGAGCTGCCCCTGCCTGGACAGCTGCCCTCAGCTGTGGTACAGTGGCTGTCCTTCCCAAAGGCAGGGGTGTTGCCAAGCAGACTCCGCTGAGAAGCTGTAAGACTAACTGTGGAGCAACCCTCTCTGTAACGGAGCTAAGGAAGAGAGTCTCTTCCAACTGAAGCCATTCTATAATTCTAAATAAACAGTTTGTCTAAGGCTGCAGAGCTGTGTTGTTACTTAGATTGAAATCTAAAGACTCCTGACCTTTGTCTTTATATCTTTGTGGCTCATCTCTCTTACCTGTAACATGACAGCCCACCATCCACAGCTCCTTTCGGCACAGACACATAGGTGTACCCTTTTCTATTAAAGTAAGAGCACTCCCTTTACACCACGTACAGGAGCAGCTGAAGAAACCCACACTGAACAGGCGTCTGTGACAGTCTTCCTGCAGGTGCTGTGTCTGAGATGTGCCAGGCTAATTCCATGTGCACGTGCTTCCTCTCCCTATTGTGGGGTAGTTATTGCTCTTGTCACTTTCTTTCCTCATTCTTTGCAGAATGTTTACACGGGCAGTGTTACCTTTGCTAAGAAATGAGAGCAGTTCACAACTGCTGAACATGCTGTAAGCGCTGTGCTTCAGTGTTTGGCTTCTGTACTGAACTTCAGTCTTTCCCAAAGCACTGCTGTGCAGCATTGCTTCCTAAAACACCCATGCAGCAGCAGGAACAACCAGGAACAGAAGTATGGAAGAAATGCTCATTGAGGACAGCTGCAGGAGATAGCAGCACAGCAAAACCGTCAGCAGAGAAGATTAATAGGGGAGGGGAGGAGTGAACTGGGTGAGAGGAAATGAACACGAGAAAGAGAAGGAGAGTAAGTTAGTCAAGAAGAAATAAGATGAAATGGTGCAACTCAAAGATGTAATATCAGTATGAAGCAGGTGAGCAAGTAAGTGTAGCAAAATGGATCTTAGCGCACGTAATCTATAATGACAGTGCTTAAAACTTTAACTTTGTTCCAGCCTGAAGAGAGACCAAATATTGCAGATGGAGAGTTATTTCCTACATAAGTTTCATTAGTTAATTCAGAACAAACTCAGCTCTCTAAGAAATAATTTGTAAATCAGCAGAAACCCCCTCAGCGATCTAGCCCCACCAACATCAGATTTTTTTTTTTTTTTATTCGTGACTTTTATCTTGAGCTTCAGACTTAGGTACACAGATAAAGCAAACCAAGCAAAACAACTCTGAATTCTTGTAGCACAAGTGCCATTGCAGCGGGGGTTGCATGCTGCAGAATAAGGTGCAGTGACAGGCCCTACATACCTCCCTGTTAATGTGAGTGAACCACCATTGGAGCAAATTTAGAGCATACCAGCATAATGGGTTCTCAAATACTTTCTCATTGTGTGCTTGAGATTCCTACGTGGGGATAGCATTTGACCCTATTTTTTAACATCAGGAAGTTTCATCTTTCCTCCAAAGCTTCAGAATGTGGAATGATGCTGCAGATACATAGTACTGGCCCAGATGCCCTTCAAAAAACCTGGTCATTACTTGCTGCATCGTGCAGATGCTGCTGCTGTAGAATTAGTACATGCTCATCTGTGTGCTCCTGCTGGCTGCTAACATGGCAGGAAAAAATAAACTCGCTCTTGTGATGACTTGCTAGCAAAGATACAGTGACTCCAGCCTTGTGCTATGATACAGGAGTGCTAGGGTTGCATTATTTTCTGTTCTCGTGGGAGTTGTCTTACTGATACTGTAAAAAGGAGGAGCTAGCAGACCTGCACCTGGTGGTAGGCATCAGGAAAGGCAATTCTGTCCTTTCATGATTCACCAGTCTTGATGCAGGCTTTGTCTGAAGAGCCTGAGACTCCCCATTCATAGCCTGTTGAGATGATAATAGAGTGTCAGACCTTCCTGTTATTGGAAATGTGCTTGGATTCATCCAGGATGTTGGAAGGGAATCAGTGTAACTGATTGTCATCTGAGTCCTGGTGGTCAGTGTGTCTGCAGACCATTTCAGCTACGTGACAGCATCGTTACAGCGGTGTGCTCCTGACCTTGGTTATCACGTGGGTGGGAGGGAGGAGCAGTACTGACTCATTAAAGTGTGGCTTTTAGGTTGCATTAATGGTGCTACTGTTGCTCAGTGACACTGCCCAGAATTCACTTTTCCAAGTGACAAGACTGGCGTATATCACTGAGTGCTTGAACCTTGTTTGCACAATCACAGTGCAGGTATTGCTCGTGTAAAGAGATGGGGTTTGCTCGTTGTGATGTTTCCCTGCAGCTGGACAGGTAGTAATATGGGTCATATGAAAAATTCACATATGACTAAACACAAACAGCTTTTAATTTGGGAAGTTGAGATTTTCTAAAGGAAAAAAAAAACCCAGGAAAATTTTCTATTAGCCTTACATTTCTCCCCCCGCCAGTCTGTTCCTGCTTTTGGAATCCTGCTTTCTTCCCTGCACCCATCCAATGGCAAAACAAAACAGTTAATGTGAGCCGCACCACCCTGTAGGAATCTAATACTGAATTAATTGTTTCCATTATGTGGCCATTTTTCTGGGACTGTGATGCTGAATTGGGATAATTCAGTGCTGGAATTTTTGTTTTCCCTTTTTCACCTATTGAGCCTTTTTTTTATTCCAATCCCAGACTTATTTCTGAAAGCTTAACAGTATGCCAAATCTATTTTACAAAGGACTGTCAGCTGCCGTTTGCTTTTTTCTCTCTTTTACTTTAATCAGGCAGGCCAATAAATGATGTGAAAAGCATTTTTCTTTGCTCCTTCAGCTTATGCAAATCTGTTGCTTAGGAACGAAAGGGAGCTCCAGTCCCAAAAGGAACATCTTAGGCTGATCCATTTGGCAAAAAGGCAGGTTGTGCGGTCCAGGGCACAGAAAAAGAGCATTCAAACAGAGAAGATCCAGTGCGTTGGTGTTCTCTGAAGCACTTTAGTTATCATGCTCTTAAAATGTTTTCTGCTCAGTCTGAATTGATAGGTAAGCAGCTGAACAGCCAAGGTGTTTGAAATTTGTTTAAAAAAGAACCAAAAGGGAATTTTTGAGGGACATCTTAGAGGTTTGAAATAAAAATGAATATTAGAGTAATTGCTATGCTTCTCTTGGAAGAGGAAATCAGTTTCTTTTGTTAGTTCTTCCCTTTACAAGGGCCCTTTGTGACTATAGTCTCATGGTTTAACTTGAGCAGAAACATTACACAGAATATTGAGTCAAATTTTCTTAATAGAAAAATGATTTAATTGGTTTTCTGCAAGCCAGTAGCATAGGAGAATGAGATAATGGGACAGAAGAAACCTGAAAATGTTGTGTTGCTATAGGGATAAAACTTAAATTCTGCTGCTGTGCAAACCAATTCTATTCTTGTGGGAATGTTGTCATTAGTTTCCATGGAGTTTACTGGGGTTGGTCTCATAAACCCCAATTCAGCAGGCCATTCAATCATCTTTTCAAATATATCTCCATTTGAATTTCTTTCCTTCAATGCATGGACTGTAGAATATCTTTGTTTCTCCTTTTTAAAATTATATTTTTCTCTTCTTCTTCTTCTTTAACTGCTGTACATCAAATTTTCCTGATTTTCTTCATCGAATTCTGTCCTCTTAAGTAGGGTAAGCTTTGTTTGTTTGTATGTTTGTTTGTTTATGCCTGTTTTTAAAAGGCAGAATGAATCATATGGATTGTTTCATATTTCAGTTAATGGATTGCACAGCAATTGCAATCTTCAGTATCCATGCCAGGCTTGAGACTATGTTTTAATTTAAGATTCAGAGATGCTTTTGCAGACTAAGGAAAGAAGAGAGGCAGTGTCAAAGGAAGTGCTGTTTAAAGTGCAGACATGCTTCCCCTTTTTCTTATTTTGAGCCTGGGAACATGTACAAGCACTTGTAGATCAAATGTATCTATTTAAAAGCAAAATGTGACCAGTGGTTTGCAAACAGGCATAGGGCATCCCTTCCCAACATCATTTTTCAGTCAAATGAAACACTGTCCTCATCTGCAAAGTCAGAAAATATTCTAAAATTTCTGTAATCCAGCAATTTTTTGTTAATCGTTGAAACTCCACCTTAATTATCTCACTCTTTGGCATGATCGTTCTCCATTTTTTTGTAGGAAATAATTTTTTCCACTTAAAATTTCAGCATTTGAGATCTTTTTGGATTACGTAGAGCGTACTCTTACCAAAACCAATTCCTTGAATGTCCCCAGCCCCTCTGCTTTCTCAAGCTGTGTTCACAAGCCAATATTTGCGTGTGTTTATTGGTTTCTAGAGCTCACATTGTACTGGGTGCAGTGGGGGCTCGTTCTGTGCAGCAGCAGGTGGGGTGTGCTGCAGCACATTTGCTCTCCCCACTTGTGCAATTGCACGAACATGTGGCTGAACGTACTGTGGTGACTTCTTCCACAATGGGGAAAGAGAGAGAGATTGTGCTGGAGCGGGTCAGGCTTTGCTGATCCCAGCTCAGAGTGTGGCGCGTGGCCCCTGGCTACCAGCTGCAGCCCAGAGCTGCTGATCCAGCCCTTTGGGACTGGGGGCCCCAAACTCTCCTCTCCAGTGGTGGGAACTTGCCCTGCAGTTGTGATGGCCATATGATATGTTTTTCCTGAACTGTTTCAAGCTGTTTGAAGTATAACTATCTGCATTTTGAATGGATTCATGCTTCATTTAAACTGAGCTTTCTTGGAGCTTGTGGTTAAATGACTGAAAGTAAAAGCTTTGGAGAATTTCTTAGTTTTGTTTTTATTTTTGTTTTGATTTTTTTTTTTCCCTGAGATGTGTCCTCTGCTGTCACTGCCATAGGGATGTTCATTCAGGAGCAGATGGGACATGCCTCCGTTTTCAACACCCTTTTTCAGAGTCAATGAGAAAATTGGGATGAACGATTCAAGGAAAGTTATTTCATCCATTGCTTTTTTTGTCTACCCCTACTAACTTGCTGCAGCGCTTCATGCCAGGACAGTGAAAAGATCCAGCTGAACAAAGACACTTGTTTTACTCTCAGACTGTTAGGGACATTCTGGTAATTCACCTGAAGTTAAGATGAAGAAAATACATTCTGCTATGGCATTGTCTCTTTTATACTTTGATTTTTATTGGAGGTTAATGATAAAGGGAATTCATCATCCCTGAACAGCTGAGCTGTTACCTAAATGGGGTAAACCGTATCAGCCCTGGGTGGTGAGGTTAGTTGCTACACATCCTTGTGTGATATTGGTGCTGGGGACAGGTATCATCCATTGTATTGACTGCTCACTTCTCAGATCATGTATCAGCAAAACTCTTCTTTCATTTCACAGGGAAGTTTAACTTTCAGGGCATCAGATGAACATGTGGTAGGAATAGACTCAGTTATGTCCATCTCTGGATCTTTCCAGTATGCAGCAGTATGGCAAAAGATGTGCTGTAAGGAGCTCACAGCAAAAAACACCTGGAAATCTGTCTCCAGATTGTTCCCTGCTGCAATCCACCATGTTTCAAGTGGGAGGACTGCTGTCTTACCACTCTGATGGTCATGTGGGGATAAATCCTTAAAGATTTAAGGATGAGGGTTCTTAGGTGATCTCAGGGTGTCAAGCCTTTGAGTGAGTGATGGAAAGGAAGAGCATGCCTGTCAGATATGGGATTTAGATTTTAATTATTTATGTTTATTTGAGGGAAGTTTAGCGTTATTACTCCTATTTCCAAAAAGTAAAGCAAGGATTGCCATAAAGTAAATGCTTCTGCTTGCTGTGTCTAAATCTTCTGAAGAAAAGTTGCTTTCACTGTAGTTTGGTTTTTTATAACTAAAGGACTGAATGATACTGTTTTTCTGATTTCCGTGGAAATGTTCATTTGACAATCTTAATACATATATATGGGTACTCTCCAAGGATTTACTTCCCATTCATTCCCTATGTATTTTCAAGGTACTCAATATACCTATTGCTTTATACCTTTGCTTTATATAAGATGTTTTGTGATAACATGATAGCATCCTCATCATCTCCCAGTCTTGTCAAACACGGCCATAAAGTTGCACCTGATAATTTTTGTGGTGAAGGGCTTTGTTTTTCACCAGTAAGTGGATATTATCAAACCCAGTTATCTGAGGTTGAACTTTTATGTTGGGAATCAATGTCCTTTTAAAGCTCAGCTGGATAGATTCTTAAGACTATTAGAGGGCATTTCTGGAGAAATCTTAGCCAAAGGCTTAAGAGGAACTGTGTGGTGATTTCTGCATTTATAACAAGGTCTCAATAAGGCTACAGTTACTTAAGTTCATTTGCTTTACCCATATTTATTTATTTTTTGATTTGGTTGATGGCTACAAGTTACATCTGTTGAACTGTGTGCACCGTTGCTGAACATGTGTAAGAACTATCTCGTATCATAAGCGTATTTTTCCCTGTTTTAGCTATTTATAGGCTGAGTGCCTGACTTTTGTTTTGATCATTTCTTTAGTAAATAATCTGTCCTGCTTAACTCTCTCACTGAAAGAAAACTTAAATACTTCTTTTTATAGATACTTAACTGTCTAGAATTTGGGGGATTTTCTTTACCTTTGAGCATGAGAGCAGAATAGTGTTACAGTAGTCCTCTCTCTCGCAGTGATTTTGAATTTAATGCTTTCTTCTCTATTCTCTACTTTGTCAGTCTCCTGACAAATGACCTTCTGCATTTTTTATTATTTCTTCTAGTTAGTTCGGTTTGGTTTTTTTGGCCAAAACACTTTTCTCCTTAATTTGTTCCTGTTCATATTTTCTTCCAGATTATCTGAAGTTTCAGGAAGTCCAAAAGAGCAGGGCTGAGAGATGCATGCTGTCTGTTTTCTGGTATACTTTGAATTAGGAATATAGATCTTCTGCAAAGACTTTGACATTCTGGAAGGATGGAGATGTGGAAATGGTGTCTCTACTAAGACTGACAATCATCTCCTCTAAATACCAAAGCAGTGTTATGAACAGGACGCTGCTTTCCACACAGTTGCATGGCTGAGAGCAACAGTACAGAATTAGGACATTTAAAAAAGATTGGCAACCCTTTTATTTGTGAATATGTTTCAATAATAATCCAGTTCTGAAGTTAAATAAAAATGTAAACAGCGCTAAAGGAACTTCAAGATCAGTTGCCTTTTTTTGGCGGGCTTTTTCTCATTGGCAAAGTGTGACAGAGACAGCTCAGTGAGCTTCTTCACAGCACAAGCTCTTCTGAGCAGGTCGGACCCACAGGGTGCTTATCTCCTTCAGAACTGAAGAAAAAGAAGGATATCTTAGTTTAACATACTTGCACTAATGTACTTAGAGTCTCCCCAAAACACCCTGAGACTGATACCTCTGATCCTTGGACATGGTGGGACTTGGCACTGTGAGGCTGAAGCTTGTTCAGAGACAGGGATTTTTTTGCTTTGAAAGCCAGAAAAAGGAACTGAGAAACAGCACAAATGTTGTTCTCTCCTGCTTAGAAAGCTGACTGTGCTCATGTAACACCAAAATTTAGCAAGAGAGCTTGCTGATCTGTGTGATTCTCTCTCCTGAAGGGAGGATTTCAGATTAAGCTGTGTACGACCAGGAAAATGTGTTCTTGGAGTGCATTTTGACTTTAGTGCAGTAATGATGGGTCATAGTACAAAGATACCAAAAAGAAAAAGATGATTATTTCAGAATACTTAAATATCTTCTACCTGAGAAAATCTGTTCTGGATAATCTCAGGTAGGTACAAAACTGAAAACACACAGCATTGTAGGAATTTAGTAAGAAAGAAATTCTCACAGCTTGGGCAAATTTACTAGTGTATCAGTATGACTACAGCATTTTAGTCTGTTCTCATTTAGGTAAGCTTCTAGTCAGACCTCTTTTTTTAAGTAGGTCTTTGAACTTTCTTATGTTCTCTGCCAAAAAGGAGTCTGTTAAAGTATTAGCCCTCCTGCCCAGAAATTTCAACTGTTAAAAACTTGGTGAATGAGGCAAAGGAGTTCTGCCTTTTAAGGAGGCAAAACTGTTTAGTTTTGTATCTTGGGGATTTTATCTTTCTTAATATTTCTGAGCTTAGAGGGGAAAAAAGTTCTGGTTTTGCCAACCCTTCATTACTATGCATTAGAAACAGCCATTGTCTTTTAGAACTTGTTTTATCAAGAACAGCAGCATCAAAGAAAGGGGGAAAACACCCTGAACTTCAAGGAGGTATTTTCTGTCCTGATCTCGGGGCTTCCACAGCAAAGAAGGAGGTGGCATGGGCTGTGCAGTGGGGTCACCTGGCTGTGGTATGTTGTCTCCTGGCAAACACAGTGGAGCCTCAGCCATCCTCCACCGTTGCCACTGCCAAACCTATGCTGCCCACTTCTCAGGGGGCAGAAGGGAAGCGTGAATCACCCCCTCACAACGTTTGCAAATGTGTCAAAAGTGGGTGAGAAAGAGCTGCTTCCTCTTTCTTGTCTTGCTAGGTACAGAGTACAAGGGCTGGAAGAACAGGAGCATTGCACTTGGCCAAAGAAACACCAGATGTGTGGATTCCTTCGGCAAAATTGCGAAGTGGAGCTGTCAGCAAGCATCCTCAAAACCAGAGTATGTTTGTAACTGCGTTGTAGCATTTGTGTCCAATGGCTTATGTGTTCCTGGGTTGAAAAATGCTGATCTGTCTTTGGGAAATCATGCTGAAGGGCTTGGAAAAATGTGCCTTCCTGTATTTCTTTTCATAGCTCAGAGGACAGCAGGAGGGTTTTGTTTCTTGGTTGGGCCTCTGGTCTGATAGTGAGGGTTTCCTAGACTTGTGCTGTTAATTACATGGCAGTGTATGTCAGCTGGGATTTTGGTTTCCATTTTTAAATTATTTTTCAAGTATTTAAAAAAAAATTCCACAGATAGTCTGAACATAGAAAGCTGATGCTGGAGGATTACAACTGTAAATATTGAGGCCAAAAGCGTGCAGGTATGCTTTCTGAAATAGCATATGTGGGGATTTAAGAGCCACATCTTCAAAATATTTGCTTGTAGTGCTGAGGAAACATAAGTCAGGAGCCTGACTTTCGTGAATGCCTGACTGTTCTGCAGCAGGGGCCCGAGTCATGATGGACCATGTTTTAGGAGGAGAAGGAAGATGTGTGGATTGAGGAAAGGGTGTTGATACTTTTCTTGCTCTCAATGACAGCTCCCCTTTCCACAGATAGGTGCAGTAATTTTTGGTGTAGAATGGCCAGACATTTTTTGCTATGGTTTTGGAGCATGTTGTGCTTTCTTGGAGCCAATGCTTTGGGGCCATTTGCCTGTCCAGTGGGAGGGAGGGCTATGGGCCCGTTAGTCCCACCACCAGCACATCCCGGAGCAGCTGCACAACTGGATGTTTCTGCTTTGACAGAGAGGCTAAGAGGAGGAAAAGTTTCAAGCTGGAAGGAACCTCTCAGTTAAAGTAACCTGTGTAAAGTCTTGTGCTCTTTTCTTTTTTTAGCTAAAGCTTGAATTTGTGGATACTCAGACTCATATATAGAGTACCCAGACTCATATGTAGATGTTCTGACTTCTTCTCCCTATTTCCTCTGGGGTAAAACTGTTCAGTCTGACCTCCTCACTGAGCTTTTGCCCAGCTGTGGAGTTTTTTTGGCATGTGCTGATTTATTGAAGGAAGGATGCCATGTTTTTTGCTGGTCTCTAATTTGAGAATAATTGTGGCTCTTGTGTTGGAGCTCGGTCTGGGTGTAGGCAGGTGTTGTGCAAGCATCCTAGTGCTGGAATGCCAGCCAGCACTCCTGTCAATCCAGTTCTTCATCCTTTTTTTGGCAAGGATCACGAATTGCACAATATGTGTTTGTTTTGTTATTTTAACAAAAACTCATAGGCTGGAAACAAGGTTTGGGCCAGAGCTTCAAGAAACAGGCCCCTGGATCTTTCTGTTCATGGTTTGTAAAGCTGTTTGTGAACTCTCTCTGTCTGGGGTACATTAGCTTTGCAGCAATTGGTCTGTGGAGGTATATAGGTAATCACTTCTGGTTGTTTCCTGTCCTTGGGTTTTGGTTCTGTTTTTTTTGTCAACCGCGCCCTTCTTTGGAGGTAAAGCCGCTGTTTCAGTGGAGCTTTCCCCAGGAATCTAAAATTAGGCTAGAGAAAGTGAGGAGATTTCTGCCAGGCCAATAAAAGTACAGTGAGTGGTGGCATTGCCAGCCCATACCAGCTATCTTGCAGTGAGTTTTTGTCAAAGGTATGCTGGGATCTCCTTGCACCCTCCCTATATGTGAGGATATCATGGCTCCACAGGGGTGGCACATGCCAAGCAGGGTCCTGCTCCTCTGGGATATGGGTGCTTCAGTGTTCCTTCCCTCCTGATTAGAGCCAAGGGCAGTACTCAGCTGATCCTTCACCCAAAGTGCGTGATTTTGCTGTGGTAAGTGGAGGAAAATAACTTGCAAAGTCCTACAGAAAAAGAGAGACAGCTTAGTTAGAGGTGTTACTCCACTGAGGAGAATGAGTAGATCATTATACAAAAGTGGGTGAATAAATTCCACCCCAGTCTTTCTTCTTAAAATTTCACAGAATCACAGAGTGGATAAGGTTGGAAGGGACCACAGTGGGTCATCTGGTCCAACCTCCTTGCTCAAGCAGGTCATCCTAGAACACATTACACAGGATTGCGTCCAGATGGTTCTTGAATATCTCCAATGAGGGAGGCTCCAGAACCTCTCTGGGCAGTCTGTTCCAGTGCACGGTCACTGGTCACAGATTGCCCAGATTTCTTCCCATTGCTGTTCTTGGTTCAAAACCCCGTGTAGTGGCATCAGTCAAAGGTGTATGGAGATTGCCATGACCCGGAGGGGTTTTGGACTGCTCTATCGCTAACTACCTAAAGCAGATCCAGATGTCCTAGGAAATGAAACACTGGAGATTGCTGACACCTTTTGACAACCTGGTGTCCTGAAGATGGTCTGGGTGTAGTAGTTGTGCATAAGATTTTGATGGCACATTGGTTCAAACTGAGCATTAGAGGTCATCCTTTCCTCTACTTTTGATGTGTTTCTGGTGTGCAGCAGTGGGGGAAGAGAAACATTTCTCAGCTCCTAAAAGTAAGGACAAGGCTGTTAGTTCCAAAAGTCTTTTTTAAACTTGTATACTAAAACCAACTGAGTTTCTGTTTGACTGTTTCTCTACCATTAGGGTTGAAGGGAAACTTCGCATTTTCCAAAGTATAAATAGTTCTGTGCTCTTCATATTACTCATTTGTTTACTGTGTATATAGTAACACATACGAAGTTATATGTGTGTGTGTATACATATTTATATGTATGTATGTATTTTCTAACCAGGTGCAAAATGACTGCTCAAGTAACACTGGAGGATGCCTTGTCCAATGTGGATCTCTTGGAAGAATTACCATTGCCAGACCAACAACCGTGTATTGAACCCCCACCATCATCTCTTCTTTACCAGGTATGTTGTCATTGTAGGAAAAAGAGTTAAGAAAGAGTATCTGCTTTTTAAAAAAAAAAACAAAAACTGCCCAAATCAAAAGTGTCTTAATATTGACTGTATATATATATAAAAATTCTTCCCATAGAATGGTTTGGGTTGGAAGCAATCTTAACGATCATCTAGTTCCAACCCCTCTGCCATGGGCAGGGACACCTTTCACTAGACCAGGTTGCTCAAAGCCCCATCCAACCTGGCCTTGACACTTTCAGAGATGGGACTTCCACAACCTCTCTGGGAAACTTGTTCTAGTACCTCACCACCCTCATGGTCAAGAATTCATGCTAATATCTAATCTAAACCTGCTCTCTTTGAGTTTGAATCTATTCTCCCTTGTCCTATTACTATGTCCTTGCCTCTCTCCAGCTCTGTATCTGGCCCCCTTTAGGTACTGGAAGGTGCTATAAGGTCTCCTGGAGCCTTCTATTCTCCAGGCTCAACAGTGTCTCTCAAGTTTTCTTCATAGGAGAGATGCTGCTACCAAAGATTTAATTCTGCATTTTCCTTTCTCTGCAGCCAAACTTCAACACTAATTTTGAAGACAGAAATGCATTCGTCACGGGCATTGCAAGATACATTGAGCAAGCTACAGTTCATTCTAGCATGGTAAGTAGAGGTCTTGGTAAGATGAAGAAGCTTTTTTTTTTTTCCCCCCCAACATATTTAAAAACTTTTTAAATTATCTTTCTTCTTAATCAACCAATGTTATTCAAAGGTTCCCTGCTTTCATTGTGCATTTTCCCAGTATTCTGAGGCTGTTTAGTTCTATTGACAGCTAGCTGCTGTAATTTGAGTGAAAAATTACCTTCCATCCACCCAGATTTCCACTATTTCTGTCAGTGTAGTGGTGTTGAAAGGTTTTTGTTGGCTTCTTCGCTGAGGAGTACGTATGTTAGTGTTTTGTTGGCATTCTTTTGTCTAAGGCATTCTGTGGTTTTAACAGTTCCACAATAGAAGGTAAGAATTCATGCTAGTAATTCCATCTGCTCTGACAGTGTAACTTTTTTGGGATACAAAAGAACTTACAGGCTGCCACTGCTGGTCTGTACTGAACTTGTTCTCATTTCATGGCATTCTTGGAAAATGAGGAATAATATGTCTTGTGATTCTAGAGGCCAGTTCACAAATGGTGAAGTGGACAGATAAAGCACCTGGTTACATGCTACTGCAAATTATGTATGTTTATAAGGTCTCCCTTATAAAGTTATTTGGTGACACCTTAACCTGTTTTGATGTATGGATATTGTTGTGTCTCTCCTTTTCCATGTCATAAAGGATACTGCTCTGCATGTGCTGATCTTTTCATCCTTGACCATTCCATCTGGAGTCCCTGAATTTATAAAGAAAAATAAACATCATCTCATCACCCCCCCCCTCAGATTGGCATTTTTATTTATATTCATAGACTACAGTGTCTTTATTTTTGGGAAATAAAAACAAAATAAAGCCCAATCTGATCTGGGGAGATAATAATTTTTGTCATTAGATAAGCACAATTGTTGCAGTTATTGATTAGTGATCTGATAGATATTTGTTTGTTTAAGTGGGATGACGATGATGATGTGAATTCTCTCAAAATTAGGTAGATGCTATAACAGATGACTGAGAATAAATGGAATTTTTTTAGCTGATGGATTGTAGGCAAGCTGCACATCCATAGCAGATCAGCTCTTATATGTTTAATATGTCAGCTGAGCCTATGAATTATGGCAATACTGTTTTACATACATTATGATGTATCTTTCTGCTTACAATATATGTCTGTACATAAACAGTCTGATAAGAGAAATAGGTTTGTTTGGACAAGGGTTTGGAATGACAGAAGGCACATAGATTTGACCCTTTTTTATTACAATGCCTAATTATATTGTCTTTCCTACAGAATGAAATGCTAGAAGAAGGTCAGGAATATGCAGTCATGTTATACACGTGGAGAAGCTGCTCAAGAGCCATTCCTCAGGTAAAGGATGAAAATTGTACCGTCATGCATGTCTTGTTTTAGCATGGAGCTACACAGATAGAGCTTTGTCAGTGAGCTCCAAAATGGAGCTTTGATTCCTGAATTGTGAAACTGGGCATACTATAGCATGGAGTCCTTTAGCACCTGGGGACCAGTTGGATTTTATTTTTTTTTTAGTAAGGTGACTATAGTAATACCTCATGGGTTTTGTGTCAACCTTATCAGTTCAAGAGTAGTATGGGGGTAATGTGCTTTAGAAGGAAAATTTTGATTGTGGGATCTGTTTGGGGTAGAAATTTCATTCAAGAGAATGGACCCTTCCCACTCCCCAGCTTAATACTTTAATCAGAACAGGGTTAACAACTAGCATAGCATGTAACAATTAACATTCAGGTTAAACAATTAAGTTTCTAGACAACTTTCTAGTCACTTTCTAAATGTCAGAGCTACATAGTGTTTTCTTGATCTATATACAAAAATAAAACACTGAGAATAGGTGATAAGTCAGCCTTAAGTGTCTGGGAATGGTTGTAGAGGTGTAGGGTAGGAAGAATATTAAAATGTGTTAGAAAACCAAACAAAATTATTACCATGAGCTGACTCCTTCCTTCACAAGGAATTTGTAATGCAATCATTTTTGTTATGAAATGCAAGGAAGGCATATCCTCTGGTTTAAATATTTAGAGTGGAAGTCAGGTAATCTGTTTTAATTTCTAGTTCTGACCCTATTTGAGTGCATGATTTTGATCAAGTGACTTAATATAGAAAGAATATTGTTCTAACCATACAGAGGTGTTAGGTGTTTCACAAGTAAATTACTTGCTGCGAGGTAATAGAAAAATCTTAGGGGTTTGTTTTTTGGTTTTTTTTTTTTTTTCCCCACACACAATAGTAGTGGCCAGACTTCGCGAACGAAGATCTGTGGAAGGTCTTTGTATGCCTTCCAGCCTGCGCATTGGATTTATTTTAGGTGGGACACAGTGCGCGCAGAACTGAGCCCACCCTTTAATCCTAAGGTTCATCTGCCGGGGCCAAGCGAGCTTGGACAGTGGCAGCGAGGTCCTCAGGATNCCCACACACAATTAAGCTTAGAAGACTACCATAAGATTACCAAACCTGGAAAATTTTGTCTTACGTTTGTCTCTTTAGGGTGATAGTGCATTTTCTCAGGATCTTGGTTTCTGAGGCTTTATCATGGAAAGTTCCAAGTGTAATGATGTTTTTAATTATCCTCAGGTCAAGTGCAACGAGCAACCTAACAGAGTAGAAATTTATGAGAAAACTGTGGAAGTTCTGGAGCCAGAAGTCACAAAGCTGATGAATTTTATGTATTTTCAGGTAAAAGAAATGGAAACAAAATTTGTCAGTAGGCTTGTAATTCTCTATGTTGTGTACTTGATATTGTGTGCCCAGATACTGAACCTAGTCATTATACTTCAGAAAAAACCCACCATACACTCTTGCAGAAGGGCAGAATTTCTAATGTGTATCCTAGACTCTTCAGGCAATCTCCTTTAAGACTTCCAACATAAAATCAAAGGTAATTGTGTGTAGTTCCTATGCAGCACATGAGGGCAGAGATCTGGCACTATAGGAAGAAAGGAAACAGAAATATAATACGTTTCACATGTACACATTAAAACATCTCAGCACAGAAACAATTTGCTGCAGAATGAAGGATCCACAAGACTGGACAACAGAGCAGCAGGTGCAATTTGGCTATGGCAATTTATAATTGAGACAAGCTAACCCAGTTGCTGTGACCTGCCAGCCACCCGAGCTGGAGAATAGCAGTCTGTCTTGCTTTCTCCTCCCTCCTGGCAGCTTGCCATTTATTTCAATGGACTGAGGATGTTTCTTGGCATTATTCAGAGTTGGAGCAGCTAGAGCCTGCAAGGGTCAGAGCACACAGGAAGACAAGACTGAATGAAATGTAATATTTCCTGTTGTCTTCTGCAGGTGGGGGGCAGGGGGAGGGGGTGTCTTACTGAGTACAATCTCCTTTCATTCAAGCAGATTAGTGCTCTAAAGTCAGAGCAGATTCCTCTTTACATTTGAAGTAGCTGTCTCTTTTGTATTTGTAATTTCCATCTGAAATGGCTCTGGTGTGTGCTTGGAAATAAGCTCTCAAATTAACAAGTGCCAGGATGACTTTGAGAGTTGGCATGTACAGTGTGTGTGGATTTTTTTGTTTGTTTGTTTAAAGGGAACATACCTATAATCTGCCTTTTAATATATATACATTCCTCACTAAAGAGCATCAAATCACTTGTCTCAAAGGGATTTTGAATGTTGTAGAATCACAGAACAGTTTGGGTCGGAAGGGCTCTTGAAAGATCATCTAGTCCAACCCCCCTGCAGTGACATGGGGTATTTTCATCAGACTGGGTTGCTCAGAGCGTCATCTAACCTTGTCTTGAACACTTCCAGGGATGGGGTATGCATCACCTCTCTAAGCAACCAGTGCCTCACCACCCTCATTTTAAAAAAACCCTCTTCTTTATACCCAATCTAAATTGGGTATAAAGATAAAATCTAAATTTTCAGTTTAAAACCGTTGTCCCTTGTCCTATTTTTTATTTATACTTTTATTACCTTTAGCTGCAAAGGCTTTTGTGTCAAACAAGCTCTGTGGCAAAAACTACTGGTGCCACTTGTAGCACGCATCAAGTACACAAATGGAGANTATTTATACTTTTATTACCTTTAGTTGCAAAGAAGAACCTTGGCTCTTGTAGCACACATCGAGTACACAGATGGAGCTGAAAGGCCTGTGCTGTTGCCTTGCTGGTTTTGCATGCTTTAAACATTTTTCTGCTTCAGTGGAGCTTTTCACAGGACCAGCTCTAGGTACATGATGAAACTTTTTCCCCATTACTCCTCTCTTTTTCCCCCAACAGAGAAATGCAATTGAACGATTTTGTGGGGAGGTGAGACGCTTGTGCCATGCGGAGAGAAGGAAGGACTTTGTGTCCGAAGCATATCTGATCACACTGGGCAAATTCATCAACATGTTTGCGGTATTGGATGAGTTGAAGAATATGAAGTGCAGTGTAAAGAATGACCATTCAGCCTACAAGCGGTAAGTGGGAAGGAGCAATAGGACCTGAGTTTCTGCTGTCAGGATACAGGCCTCCCACAAGATGGCAGCAGTTGCTCTTTTTCTGACAGCTTTTTCTTCAGCAATACTCTCTTCACATGTGGGACAGATTACATTGAAACTAGGGATGGATTGACTGGCAGTTGAGTGCGTCTGTTTTCTTTGTGCTGTTCTTCCAGCAGCAAAACGTTTTTCTGCCTTTTGATGCGAAGCTCTCAAATACTTATGTCTTGGTGTATGCATATACTTTGTTCAGTAAAGCTTCTATTTTTTTAAGTTTGAGAGGAAGCTGGCTTTCTGGTCACTTGTGCTACTCCATTCTATTCTATTTTATTCTTGGCATCCACTTTTGACATTTGTAGCTGAGAGTTGTTACACTTGTTCTTAAGACATTTCAGCCTTGTCTTTTAAGAGCATTGTGTCCATGGGTGTAGCAGGAAGGGTAGGGCATGGGATATCAGTAGCCAAGTTTTGTACTTCAGGTACCAAATGGTATCAGGTATTTGGTGTTGAACACAGTGGTCAGAGCAGCAGGGGAAGACAGCCTTTATGCCAGCTATAGCATCTGTGGTCTTTCATAAAGAAAACTATTCAGTCAATGACCTGCCAATTTTACCTATGCTGCTTCTACTTAGATAGATGGGATTTAGTTTCTGCCTCCACCTGTTGTAGTCGTTTGCCTTTCTTTTTATTTGGACGTGTGCTTCTAGAGGCCAAACTCTTGTTTTCTGGAAGGATGACTTTTCCTGGGTTGTTGTGTGGCTTGGATCTATAGAGCCACAGCTGCACCCATCAGGTGAAGGATATACCCAATGTTTTTTGGTTTGGGTTTTATTGGACCTTTTAACTAGTGTAGTGTTTGATTTGGGATGGCAAACCAGTATATTTTTGATAAATTAAGTCCACTTCTAGTGAACTTTTTGCCTTTTTTTTTGACTGTTTTCTAAAAAACCTTCTGTTTTATGAAACAGGATCTTGACAGTTTTGAGTCCATACCCTGTGTTTTAATAACTCACTGTTATAAAGCTGTGGCGGAAGAAGTACTGGCTGTGTCTGCCCAGTTTTCTTTCTGCTTCATTTGGGAGTTTGGAGGTGGAAGATACGCTGAGGTTGACAATCTTAGGATTAGCAAATGATACCCTATTGTACTTGGCACTTGAAGTTACAGTTCCCCTGACATATTCAGGGATGGATGTGTTTCTATTGAGTGGGGATGGATTTGCTTACAAACAGTCCTGGCTAGGGAGAATACTGTTTTTCTCCTGTTTTTAAAGAGCTGCTCAGTTCTTGCGGAAAATGGCAGATCCTCAGTCCATTCAAGAATCCCAGAACCTCTCCATGTTCCTTGCCAACCACAACAAGATAACACAAGTAAGCATTAACTGCCTTTTTGCAAATTATCTAATGCTTTACAAAATTACTACCAAACTGGAACAGTTTTATTTTAATAATTATTGTTCACCAGGAAGTATAACTAGTTGACTAGTATCCTTTCTTCTTTTTTTGCAGTCTTTGCAGCAGCAGTTGGAGGTGATTGTTGGCTATGAAGAGCTGCTTGCAGATATTGTGAATTTGTGTGTGGACTACTATGAAAACAAGATGTATCTAACACCCAGTGAGAAACATATGCTTTTGAAAGTAGGTTTCTTTTGGGTACAAAATTAAAAAGGAATGTTGAGACAGGACACATGTTTGAATTCCTGATTGTTTGTGTTTCGGGTTTTTTTCGAGGAACCCGATTAACCAAATAACTCAAATTACTCCTTTCCCCACACATGTTGTCTTTATTTTATTACATCCTAAATGTACTTATGAAGCTTCTAATCCATTTTTCTTCTTCATAAATTGAAGTTGACCAAATTGAACCTACATCCAGTTCTCTGGAATTGTGTTTCTATGAAGTATAACGGTTGAAAGGAACTGCTACATTTTAGTTTAGATATGTGGCAAGTTTGTATAAAAAGCTTTTGGAAGTGAGGCTGCATTTCAAATGTTTTAGGGAACAAGTAGTTTAAAATTAGGATTAATAAGTAAATTTTGTTAGCTTGAATATGTACATGGAGTAGGGTGGTAGGCAATATGAAGTGTGGTTGCTATTAGCTTCATGTCTTGCTGTGGAAGAAAAGATAGAGAGTAAGAACATAAAATATAGCTCAAATATTTTGAGTCACTTCAGCATTTAACTTCTGAAGAGCTCTGTTTATTAGGACCAAATGAAAGCATCCTGAAACCATTCACAAACTAGAGCATTTGCTTTCTGTCTGCAGGGATGTCCAATGTGACTTTCACATTTAGGCCTTTTGTCTAGTAAATGCTTGCTTAGAACACAGTAAGTGGCTATTCTTGGCTCCTGTAAATACCACATTATAACTCTATGTTAATGAATAAATTGGACAAAATGTAATTACATCTCTTTTGGATGCTTTGGAGCTCTTATGTGTATACTTTGGAGTTGCGCTGAAAGCCGTGAAAAGCAATCACTCAGAGATGTTAGATCTAAATTTCTGTTACAGATCAGTTTGCACATACGGAGTTGTAGTAAAATACAAACGAAAAAAAAGCCTGTCTAAAATTAGCCAGCCTCTAGTTTCAGTGAGGTGGGGATTTTTGTATGCTAAACCTTTATACAATGAATAGCAACTTCTAAGGATGACTGATCAGCCTAATGTTAATGTAAAAACTACTGATAACACATATAATAAAAGAATAATCACAGATGTATGTATATGAAAATATATTCTGTTTGAAGGAGGTTGGGTGTTTCAGGATAGTTTTTAAAATGTCACCAGGAAGTTTTTACCTCTGGAAGTCCTTTTATGAAAAAGTTTGATTTTTTTTCTTTTTCAGGTGATGGGTTTTGGATTATACCTGATGGATGGAAGTGTCAGTAACATCTATAAATTGGATGCAAAGAAAAGGATAAATTTAGCCAAGATAGACAAGTACTTTAAGGTTGGTTAAGATATGATCTTAATATGTGATTTTAAAGGTAATTCCCCTTGCATTTGAAATATAATTGTATCAGTTTGACCTGGCTCTCGCACCAAGTCCAAGCCACCGCCTTCCCCCTCCCGCTCTTTGAAGCAAGGGAAAAAACCCGAACTACCAAAAATCCAAAAGAAGCCTGAACAAAACTAGATTATATCAAATATATATATATTTACATATATTTACAATTATATTTACAATTTGTACATGCAACAGGGAGCTGCCCAGGGAAAAGGGAAAGGCAGGGGGAAAAACTGGGACAAAACCTAAAACAAGTACCTCCAAATACACACCATTAGTAGAGTACTAGTGAATAAACAAAAAACGAATTAAATACTTCCCTGAACTAGGCGCCAGAAGTGTACAGAGCACTGACAAACTCTCCCACGCCTCCCGGAGAGACCAGAGATAGCGGCAGGTCCAAGCAAACAGGCCTCGGCCCACACAAGCAAAGACCATCTGCGGAGAGACCTGTTCGTCCTCAGCCACCGGAAGAAAGACGAGAGCGAGCTCTCATATCTGTGCCTTATTTATATGCTGTGTTATGTTAAAGGATGATATGGAATACTTCCTTAGGCTCCTGACCCCTATTGCTAAGGAAGGCCTAAAAAATCCAAAAGCCAACCCACTACAATAATTAAATAGAATAAAGATCACTTTGGATTATACTATGGGTAAATAATGGTTTCCTTTCACAAAGATGTGTGTTAATAATTTATCTAATCTGATTTATTCCCTGTGTACAGCAATTGCAGGTTGTCCCGCTGTTTGGTGACATGCAGATTGAACTTGCAAGATACATTAAGACCAGTGCCCATTATGAGGAAAATAAATCCAGGTAAGAGGGAGAAGGAAGCAGAGTGGAGCATCTGGGCTGGGGAAAGTCAGACCCTTGGTTATTTTCATAATCACCTGGTAGTCTGTGGGTCTGTGGTAATTAATGGGATTTTCATGTGGTCATTGTTTTGGTGTGGGTATTTCACTATTAATGTAATCCATGTAATAGATATAACTAAAGAAACAGATTGTTTAGAAGCATTTCTCTGCTGCTGAGCTCATTGTCATATCTGTGATTTTTTTTATCACCTGAGTTGGAAGAAATTAATTTTATCTTGTACTAATGTAATTTTTATTTTTTCCTTAAATATGAAACTTTCTTTAAAAGAAATGAAGGATTTTACTAAGCAAGGTGAGCAGTAGTAGTGCATGGGTAAATAGGCATGTGTACATTGTACATGGAGCAGCAAGTTAGCTTGTCTGAACTTTTTGCCTGATTTTTTTGGCTAGGTGTGCAGCACAGCAAAATGTTTGGAAAATGCAGCCAGTTGTTGCATAAATGGTTCCATGATTTATGGTTATTGCTTTGTTTTAGTGAACATTTCTATGCTTCTTCAAGACCTTCCCTCCATGCAGTTACATGAACTCAGAATGTTGTGCTTTGCATTTTAATTCCTGCAGAAAAAAATATATAACCTGCATGTAATTGCTAAGAGAAAACCAACAGCAATGGGCCTATTGAGCTACTAAAAATGAGGCTACTTAACATAATGTTCTTGGTAGCATGTTTTTTTACCTCTTGATAACATGTTAATAGTATTTAATAATGCCTTTTTTTAGTTGGGAGCATACTGTACGCTCTTTATAGTTAAACAAGGAAAAACATCCAAAGGTAACTAGATGTGTCTAACAGCCTGTACCTATAGTTCTGCCCCACTTCTCAAAGTTTTTAGGTCTTGTTCCTAAGTGTATGCCCCTGAAGAGAGATGCTTGTTTGTATTTCATAGCAACAGCCTTTAAAAAAACAAAAAGAAGAACCCCCAAAACAGAAAAGAAAAATTTTGAGGTTTTTTTTTAAAGACTTGGAAGGAATGCTGTTTGAACTCAGGAGGACCGTTCATCAGTAATGGGTTGTGCAGGGTTAGAGGTAGAGGTGTGAAGAGAGCAAAAGCCTCAAATAGAAGAGAAGGAAGATGAAAGAAAAACCAAACCAAAAAGTAGTGCATTGTGGATCTTTCTTTGCAGTATCAATTGTGCTGTTTGCTACCAAAACTGATTTATGTGGTGGTTTTCTTGTCTTCTGAAACAGGTGGACATGCACATCTTCCAGCAGCAGTCCCCAGTACAATATATGTGAGCAGATGATCCAGATCAGAGAAGACCACATGCGTTTCATATCAGAACTGGCTCGTTACAGCAACAGTGAGGTATGTGGCATTAGAGCTACATGTGCATATTTCACATCACTCACTAACAGTTATTGTTAAGTATCTGAAGAGCAGGAAAACCTCATGCTAGGAAAATGGCAAACTTTGATCACCTGAGTCAGGAGAAGCTGGGTACAGGGCTAGCATTGATTCTCTGCATTATATTTGCACTATTTAAGTTTAAAGTAATAATGACACATCATAGAAAGTGCAATCTCCTTCTGCCTCTTTCCCCCTATATTTCTAGGATAAATACCCTAAAACTTTTGCTATGTCATTTTTAGAATATGTTGTCTAACCCTTACTCCAAACAGGTGCTTGTAACAGTTTAAAGGAAACTAAAAGTTGAGGGGTTAGTAAAGGAAAACTGAAGTGCACATGTATACACACACACACATATATAATCTATATAGAACATATAACTATGTATATTGTATACAATTGATGTCTTGAATTCATCTGCAGTAATCTTTTGGTCATTGGGGATACCAATGATTTCCATCTTTTGACCAAAATCTGTGAATTTTAGCTACATAAATCTCTGGAAGTAAAAGCTGATATTAATGCAGGCGTTGGTATATATGATGCTGTTTCAATGCTTAAAAGAAACCTATGTAGAAATTTGGCTATCGATGCTGAATACAGCATGTTCTGATGTGGGTTTGTTGGACGTTTTTCCGTTTAATAATGTTCCAGGTGGTGACTGGGTCTGGTCGACAGGAAGCTCAAAAAACGGATGCAGAGTATCGGAAGCTCTTTGATCTCTCTCTCCAAGGCCTGCAGCTTCTCTCTCAGTGGAGTGCACATGTCATGGAAGTGGTATGTTATCTGGAAATATAATCAAGTGAAAAAGAGGTGTCTTGGTGAGGTTAGACAGAATAAATCAGCTTTTCTTTAATGGAATGAAAAATGCATGTTGTGTTTTCACAGAATCACATAATATTCTGAGTTGTAAGGGACCCACAAGGATTTTGTTCCCTTAATTCCCCTCTTCCTTCACTGCTTTTCTCCTTCTGCTCCAAACTCCATTCTTAGAGGAAGGCACATGAAGTTCTCAGAGTTTAGGAGTAATGTTGCTGCTTTGAAGATCCAGTAGCTTGCACAGTCTCACACAGTACATTCAACTTGTTATATTCAAAGGAAAGGCTGTCACCTGTGAACTTTCACCAGGTGTTTTAATGTTGCTCTTGATACGTACGTTTTGTAGACTAAGACTTAATAATTTTCTTCTAAACATCATTTAAGTTTATATTGTGAGAACTATCCACACTGACATGCAGTCACGCAGGAGGTGGTAAATGGCTCCAACTGGCTATGTTTAGACATCACTACTTACTAAGTTGAAGCATGCAGTCTTAATACACAAAAATGGATGGAAAGGCTCCCATTGGCTTTAGATTAGGGTTTTAGTCAAAAAGAAAGTAAATGCAGGGAAAGGAAAATTTGAGAGGAGATCAGGGAGGGGAAATAAAGAACCTGCAGGGTTGTTTCTGTGTATTGTAATAGTTTATTTTAAAAACAGATGCCAGTTAGAAAAGTGACTGTGTTTTTTTTCCAATGAGAAGCTGCTTAAGGCAGAAATGGAAGAGGAAGATGCAGGAGTCCTTTTTATGCTGCAGACTTAGATAAAAGTTGCATGTCTTGGCTGCACCAAAATATGTGCTAGGAAGGATTGAAACATGATTTACTGTACGAGAGAAGCCAGACTTGCTCCACTTCTGCCTCTGATGTCTCAGGGGGCATCAAGTAATTTGCACTTTGTGAATTTGTGCAGTGCAGTCACAGTGGGCATAGCTAGAGAATCAGTTTTCTTTCTCTTCTGTATTTTTAACTGCCTTTTTTAAAAGCCAGTAGGAGTCATGCTTTTTCCTGTATTATCCTATTCCTGTTTAAATCAACAGTATATTTTATGTTGAAAATCTTGCTCTCCTTTTCTCCTCTTAAGAGAGGTTGCTGTCACCTATTCCTGGCCTCTGCAGCTCCCAGACTTACTCCCTTTATTTCTGTCATCAAAAATTGCTGCATCCGAGGTCTCTTCATAGTGACAAGTTTCCTATTTTATCTCTGAAGAACGTCTCTCATTCTTAGCTCTGTTTTTAACCTCCTTATTCCAGAACAAACTTTCTCTGAGCATCACAGAAGGGGGTTTTTTTGAGTATTCTCACTACTTTTCTTTGTCTTTCTAATTTGTATGGATTCCCATAAGTACTTCTTATGTAAGGTCAAATTCATGTTCACTTTCTCCTTATCCTCCTACTGAGAATTCATTCTGATATGGAATATCCTAATAATTTATTTGTCTTCACATTCACTCAGTATCCATGAACCTAGTTGCATGCACCATGTTCAGATAAAAAGTTTCAACATATGTTTGTTGTCCATCTTAACTTAATGCCTCCCAAAATACTTCATCTTTGTTTAATCATTTATTCGGTGTCCTGTTTGTAGGACTTGGGTTGCATGGTGTGATGCTCTCTTTTGCCATAGGTAAATTGGTACTATTCATCCATTGTAGTAGGCAAATTTATATTGTTCTTTAATCTAACACTTATGCAAAGATGATGTCAACCAGACCTTAGTATTCTGTGAACTCAAACTGTGAAAAATTGTATTTAAATGTGACCAGGATTTTACACTTGATATACTTTAATGGGTATTAGACCAGCCTGACATTGCTCAGGGACATTTTGAGCTGTGTTTGCAGTAACTGAAAAGGCAGTATTTAAAAGACATGCATGCTGTGCAGATCATATTGTCACAGATAATACAGTTATTTCCACACATTTCAGCCTATTAAACTTAAAATTCCCTCGCCCACCCCCCCAAAAAACTCCCCTGTAGTTTTCCAGTTGTTTTTTGGAATCTAAATGTGACTATTTGACAAAGTAGGAAGCTCCTCCATGTGTGGGTGTGATGGATTTATTTTTTCTTATGCTCTGAGGTATTTGTGTTTCATGTGGTTGAAGCAGAAAAGAAACTTCTGCCTATGCCAACATTTGTTCACAGAAAAATACCCTGAAGTGCATTACCTGCTGAGTTTTTTGAGCTAATGTAGAATCTCTGGTTTTCAGGAAAATTGTTTAGGGAAATTATTGTTTGGCACTTCTGCTAGATAGTAGTTTCAGAATTTATGCAGGGTTTGTGTATAGTGCCAAATACTATTTTTCAAATATTCCTGGAAACATTACGGTATTTCTAAAAGCAGTGTTATTTGTGTCTGGCTGGGGGTTTTTTGTGTTTCTCAGGCGTTTTTTAAAATTTTTTGTTCCCCAATCTTCTTTTTCTCCCTCTTCTGCTGTGCAAACTGCAGTATTCGTGGAAGCTGGTACACCCAACTGACAAATACTCTAATAAAGATTGTCCTGACAATGCAGAGGAGTATGAAAGAGCAACAAGATACAATTACACTAGTGAGGAGAAGTTTGCTTTGGTTGAGGTAAGATAAATGTCTTTTTTTTTTAGGGATTTTCCAAAGATTAATTTTATACAAAGGAGAACATTCTCTCTAAGCATTTTCTATACCCAGTGCAAAAAGACAGCCTGTCCTGTGCTGACTCTGAAACACCAAGTGTTCCCCCATTCAAAATATAGGAGGAGCACAGCAAAACTATCTTTTGTAACTTAATTCCCTTTTTCTAATTTTCTGTATTTAAAAAAGGGATTTTTTTAACAATTATACAAAAAAAAAATCAAAATACAGTTGTTTGGGGTTTTTTTTGCAGGTCATTGCCATGATCAAAGGTCTTCAGGTGCTGATGGGACGGATGGAAAGTGTTTTCAATCATGCCATTCGTCACACTATTTATGCAGCTCTTCAGGACTTCGCCCAGGTCACACTTAGGGAGCCATTAAGACAAGCCATTAAAAAGAAGAAAAATGTCATTCAGAGGTAGCATTCTTGTTTTCATATCCTTCTATATTCTTTCCCCCAAGCCTTAGTAAATTTTTTGCAGAATTGCACAGCTGTTAAATTCTACCTCTTTAATCTGTATTCCCCTATTAGTCTGTTTGGCATTTGTAGTTAGCTTGGTTGGATACATATTGGAAGTTGAAGAAGCCTGAAGTTAAAAATTAATGGCTGCCAGCATGGCTAAAGTAAGAGCCCAGGCTGTCTCAAGCCTCTTAGGACTACTTCAGGAAGTCTGGTGTTCCCTGTTGTTTCTTTTTATTTTAAGAAAATATGAATATAGTGATACTGAAAGCACAATTAGTGTTTTTATTTCAAAGAAGGGTTTCATGGTCCACTTTATGATTCCAGTGTTTCCTCTCCTTGTGTCTCATGTTTATCCCACTCGATCTATTCCCTGCGTCTCTTAGCATTCTGCCTTATTTCACAGCTTCTGCTGCTTTTGTCTAAATTAGCCTTACACTTCTCCTCCAGTGTTCCATCTGCCCACACTGATTGGTGACATTTCCTGACCTTATTATTTTGTCCCTAATTGCTTACTCTGAGAGTGGTGAGACACTGGAACAAGTTGTCCAGAGAAGTTGTGGATGCCCCATCCCTGGAAGCATTCAAAGCCAGATTGGATGGGGCTCTGAGGAACCTGACCTGGTGGAGGGTGTCCCTGTCCATGGCAGGGGACTTGGAACTAGATGGTCTTTAAGGGCTCTGCACTATCCTTTTTTTGATAAACAGCATGGAGTGATTATTTTGTGGATGTATCATTTTTGAAGTTGTTGGTGAAATTGTTTGGTATTGCTTTGAGTTACCCTGAGCTCCTGAATGCTGTTGCAAAGTTTCTGTGCTTGCGGAAGAGTGCTTAAAAAGATCGGTGTTCTCATCGGCACACTTGGGCGCGCACCGGTCTGAAGTCGTGTGATCGTGTTCAGTGTTTTGCAGGCCATAAGGAAGACAGTCTGTGACTGGGAAGCGGGTCACGAGCCATTCAATGACCCAGCTCTGAGGGGAGAGAAGGACCCCAAAAGCGGTTTTGACATCAAAGTCCCAAGACGTGCAGTGGGACCCTCTAGCACTCAGGTATTTTCCTGTCTGGTGATTGTGATGACTGTCAGGAATTATTGCATGAGATGTTTTCTCTCTGTCCTGAACTATTTTAAAATTACAAGTTTTATTGTGTTTTCTATAAATGCTAAAAATCTACTCTGATTTATATTTACAAAATTACATATACTTAACCACAATCCTCTGTTTGGTTTGCTGTAATTTTCTGCTCTGATGCATAATTTTTCCAAGTGTTCAATCTCTTCAGTTTGATTTCCTGGGGAAAAATATTTTCTCATTGAGCTCCTAATGTTTTTTAAATAATATTTTTGAAGTATTTGAATTTTTTATTGACTGACTGACTGCCATCTCTGCTATGGCTGGTGAAATTTTTTTTGTTAAATCCTGTTATTTAGTAGATGTCTAGTACTTTTAAAATATGTTTAAAATATAAATGAATGCCTGGAAAATATGAGAGAGTATTTGACTTCTGACAAGATTTCCTCTCAGAGTTCAGTAATGAATGATAAAGCTGGTCCCTAAAATCTATCTAGTCTGCTGCTGCCACTAAAACAAGAGGTATTTCAAGTGTTATCTGTGGTAGTCATTGAAATCCCATACCTAGATGCTGGTTCTTGTTACCTCCATATAGTTCTCTTTTTTATTTTATTTATGGATTTGTTTGGTCTGATATTCAGAGTTCATCTGAGAAAATGAGCACTTTGGGTGACAAATTAAAGGCGACTGTGGTTTGTGAAGACAATCTTGTAATACCTAAAATCTGTGGGAAGGAGAGCATGTATGGATAATAATAAGCTTGGGTAATAAAAAGTTGCTTAATTTGTGGTAAGATGGGTTTAATGAAGATTTTGTTTTGATAATTGGAAAAAATTGTTTTGATTTCTAATTTCCCGGGGAAAAAAAAGTTAAATATTACCACCAGTGTGCTTCTCCTGTGCTTTAAGGGCTTTGCTTCACCTGCTGCAATAGGCTGCTTAGAGTATGTGGTTCTGTCTGCTTTTTCTGCTCCTGGTTTGGCACACTTGTTTTTCTTGGCTGATAGGAGGAAGAGAGGTCAAATATATCGATTTTAGATGGGTCTTTTTCTCAGTTTCATGTAGTTCTAAAATGGCTGTTTATGGATTGGTAATTAGTAATACTTGGAAATCTTTGCAAAATCATTTGATAAGCTAATGGCTCTCTCAGTGTCCTCTGAAATGAATGGCAACTTTTCCCTTTGCTCGAGGGAGCACCATATTGCAGTGATTATTCTGAACAACCTTTCTGTGTGACCTCCTCTGCATGCTTACTGTGCTGTTTTTCATTATTAACAAACTAACATGTTTTCTCTGCTTCTGTTTCCCCTTCCTTATTTACCCGTGTGTTTTTATTAACGGATTCTCTTTCCCCTGCCTGCCCTCTGTTGGTTTTTAGCTCTTCATGGTTCGCACTATGACAGAGTCCTTAAACTCTGCTGAGCTGTTGAAGCAGCTCAAGTCTCTGGGATTGGAAAAGCTATTGCATGTGACACACAAGTTTCTGAGGCAGTCCTACATCTATCCGCCTCTTTTAAACTTTGGTGGTAAGACATTACTTATTACTTTTACTTTTTGTGGTGAACTGTTCCACTGCAAATGGTCTGCTGCTAAGTGTCAGTGGAGGTCCCCTTGGCATGGGTAGGCTTTTGTGCTGGTGCATAGGCTAGTGTTGCATCAGTTCCTCTTGCCTGAAAGGCTTTTATCCACACAGTGTCAGTTTTCAATTTGAAGTGGAGCAGTCGCTTACTGATAGTAATTCTCAGTGTTGCTCAACTAATGTACCATGTGTATTTTCCTTTTTTCCCCCCCTTTCCACCATAATTGTTTCCTTTAATGATACAGCTTTACATGGTGAGAACTATGTTAGAGTCCCTCATTGCTGACAAAAGTGGTTCCAAGAAAACCTTGAGAAGTAGCCTTGAGGGGCCCACCATATTGGACATAGAAAAATTCCATCGCGAGTCTTTCTTCTACACTCATTTGATAAATTTCAGTGGTAAGATACGTAGATGATCAGTGTCCAGCTTAGCATGTCCTAACACCTCTAACACGACCTGGAAAATGTTTCCGATTGCCTAAGTCAACTTACCTTTGGGTTGTTTATCAAAAGCCTTGGTCTGTCCAAACTTTTTCTGAAACATGGTATTTAGTATTGTGGTGGGATTTTTTATTTTGACTTGTTATACGTTTGTTTATAATGTGTCAAATTTTGTATTGTTACTCCTTTTTCTATTTTCTTTATGTATGTATTTATTTAAACGAGGGACAGATAAGCCTATACACATGGAAATTTTTAAAAGGAAGTAGTTTTTGTGGTTTGGAAGATTTTTTGTTTTGTTTTGTTTTTGTTTCAAGTACAGAGATAAAAACTCTGTTGTGGTAAATTTGATGTCATTTCACTACTCTTACTATTCAGTTAATTGTAATCGGAAACATGCTGTCCTAAAGAATTCACCTACTGACATTGAGTGTATCTAGTCTTTGTCATCACCATGCTGTGTTGTCTTTTATTTTTGTTTTGCTACTGGTCTCCTTTACCCTCAGAGAAGGGGGAGCCTGTTAATGTCAGTCATAATGCTACTGGGGAACAGCACTGCACAAGGTCTTCAGAAGGTCTTAGTGTAAAAACTTAATTCCCGATTTAATTCTTAAGCCTTCTGCAAAAGAAGTATTGTGTCAAGTATTTTCTGCAGAGATGGGAAGCACACCTCTTTGCCCTTGGCAGCATCCTTAGGAACTTTTTGGTTTAATCCCTACTTTGTGTGTCTGTCTGTCACTTCCTGCCCATCTAATCAGCAGGAACATGTGGAGTGATTCAGTCCTCCGTAGGCAGAGGTGATACTGGTAGATCCAGTGCAATTTTGCCTCCTGCACCTTCTGCTTCCCAAGTTCAGTGTATGGCTTTCTCAGCCCCCAGCTGAGAAATTAAACTAGAAATCCCTCTTTACTGGTGTACGTAGTTTTTCTGTTTAGCTGATAGTCTTGTCCACTTCCACTCTTTTTTCCTGTAATAAGGCACCACTTTGGGGGCCAATGTGGAGTTCAAAACTCCTTAAAAAAGTCATGGGGTTTATGTTTTGAATTTGGTTTACATATTTGACCAGTGTATAGCTCTAGTGACTCACACCTGCTTTTTTTGTTTCACATTGCATCATCAGAATTGCAGTTGTACTGTACCTGATGTATTTTTATAAGAAGTGTAATTCTCCCTTATTTATTCTGAAAGAAACCCTGCAGCAATGCTGTGATCTGTCCCAGCTGTGGTTCAGGGAATTCTTCTTAGAGCTGACCATGGGCAGAAGAATCCAGTTTCCCATTGAGATGTCCATGCCCTGGATTTTAACGGATCATATTTTGGAGACAAAAGAGGCATCGATGATGGAGTAAGACCCACTTGTGCTCTTCCACTGAATGTTTATGCTTAATGATTGCCATTCCTTGTTATAATGTTACTGCTTTCAGTGGTTTTAACAAGTAGCCATTGAGAAGGTATTCTAAACCTTTGTAAAATTTTCCACTTATATTTGGCCATTTCCAGATTCTCTTAACTTTTCTTCTTGAAGTGAGTAATTGAAATGCTGAACCTTTCATTTAAGTATCATTGCAGTAGCCACACATTTTGTTTCCTTAGTGAGTTCTCCTTACTTGCCCTTCAAAGATATAATATAATGTATAGCATTTTATGTTAAATATAATAAAGCCTAGTTCCATTTTGATGGAAAGCTACACCTAGAAAACAGATTTTAGACAGCAAAAACTTATCTACACCTTTTCTTGAATACTTTCTTAAAGGAAAAATTGTGATTCTTTTTTATATAAACTAAAAAAGAAAAAGATCCTCTTTGCATGAACCACACGTAGACTACAGTATTGACTGGCTTGCAACATCTTGGCTACTCCATCCTAAAGAATCATAACTTTTATGCACATGTAACTCTCTTTTTTTTATTCTTTTTCATTCAGGTATGTTCTGTATTCCTTGGACCTTTATAATGACAGTGCTCATTATGCACTTACTAAATTTAAGAAGCAGTTCCTCTATGATGAAATTGAGGCAGAGGTAAAGTAACCTTACCTACTGGAGAAAAATAATGTGTACCTGAATGTGAAAATTATGGTAAAGGCAGAAACCTATATAAGAGATTCAGAACAGTTGGAGATAACAAAAAACCTGAGAAAACCAACCAGAAGATTTGTAAATGGTTGGGTGATATGTTGTGAGAAATCCTGTAGACCAGTGCAAAATCCCTCACATTAATGCTGAAAGCTGAGTGTCATATTTGGTTGTACTGGGAAATTTGGATGTATTAACCTTCTGGATTCTGTTTGATAAACAGTGGGAGGTCTTGGATAAAATCCCCTCTTTTAGTTTTAAGTACCTCTAAATGCCCATATTTTTTTTCCCCTCAAGGTAAACCTATGTTTTGACCAATTTGTCTACAAGCTGGCAGACCAGATATTTGCATACTACAAGGCAATGGCTGGCAGGTAGCTATTCCAATAATGAGAACTTTTCTTCACACATTTTGGCTCTGCTTTGCTGTTTAATGTACTTTAAGCATCTTCTTCCTTTCTCAATAGCCTGCTTCTGGATAAGCGGCTGCGTTCAGAATGCAAGAATCAGGGAGCAACCATTCAGCTGCTGCAGTCCAACCGCTATGAGACACTGCTGAAACAGAGACATGTTCAAGTGAGTTAACTCCTACTATGTTGTATTGGAGTTGCTTGGCAATTTTCCGATGGTGTTGATTTATGTAGGTAAACCAAATTCATTCTGTGCTGTATGTTCTGTCATCTGAGTGGCATAACTGAACATTGAGATCTGCTTTTTTGTCATATGAAGGAGTAAGTTAAGAAAAAAAAAACAACATGAAAGATCCTGTTTTAATGCAAATGTCTGTTCCAGTTAAGCAAACACAAGCCAAATAGGAATGTCACGGGTGGTAGCGTTGTCTTCCTAGTTATGTCTTTGACCAGTTTTCGATATGTTGTTGGCACAATGTCATGGAAGCTAAAATGCTGATAAAATACTTACGTGTAAATGCAACATGTAATTTCACTGCCTTTTGTGAGAATTGGGATGTAAATTTTAGTACTTCATTTGTTCGTGAGTTTATAAATTTTGTCCATCTGCTTTGTTTCAGTGTGTTTGGAATGCAAGTTCGCAATGTGAGAGCCTGTTAATATGTGAAGTCTCATAGTCCTTGTAGAGTTTGTCTTATAATCTGACTTTCAGTTCAAAACTTCATAGCATATTTTTCTTTAGCTTCTTGGTAGGTCGATCGACCTGAATCGACTGATCACTCAGCGCATTTCAGCAGCCATGTACAGGTCAATGGAACTGGCAATTGGCAGATTTGAAAGTGAGGATTTGACTTCTATAGTGGTAAGTGTTGTGTTGCAGTTTTGCCAGGTCACTGACATGTCAGTTGTGGTCTAGGTGCTAGTTTTGTGTTGATTTAATGTAATTTATTTTAATTAAATTTTTATTTCTTATATTTACGTTGAGAATCATAAGCATCTAGTGATTTTTTTAAAATATTTTTTTCTTCATTATGAATTGGTATTTGTGTTTTAATGTCAGAAGCATTAGGACTTCTGGCTTCTGCTGGAAATCCTCTAAGTATACACTAAGAAAATAGTTGGACAGTTACTCCTGAAATAAGAGGCTGAATGACAAACAGGCAAACCTTCATTGAATATGTATAAATGGGAAATAAGTTAAGCAGTCTCATTAGAAAAATAACAAAACTGTTCATTCTGGTGTTTTGTTTTCATTGTCCTATAGGTGTGAAATCATACAATGCAATGGCTGAAGTTTGTCTGGTTTATGAAGTCTAGGTCAACAAAACCTCTTACCAGAGAGGCAGCTTAGTCATAAAAAAAGCATTTTCTTAGTCACCTCCATTTATGTCATAAATTATGCTGGCAAACACTCTGTTGCCATTGTAGTATATGTATTGTGGACTTTATTAATTCTGATGTGCCCTGATTTTTATCTCCCCATACCTTACCCTGCATTTCTGTTCAAACAGTGCTTTGGCCTGAGCTGATGCAGTCCTCTGAAGTGTGTTGCTGTACATGGGACTGTGCAAGTCCCAGTCCTATTGAGACAGAGAATTTTGTTCTTTCCTTGCCCAGAAAAAACCCCAAACCTATGTGACTGAGACCCTAGAGTAAAGTATAGAGAAGGAGTATACAAGGAAACAAGCAAAACAAGCATTCTTATTGTTTAAATTTCTGTAAACACCCACTTCTGTTCATGCTTATAGATAAATTGCAGATCAAAATAGAACAGCCTTGTGCCTGGTGGAATCCAAATTAGTTTATTTATCCAGGCAACTTGGTTTTGTAGCATGACAAAAATAATTTTTTTGTGGAGGAACGAGATCTGACTTGTGCCTGTGGAAGAAGAGCATCTGTGCAATATTGAGGTGTCTTTTTAAGTTAGTTTCCTGATTAAAATGCTAAAAACCAAATTTTATTTCCAGACAGCATGAATTTGACAAGTGAATGCAGTCAGCAAGAAATATATCAGGTACATTCAGTTCTGCTGCAATGAAAAATAAGTTAAAAGTTACAGAAGAAAGTTTACTTTTGGTCGTTCTGTAATAAGTGTTTTACCAGTGACATGTTGTCATGCAGTTATCTACCTTGATTTAATTTCATTCCTTACTCTAGAGAAATCAAATACTGAGAGCTTCTTGACTTTTCAGTGCTTGGTTTTGTAATATTTGAATTCTTGAAATGTAGTGTTCTTCCTTATGTGCAGAATTTTCTTAGTGGCTAGGTGAACAGAAAGTGTTGATAATGTGTTTCTTAGGTCACAGGTTCTCATCCTATGAGTTAGAAAGGACAGAATTAAGGTGTTGTCCCTTCACCATGCTCCTCTTTTATTTTTCTTTTCTTTCTTTCTTTTTTTGGGGAGGAGGGGGGGTGTTTTTGTTTGTTTGTTTCATGCAAAATAATTTCCACTGAAAACTGCTTGGTTTCCTCAATGAGAAACTGATACTAATAACTTAAGTAATCTATAATTTCTACCATTTTTCAAGCTAAATATATTGAATTAAGGTATTTACAGGATTGAGCTATTTTTTCCCTTCAAATTGAACTTAATGCTGTAATAACAGTCATAATGGTTTTTTTTTTTCCTTGAAGTAGCTTTTACTCACATGTTTCAAAGTCTTTTAGAATATGGAACACTGAAATCAGAGAGCAGTACTGGGAAGATGACCAGTAGTTTGATACACAGCTAAACAAAGCTCCTGGACATTTCTTCACTAGGTCATTGTACAACAATCTTTAAAAGCAGTGCTTGGATATTTTGGAAGAAGAGGTTGTGTTCTTTCTGTTTTGCGTTTTCAGTGTCTGATGTCAAATATGGGGTTAGTTTAGTTTAAAGAAAGTGGCAGAAATGATACCAGGAATTTCTTGTCAAGAGGGAGAGCATTATGAAAGGCAGTGCTTATATATAGTTATGTAGCCTGCAGCTAGTGATTCTGTGGGTATCTTCATAACATTTGTAAATGTCTGATCTGGTCTTTTGTTGCATCTTAGTAACCTCCTTCAGTGGAGTAAATGATGAGAAGGATTTATAATGTGATGTTATTCCTACCAGTAGCACTACAACAGCTAATTCATCAGTTACCCTACTTAGCAGAAATTACTTTCTGTATTTCCTACTTCATAAGGTACCATAAAAGTGCTTTTGGCTTATGTCTGACCCCGTTTAAATGTTGGAGTTTTAACTTTTGCTCAGTGGAGGAAGAGTTTTTGGCACAGATCTGTATTTGAGACCCATCTGCAGCGTGGACGATTTTGATGAATACTCTGAAAGTCTCTGAGAGTTTTGGTGGTTTTTTTTGGTTATGAAACAATCCCAAAAGCATTGATTCTTTCCAGCTCTTGTCATTAAAGTAAGAGACTAGGGAAGAATCAGTTGTTCATTTTGACTTCTCTCTAGTCTTATGTTTGGTCAAGGTTATTGATATACTTTGTGCAGTTTCTCCACTTTATTAAATGCATCACTCTCTTTCCTCTTGTTTTTTGTAGGAGCTGGATGGCTTGATAGAGATAAACAAAATGACTCACAAGCTTCTGAGTAGATATATGACCTTGGACAGCTTTGATGCCATGTTCAGAGAAGCCAATCACAATGTTTCAGCCCCTTATGGAAGAATCACTCTTCATGTCTTTTGGGAACTCAATTATGATTTCCTGCCAAACTACTGCTACAATGGATCCACTAACAGGTTAGCAAGGCAGTTTTTTTGTTTGCAGCTGTTATTCTACCATCCTCCAGCAACTTCCTTCCTAACAAGTGCTGACAAGTCCATCTCCATTCATTTAGTATTTTCCACTTCAAATGAAGTAGCATGAGTCATTTTACTCATTACTGTTAAATGTATGAAAGCCTCTTATTTGTCCACAGTAGAAGTCAAATGTAACCACAGCATCCAAATTCTGACATTATAATGACTTAGTTATGATATGCTGAAAAATAGTGTATCCAAAAGTGCTGCAAAGTGCCTGTCAGGAAGATATTTTGGTAAACATGATCTTCAGCTGTGAGACAATGGAAATAAAATTATATTCCTGATTGTGTGTTAATGTGAAGAAAATAATTGTTTACTGGAGAACGAAAGAGTTCAGTGTTCACTGCAACTACAGTTGCAGCCTTGAGTGAGTAATGGAAATAGAAAGAGGAAGGTGGGATCTAAGGTTTGAATGAGGGGGAAGGTGCAGCGTTCAAGATTTTTTCATTTATGGGCTTCCTGCTTGTGTGCTGTTTTTAGGATTTGTGTTACTCTTAGTCTTTACTCAGGTTTTGGTTAAAGCCCCGTGAAGTGACAGTAAAGTGATATTGAATGTTGAGATGTAGGAAGAGGAGGAAGCCTGTTCTCATCTTTCACTGTCTTCTTGGAAAGCTTTCCCTGTCTGACATGTTCTGTGATGGTTGTGTTGTAGATCCAAGATTCTGTCTGCAAGGGAAAAAAAAAGAGGAGTATTTTTTTTGTGGCTAACTTCTGTTAAGTGAATCTGTTTGCATAGGAAAGTTGAATATATTTCCGAGGGAGCTGCTGTGCAGTTGATGTATCTGGAGATCAATATTGGAATATTCAGTATGTTGTATTAAGAATATTAAGCATAATATTAAAAGAAAATCTTGATGAAATGCTACTGTTTCACCTGTCAGCTTTATTGAAAGACATTCAATAGATGTAGATCCTATACAGTTTAGTCTGTGTTTATCCTGGCTGTAAGGATTGACGTACCGCAGACCACAGCTCTTGGAAAGCCAAAGTGAAGTGCCAAAGGACAGCAGCAGGGTCTTGTAGTTGCTTGTCTGTTTAAAAACTGTACACAAGAATTGAGTTAGGCTGACTCTCAAGCTTGTTGGGTAGTTAATTCAGGATAATTAATTTAAGAGATGATAAAGGGAGCCAGATCTTAGGCAATCTGTGTACCGTGTGTCCAATTTCATCACAAAATTTCTTTGGGGTTTCGGTCAAAAGCAGCATTGTGGCGAGAATTAATGCGTGTGTTTCACGTGCTACAGGGTGCCCTTTGATATTTTTGGTGAGAGAGGGAACAGGAAGTTTTTAGCCTTTTTATAGTTCTTAAGGATGTTCATGTCTATTGCTGCCTTGCTGTTAGTATGACTTTTAAATTGGTGAGCTCTCTGCATTGAACTCTACAGGTGTAAGTACAGGAGGTTACAGTGAGGAGTTGTGTGAGAGCTGCTGGTCTAATTCTTGACTCCTGATATGTAATGTCTTGCATGAAGGCTACATGTAAACAAAGGAAGAAAAATAGCAATGAAAGGTTGGAAGAAAGAGAAATAATCATGATGAAAAGCAGAGAGATTACTTGGTGGTATGAGAGGTTAGAGGCAGAGTTCCCAGAAAATGTGTAATACCTGTGGCTTGCCTTATATTAATTTTTCTGCAGCCTCAGTGTAAGGGTCCTTCTTTTAAAGTCAGTGGGTTTTTTTGTGAGATTAACTTGTATCCAGTAAACTTTGAAGCTCTTTTCCCAAGCATGCTGGAATGTTACAATTTCAGATATCTGTAGAAGAGTTCAAGTGTTTGGAAACCCTGTATATTATTTCAAAGCTAAGGCTTTTCATGCAGAAGTGCTGAAACACATTGCATGTTTAATTTTTTGGGACTTAGGAATTCTTTTATATCTGATAACATACTGAGATTAAGCAGTGAGACTGCTATTAAAAGATTTAATAATTTAGTAATTGCAGTTGCCGTTTATCTGAAATTTAGTCTTATTAATGCTGGCCAGCTGTACAGCTGTGGCCAGACTCAGGGACAGCAGTTTGTGGAGAAGCAGTGGGGCGATGAGTGAGGGGGCCTCTGTGGATGGGCCTTAGCAGTGAAATCCAAGAATGTTTTTAATCCACCTGCTGACAATTATGAAAGAAAGATAACAAACCTTTGGATAATGCACAAGCATATGAACTGCAGGTTCAAGGCTGTGGTGAAAGGTAGGTGAGGTCAAAGCTGTGTCTAGTCCAGCATCTTGCTGCTGTCAGCAGCCATAAATGGAACGAGTGTGAAAAGAAGGGAGGCTTGAGGTCATTTTTCTCCCAGGAAACATGCCAGCCTCTAGCAATGCTTAAGTGTTTCTGTAACATAAAAATATTGGGATGTTAGTGCATTTCTGGCCCTTTACAGGTATATCTTTTTGCCCCCATTGCTTTGTCCTGTCCTTTTTATAAAACTCATGATGTGCTGCACTGAAGCTGAGTGCTGCAAGTATCTCTTCTTGTTAGCTCTCAAGCAAGTTGTTTTTCTGAAGGTGACCGTTTCCCACTTGCTGTCTTTTCTGTGCTGCCTGGGATTTATCGTTTAAACCCCTCCCTCATGTTGGCCCTCACTCGCATATCTTTCCAAGCCAGAGGTCTTTCCACACCAGGAATCTCTGTCATGCTTATGCCTGCATCTGTGCTTTTTCATTCCCCTGTACCCCTCTTTGTGCAGTTAGGAGGTGTCTAGGGCTGTCTAGAGGATTCAAATGACACAAAGAGAACATACACATTTTTGTTCTTTGTTCCTTTTCCACTGTCTATAGTGTCCCTTTTCCTGCCTTATGTTCTTTACTAATTCTAAGCTCGTCTTTTCCTTCCATGACAGCTTGTTTTGTGTTAAGGACTAACAGAGGAGCAAGTGTGAGACAGCCTTATATTTATTTAAATTGAAGATTTTCTGTGCTTCCTTGACACAAATGATACAAGCTTTTGGACACAGTAGTCAGACTAGTAGCTCCATCTCCTCTCAACACATTACCCAAATCTGTGTTCTCTGGTGTAAATTCACTTGTATAGCAGTCTTCCAAATGCAGTGTGACATGTTTCTTCCAAGGGTACAGATTTGTCACAGAATGAACAAAAAGACCAGCTTTTTATTTTTCACTCTTCCTGCCTTCCTGCCTGCCTCTTCCTTTTCCTTTTGCAAGCTCTCTGTCTCTCTGCTGCTTTTGAGACTAGCATTCACAAGAGAACAGCTGTGTCTTCTTGTGTTGCATATACTCTGACAGTCAGTCTTCAGAAAAATGTTCAGCCCTTTCAGACACTGCTGCAGCAAACCTGAAAAGAAGCACTGGCAGTGAAAATTACCTAGTTTCTGCTACAAAGAGCCAAATGGTGCAGAGATACAGACTCATGCAAAGTAGAGGTAACCATAGTCAACTACCTTTCCCAACCTAAAAAAGCAACCAAGCAAACAAAAAGTCTTTCTGCCAAAAGGAAAGGTGATAGTAATAGGTTGGTGAATATCTATAACTCTCACGTGGTGTTTTGCCTGCTGTTTCCTCTGTTCTCTCCGTCTTGACATCCATATTCAGGAAGGGTGAGTTGGATCTAACATTCACTTAGAGAGTAGGTGTAGGGCTACTCTTACATCTGGTAGATGGGACAAGCTAACTTGGGAAGGCTGGAAGTTAAAAGTGTTCATACCAATTAGACAGGGAAGTGCAAGGGGACAGTTTCTGTAGGAGCAAGGAGAGAGGATTGTGATATCTTATTACTTCTGAGATGAAGCTCAGGAAGAGCTTCAAAATGAGATTATCTGACCTGATGCCTGCAGTAGCAAGGCAGCAGGTTCATTGACCAAAGTGATCTCTTTCAGATGTCTCCTTAAATAGATTATGGTAGTTAGAATCATAGAATCATTTAGGTTAGTTTGTGAAGTGCTCGTGATGAACTGCTCCCTGGCAGGTATCATACAAATACCAATATTAAATTATATGATCCCTAAGTACTTACTTTGGGGGCTCATGTTGTCCTTTAGCAATCATTGTTGCAAAGCTTTGGTAAGCCAGAAGGCTTTTCATCTGCTTAATCTACTTGGACTGCTTACAACCTGTGCTGATTAAAATGGATAAATTGCTATGAGATCATCAACACTGATTAAAAATGAAACTGATTATCTTGGAGTATGCAGAGACCTGCATCCAGTCAGTATCCAAGGGAAAGTAAAAATTCACTTAGCTTTAGAATTGACACTCAAAGAGCTACAGTCCTTTAAAGAGGTTTTTCTGCTTCTTGGAGGAGGAGAAGGAGGAAGCCAACCAGCAAAATGTCAGAAAGAAAACACACACACAGAGAAAAGGTTTGAAGAATAGTAGGTGATGCTGAACTGTAAAGGTTTCTGTGTAGCCCTTAGTTTTGAGAGAAGAAATTTCTAATACTTATCTGAATGATATATTGGGATTAGTCACGTACCTCCTAGAATGATACACTCTCTTTAGCCTGTTGTATCCTTAGCCTTAGACATTGCCTCTCCATAACATAAGTGACTGTATCTCTTAGTGCTACTTCCTTACTATTTTCTTCCTCTTCTGACCTCTTTCACACAAGAAAATGAGTGCTTGCTTCAAGTCTTCAAGAAAGCTTTAAGACTGTTTTGCTACTGCTCTGAAGTATTAAAGATGGAGAAACTCCCAAGAATGCAGAGGAACACTGGGAAACACACACGAGTTACTTGTGCTTGTACTTCTACTAACTGGTTTGCTCCCAGACTCTAATAACCTTATCATTGAGATATACTCACAATACCTTTTTGAAAAGTTTAAGAATTACAGTTGCAACTTCCAAAGTTATGGAGTGCCCCCACTTATATTTTGAAATACTCTTTTCCTTGTGAGTTTAGTGATAAGAAATCAGCTCTTGCCTAATATACCCGCACACTGAAACCCAGTCTTCTATCAAATGACATATCTCTTATGATTTCTTTCATTTTAGAAATTTTCTTGGGGCTTGAAAGTTGTGTCAGTTTCAGAAGGAATGGGAATTGGAGAGATAAAAGGGGGAATAGAGTAGTCTCTGGGACTGTTGTATGTTGCAGATTACTTTGAATTCAGTCAAATGTTTATATCATCTCTGGTAAAACTCATTAATGGAGTATCTGCAGAAAACAGATTCACGTGATCTCAAAGGAGAGTTTTCTGTTTCTATGTAAGTGAGAGAGAAGGGGAGAAACTTGCAAACTGAGGAAATATAAGCGTAAGGAGGTTTAAATAATATATATAATATCAAAAATAATACACATAAAGGATGTATATTTCCTCAAAAGTTCTAAATGCAAACACCTTCTGGACTGCAGCAAGTACAGGTATTTTTGTGAAGGTGGGATAAACTGTGTCTGAACGAGTAGCTGTACCTATTTCTGATCATGTAAAAAAATATAGAAAACATTGTCCTGAAGTTATAGAGTCTCATAAGAATGATTCAGAATTTTCAGAAATAAAACTTAGTAGAAATAATTGAAAGCAACATGGTACAATTTATACTTGTCTGGATGAAACAATTTTGGATTAGCATAGCTGGTTTTGGTTTCAGCTAGAAAATGGATGTATTAAAAATAGAATGTCTATGTTATTTCTAGGGAAAATTATTAATGAAAAATTGATTTTGTATTCTGATTTAAATTAAAACACATTTTAAACAAAACCTGATCAAGATAAAATTCTACTTTATGATATTGTAGCGTGTTACAAACTTCCTTTCCTGAAATCTTTTCCTAAGTGCATCTATTTTGCTTGGTTATCACTCAGTTGAGCCTGATCTGATACAATGATTTGATGTAACTCCTTAAATAGCTGTTCTCCCTTTTAGCTGTGCATATACAGCTTTGCACCTCTTAGCAAGAAATCCTTTTTATTCAAGTTAAAAAATAAAGTGGCCATCCAACTCATAACCACACACCCCCCCTGCCAATAATTTTCCTCTGTTTAGTGCAGTTGAGCAGAACCAGACTTGCAGTAGTTATTGATTAGCTTCTTTCTGCACTAAAACTGTAGTGCTGCCAAATGTGCGTTACACTATTAACAGGGAACATCGGGGGAAAGTCTGGGCTGCTTGTTCACAGGAGGACTTGTGAGCAGTCCTTCTGACTTTGGTGCCCTCAGTTGGCTGTTTGATCCTATTTTTTGCACTGCTTCATATCTTTGTAGTTCTCTTGCAGTCCTCTTAACAGTATACAAAGGTAAAGCTAAATGTGGTTTGTATTGGTATTTGCTCACACTGAAGTATAATCAAACTTTGATTTTGCTACAAGGATTATACCCTTCCTCATGACTTTTTTTAAAGATAACAATCTAACATACTTCTCCTGCTGTGAGTTTGGGGGGAATAAACCTTCAAAACATTAAATAGAAATGTAGTGTTCTTCTTTGAAGGTGTACTTCTTTCTCAAGGATTTAATTTTGTGAGCACAAGGAGCTTCCTTACTCCCTATGAGAGGTTATTGTTACTTTGTTGGTTACTTCCTTATTTGCTGGGCTGGGCTAGAGTAGAGGTGAGGACTGTTTTGGGACTCTGCACACCACTGGAAAAACAGTAACAGTTGAACTGCATTATGATTTGTGTCCATGCTTTTGGGCAGGGCGGGCTGTGTGCTTCCCCAGTTTCCACTAGGGCTGAAAGGCTGCCGGTCTGGCTTTGATTTTATATGCAGAAAGAAGCAGCATTATACAGGGAAGGTGCATCAGGTGCACACTGACTGACCTAAGCATAATTAATGAATTCTTTACTATTTTTTTATAGATTTGTTCGGACCGTGCTACCATTTTCTCAGGAGTTTCAGCGAGATAAGCAGCCTAATGCACAGCCACAGTACCTGTATGGATCAAAGGTTGGATTTAATTCCCCTTATGTTTATGGTTTGCTAATGTTTAAAGGTATCTCCTTTTAATTATAGAAAGTGTGGTAAATGAAAGTTATTAAATAGTCTGAAATACATTCTGTGTCAATTTTAAATTGAACATACACTTTTTTTCAGACTTTGCTGTGAAGCTCACCATATGTTTCAGCCAAAGTGCAAGTGATTAGTCTGATGGTTAGTCTTATTTGACATAGCTAAAAATAATTCCTTCTCTCAACCACCTTGCATTACACAGTTGCTTTTAGTGGCAGAGCAGACTTAAAGAAAAGATTAATTACTCATCTGGTGAAGTGAGAATGAGAGCCCATCTTGGGTGCAGCTGCTCCCTTGTTACAGTGAACAAAACTGAAGTAGAGGGAAAATATAGAAAAAATTACTTCAGATGTTATCTGACTTAAAAGGAATATAAGTTGTGACCGTCTTAAACTATCAGATACCAAACTGCTGAAATTAATTTTTTTAATGTATCATTCCTTTGGCATCTTCCAAACAAGGACCTTAAAATCATTGGGATGAAATGGGAATTTGAGCCACCTCATCTCCTGCATTAGCATCATGTTTCTTTGCAGATTAGGAGGACCTGGAAGATTTATGCAAGTTTTCAGTAGAAGTGTACATGGTATGCAGTCACGTACTCTGTGCCTTAAGGCAATCCTTGATACTAAGGTTGGAAAGGAGCTTATGTGGGTGACAAGTTGAAAGAGTACTTGGCACAAGAGAATAGTTGTGGGTTTTCATAGGGCTACCCAAGTGAGGAAAGTTAAGCTGTATTCACAGGACAATGCTATGCTCATGTGTCATAGATTTGTTCTCCCTTATCACTGCAGATGTATTTTCTTATGTTTCAGAATTATTACCTGAGTCTAAATGACAGTTAAAGGCATAATGCATTAACATATATCTGCATTTTTAATTTCTAGTCAGAAATACTGATCTGCTTCCAACAGCAATAAAAACCAGCAGTGATATCTTCAGCAAATCATTTGAAAATATTTAACAAGATGTCACTCTATATTTTGCATTGCTTTCCTGAGTACCAGGGAGGCAAATTTAAGTATGGACAAGGTAAATGAAAATATAAGGATAAAATTAGAGGATTGATGATAAAAAAGCTTTAAAATTATTTAAAAATATGTACTCAGTTATACTTTTAATTTATACAAGTGTGCTGTGTCATGTCAGGCTTCTTTCATTATCTACCTCATGCTTAAACATCAACATAATCAGTTTGTGTGTTACTGTCATTTTCTGTACCTCATATCTTAGTTATGTAGTGTAATCTCTGCCCAGCAATCTAGTTTTTGAGAGCTGAAGAGATAGCTCAGAAGTTACAGATTTCAGTCCTAAAATACCTGTTGTATTTGTAAAACTTTCATGCTTTTAAAATGTAGAGGAAGTAGAAAATGATTCACATGTCTTAATATGGAATGTAACAGCTGATTGTCTGGTCCTGTGAATAGTGTTTTATATAATTATTTGCCAACAGGGAACAGTAAATTATAGGAAAGTGGGATTTTCTTACATTAGAGTTATTGTGTTCCTTACTATTTTAGGAGCTGACCAGATGCAGCGTAAAGCAAAAAACCTGCTGAATTTCATAGAGATTGCTAACTTAATTTATCTGAGTGATGATACAGTGGGGTGAGTGACAGAGGATTAACTGAGGAACACTTTTTTGTTATCAGTCAGGTTACATTATTAAAATGAATTTAGTAATCTTTACTCTGAGAGCTCTACATTTTCAGAAATCTTGATTATTTTTCTCTATGAGTAGAAGCAATTGAGGGGGGTCTTACTTGCATTTCTGGAGCAAATTTCGTAACTAAATATGCCTATATTAGCAAATATTCCTGACTCTGTAATTTTAAATTTTTACAGGAGTATGTTTTTATTCTTGAATCTAGTGTGGTTTGACATTGAGGATATCTGAATGGAATTTTTTACACTTCCACTGTATACAGCCTGTAACAGATAGGAATTCTTACATGTTCTAGTGTGGAATATGTCTGCATGATGTTATTCTGTGTAGTATATAGCCACGCTTGTTACAGAGCATATCCTTGTTTGGGTCCTTTAACTATTATGTTTTTGAATTGCCTCCTGACTGGATAATAATGAAATACAGAGTAGCAGTGTTTTTTGTTTGGGTTTGTTTGGTTTTTTGTTGGTTGGTTGGGTTGGGCTTTTTTTTTTGCCTTTTTTGGTGTGGGTTTTTGTTTGGTTGGTTTTGTTTGTTTTGTTTTTGTTTGTTTTGGTTTTTAATTTTGTCCTTTCTGAGTTCTTGAACTGTTTAAGATATTCAGGTGAGCACTTCACGTTGACCATATAAGCGAAGAAATGTGACTTTGCCATATTGGACTTTTTTGTTGCTGGTTGGTTTGGTTTTTTTGGCATTTTTGAGTTTTTAGGTTTCTTTAACAATGCATGGTGTTTATTTAGGTCATGCCAAGAGTATTTTGATTTCTTGTGCATATGTACATTCATACATGCATGTATTGCACTGTAATGGCTAAACACTTTCTGTGCAGAAGCTCTGCATAAGCAATGTGCTTGTATAAATGTAATAAAAGAGATTTTTAGTTTGGCTCTCCAAGTGATCACATATTCCCAGATATTTCTAAATGAATCAAAGCATTTGGTCTATACTAATGTGTATTGATGCTTAGCATAGACAGTTGTAGCAACTGTTGGCATCTAAAGTTTTCTGAGTGGTATCTTAATCCATTTAGCAAAACAAAACCCCACAGATAAAACTTATTTCTTCTGCCGCAGAAGGAAGCAGAGCTGTCAGGTGGGAAGGGCTGACCTGCAAAAGCTCCTTAGGCTTTTAAGTGAGCTGGAATATTTTAAGAGCTTGTTGAGCATGGTCATTGAAATTCCTTTACTCAGGTAAGGTGAGTGTAGGATTAATGAAATTAATGTTAGCAGGTTGGAACTTGGCAACAAGGAGTGGATGCATAAAATATTTAATAATGTACATATAAGAAAGAGTCTCCTCTGGGGATTTGAACTAGCTTTGCATGTTAATGAAATGTCTGGTTTTATAGAGGTTGTGTAGACCAGCATTTAAGAGCTTGCTTTCTGTCTTATTCAGTATTTTCCAAAGATTTTCATGTTTGCATGTCTCCTGCATATTGTAGATGCTAACTCATTTGTTTTCTGAAAAACACCCCTTTGGAAGGTACTTTTCAATGGGAATATAATGGGGTTTTTCTAATGCTGGTAATTAACATCAGTCTGCACTACGTTGTAACTTGTTACGGGTCTGGTAATCATTTAGAATGTTTGCCCCTTACTAGATGACTGTTAAAACTGGACAGTGAACTACCAAAACACAGAACTGCCAGAATGAACCTGAATGAATCTGTAATAAAACTTTCTGAGCAAGAGAGGAAGAATAATGTAGCTCTGTGAGCACGTGATGACATGAGTTCTTCAAAGCTAGTGGAGAACACAGATGACACTCTGAACACGTCGCTCATTTGCAGTGGGTGCGAGATGGTTCACTGGTTGTAAGATGATATAAATGTTTATCTAAGTAGTGCACAGTAAACTCTGTGGGTGGAATGGTTTTATATTTAGATGAGGTAAATCCCTTTGGGAGCGCTTCCATGGTACCACTTTGTGGTCTCAGTCTGATACGGATGTGTCTTTTTGGATATATGTGTTTATATACAAATAACAAAATTCAGTAGATGAATTGCCTCAAAACTGCTTTAAGACTGAACTGCTCCTTGCTCTCAGTAGGATATATACATGTGTATATAGCATAAATGTATGGAAATATGTGTATTGTACTGCCTTAAAACCCACATAAAGAAACGGAGATGCAGAGAAGTAAACAGGTTTTCAGGGGTTCACAATGTTAGCAGAGATGAGAATATGTGTCATCTTTGCTTTGATGAAAACCTGATCACAGAAGTGTTACCGTTAATATGATTACAAAAAGATATTAAAGCATTTTTTTCTGTCCTCACTACTCAACCACCCCTTCTCGAAGTTAACCTGCAGCACTCTGAAGGTTTTTCAGTGTCTATTTCATGAAACACCATCATCTGAAACAGTGGTACATTGTTGTCATTCTCAAGTTTATTTGAGACTGATGTGTAAGACAAAGAAAAACATGTCAGGTGGAGAAAATGCTCTGTAGCAGGTGGAGAACACATTATTGCTAACTTCACACAATACAGATGCCTTTTGAACTGTTTTCTAAAAGTAATACTTGCCCTCAGCAGCACACGTTTCTGTGTGTCATGCTTATCCTAGTAAAAAAAAAAAAAGACTAAGGAAGATGCATCAAACTTATGCCAGTTTGTGTCTTCCTACCACTGTGAGAGTTGATGCCTTTCACAAGTCGTGGGAATTGTTGTCAAAATAGAGTAGCTGAAGAGATCTGCTACCTGCTGTGAAATTGGGCACTCTGTTGCCGAAATTGGGCATTCTCTTGCCAAAGTGGTACACTCCCCTAAATTCCAGGGCATGATGGAAGGAGATGGCATCTGCCCAGCTAACAGTTCTCCCGCCCTTACTGGTACAACCAAACTGTGTCAGTGAGAGCTGACTTCACAGATGCATTCGTACCAATAACAATTTAAAATGCCTGCAGTCACAGTGTACCTTTGTTTCCTAGGCAAAGTATCCTTTATTTTATTTGTACTATATAGCAATACTAAGATTTATATTGTTTTTATGGAACACAAATGCACTTAAGACATTTAAAACAGGGTGACTTATGCACGTAAGTCAGCTAAGAGTTGTCATGTTGTGAGGGTGAACAGATTTCTGTCTAAAGGACCTTGGCACTTTGCCCTGAAGCTCGAGGCTGAGCAAGATAATCAGCAGGTCTTCTTCTTACCAAAATAAAATGTGTTTTTACTATATTGCCCCCCTTCATTACACAAAATGTACTGTGCCATTGGAAAGAAATTTGCAGCTGATTAGTGAGTTTTATCATTAAAACTAAAAGGGAAAGAGAAGGAAGGGCCAGGAGCTGCTTCTCTGAATTCCATTTCCTCTCCAGGGAGTCACTGACCCATGGAGCAGAAGGTAGTGGTGGGAGCAGAAGAGTGCAAAATACGACAACTCAGGATGTTTCCTTAATTGGAAGTGTACTTACGAAGTCACTGTGTTGCATGTATTTAGACCAAGGGAAAATTTCAAAGACAGATGAAAGGATAGCACAAAAATTGTGGTGAGTTTAGCTTACATGCTGAGACTGACCTCAATGCAGATGGGAGCTGTGGAGAGCACCATGGTCAGTGAAGTATATAATCTGAGTGTAGTAGTTTGTAGTGTGTGGTTTGGGAAGCAGTTAGGTTTGTAGGAGTAAAACTCACACTGGCAAACCACTGCACTCTGTGTGTATGTTCCAGTTGCCTCTAGTGTAACAGTCTGGGTTGCCATCTGAAAACTTCTACTCAGTCTTATTCACTCTAGTTAAAAAAAAAAAACCAACAACAAAACAAAACCCAAAAAACCCCACAAAAATTCTCACGGTCATTCTTGATTAATTTTTCTATTTGCTTGCTGTTTTAGACTAAAGGAAAGCAACCAAAAAATCCCCTTGAAATGTAAACCAATCATTTGCTACATGCTTCATTTTAAGACAATGGAGTGTAACTGAAGTGCTCACTTTTTGGGAATGTGAACCTTTGCTTCTGAGTACTTGTGGATGTATGTAGGTTGTTGGAAAGGGATGTGATACTGGAGGTACAGCTGAGAGCGCTGGGGTGAGCAGTCGGAGCTCCCTGTTGTGAGCGCTGGCAAATGCATGTGATGTGTTGGAAGCAGTTGGGATATCATATGTAGTAAAAATCTTCTCCCTAACAAAGGGTTTCTAATTTACAGCAGAGCACTGTCCCGTTACTGGGACTTGTTCCCGACTTTTGGAAGTCAACATGATAGGTTCATTGCACACTGAGGGATTCTCTATGATTGTGGCCAGCTGGATTCCACCTGGATGCTTTTCCTCAGTCTCCTGCATCTGTTGTCTCTGTCTGCTGAACTCCTCCGAGGTGTAAGCCACGCTTTTGGTCCGTGCCTCCCTGTGGTCTTGCTTGGAGGTCCTGTTTTGTTCTTGCAAGCGCTCGTGTCTCCTGCGGCACAGGAGGTGCAGGCAGCCGTAGAGGAGGATTGCAGCAATGATGAGGAGCAGGATGCTGCTGGTGAGCCAGATGCCCAGTGCCAGCTCTTTCTTGGTGTTGCTCGCAGATGACGGGTCTCGTTCCAGTGTGTTAAACACTTTGCACTGGTCACTGGAGGGGTTTGCGGACTGGCAGGTCACGCACATGATGTATGTGGTTAGCGGAGTTAGGTTTTCAACAACAAAGGAGGAGCGACTGGTGGGCACCCTCTCTTCCTTCTGGAAGCTTTTTCTCGAGTAGCTGGATAGCATGTTGTTCCAGTTAGGGTGGTACATGATGCTGTAAAAGCTGTCAACACAGCTGGCCATTTTTGGCCAAATTACCATTGCTGTGTTTCCTGTGATGTTTTGGATGATTATTCCCATCAGGATGTTGCTCGTGTGGTTTTTTCTCTCTCGATGCTGATCTCCCTGTGGAAAGGGAAGGCGTTCTTTAGAGGTAACTGAGAAGCTGCGGCACTGAGGATGTTGTGTGGATCTTGATCGTAGTGCTCTGTAATTTAGGAATTGAGTTTATTATTAGGAACATATGCTCTCATCTCTGGTACTGCAATGTAAAACTGTGAGATTGAAGTTCATAGAGTTTGGGGTATTTTGAAATGTGCATTTCTCTTCCAAGTGAAAGGATAAACATAAACTTAGAGAAATTCAATCAGAGTTGCTGCCTGCACAAGTGACCAGTTTTACCTTTTCTCCAAGAGAGACGGTGAATTTTTGCAGAATTTGCAATCACTTTCTTTCACTTTTTTTTTTTTTCCCAGGTGATAGTGGAAAAATGCAGCAGTTGTTTTTTCTCTAGTCTGCGTATCTTGCATTTTACGTTAAGTGGAAAAAGAGAGTTGACAGGACTGGATATTGAGGAATAAATGCCTCTACCACCCACAAGTCTTCATTTTTGGTGATCACAATCAATTGAAAAACAAAATAGTATTTAGAAACATCACCAGATATTATTTTGTCTCCAATATTTTACATTAGTTTCTTATTCTCAAATATGAATGTGAGCACTCTCCTATGAAGACTGGCTGAGAGAGTTGTGGCTGTTCAGCCGGGAGAGGAGAAGGCTCCAGGGAGACCTTACAGCACTTTCCAGTACCTAAGGGGGGCTGACAGGACAGCTGGAGAGGCACTTTTTACATGGGCAGATAGTGCTATGAAAGGAGAAATTACTTCAAACTGAAAGAGGGTGGATTTAAATTAGATATTAAGAAGAAATTCTTTACTGTGAGGGCAGTGAGGCACTGAAACAGGTTGCCCAGAGAAGCTGTGGAAGGTGTCTGTGCCCATCATAGGGGTGTTAGAACTAGATGGTCTTTAAGGTCCATTCCAAACCCAACCATTCTGTGGTTCTACGATAGGCTCCATTTTTTGCTGGTGAATTAGCACATCTGTAGCTACTGCGGCTCCACTGCGGCAGTGGCTGTGATGACTGTACCTTGGTGGTATCAGTATCACAATATCTAGTCTTGGTGCTAGTCAGCCTCTTGGAAAAGCTTTCTCAAGTTAAGTTTGGTGAAATACAGCTTTCACTGTAGCATACCTCTTGGAAAAGTAGTGGGTTTTTTTTTAAAAATTACTAACAGTCTTTTCTGTTCTAAGTAATTTTATGTAATCCCATAGTCTGTCTGCCCTGAACTTCTCTTCCTCATAATAAAATTCAAAATAGAAAACCTGGCAGTATTTTGAGATTCTCAGCATGTGTTACCACTGTAAATAGTGAAAGGAAAACATTTATTTTGTGCAATTTTCTAAATATATCTATGAAAGAATATGTAATAACAGCCAGTGGGTATTTTCATTTGGTTTTGCTTATACTGTGTGAGTGTAACTTTTGGAAAAAAACCCATCTCGGCAATTTAATCTGATTCTTTGTTTAATTGTCTGTTTCCAGTGGCACTTGTGAAAGTTTTTCTTCCACTTCAAAAGTTTCTTACTTTTTTTATGAAGATAAATGGCCATGACAATAACACTGTATTTAATTGTTTATGACTTCATTATAAAAATGAATTTGTTACGATCAGGTTTAAAATGTTACATCTCCTGGCTAAATAACAATTAAGTATTGAAAATTCTCTGAGGAAGAAATCTTGTAAGATTTGCTCATAACATGTTCTGAAATTATTCTGTAATACTTGTGTTTTACACTATATAGAAGACTGGAAAAGTATATATTAATTTAATGGGATTTTGATAGTGACATTACATTAATAGTAAGAATTCTGTGCCTGTTTATGTATGAAAATTGTTGCTCAAGGCTTTTGGATTATACTTATTGGGAAGTTGGAAGAAAAAGATGTATATTTATTTTCATTATGATGTAAAACCATGGATATGACTGATCTCAGTAGATGCTACTGTTCTAATTGTGTAGTAAGTGCACACTTTTAATAAAGAAACAATATAAAGGAAATGAGTTTGCTATCAGATAAACTTATCAGACAGACACCTTTTGGCATCAACCCAGCTACTGCAGATACTGAAATTGGGTGCATTAGTAAGATCAGAGCTTTTACTTTCTCAACTGTCTTCTGTTTAGCTGGTATATCCCTAGTACTTAAAATTATAATTTTTTTTTTTTTTTAAGAACACTTCCTAACACAGCCTAGAAACAATAGTTTCATCAATTTAATCCTCACAGCATTTTGTTAGTAGAATGTTTGGACTAATTAAAAAACAATTACACATTTCCAGTTACAAAACATTAGTTATTAGATAACACATAGTTACTGACATGTAAACGTTTGGAAAAACCAGTTGATGTATTATGGATTGTAAAGTCAATACTTACGGTCACTTCCTGATGGAAATTTCAGAACAGAATTTTCATATGGCGATGCTGCTGTGAAAATGATTTAGAAAACAAGTTTTCTGTATTCCTTTCCACATGAATTATTTCCTGACTGATCTCTGTTTGCCAGTTTGCTTTTTCTTCCCCTCAGATTCCCTGGACTGAATTCTCATTGCTTGGTGATTTCAGTTTTTTTCTCCGATGCTGCTGGTGGCATGGTTTCTTTGTCTCTTCCACTTAAATTCATGCAAGAGCACATCTTGTCTAAAGATGCTGTTGCCTTGCTTTTCAAAGACTATACAGGAGAAAAAAATAATGTCTTTTTCCCCCTTTCTTGCTTGCCTCCCTTTGGACAGTGTACTGCTTGAGCATCCCTGTTATATGCTCTTGTGCGTGGACCAGTGATGCTGTGAGTGATTAATGTTAGCACTTAGATGACATCAGCAACTAACAACTCTCTTTCTTTTTTTTTTTTTTTTTTAAATTTAAGTAGGGGAGGGAGCAAGTATAGATTAAAAAATAATGAACAACAACTTGCCTTCCCTCCCTCTCCACCCCCACTCCCCTTTTGTTAGTGGCTTCTTCCCTGAGGATTTTATGCTTTTGTGCATCACGTCGGGGGGAGTTGTTGTTGGTGTGTAAAGGTGTTTTCTAAATCCCTTCTCACAGTTCATAAAGCTCCAATAATCCAGAGTTTACAGTGGACCATTTTAAGTACTCCCCCATGAGGTTTACATTAAAGAAAGATGTATTTTTAGATTGGCTGGCTTCTTATTTTTGTGTATCGGTGAGTTTTTTAAATACTGAATTCATGTTTTTAGGGCTTGCTTGTCTATGACAAATTTTTGCTGTCTGAAGAGAAGTTCCCTCCCCTTAACCTCACAGCAGTAAAAGGCTTTAACCTACTGAAGGAAAATTTTCCTTGTGCTGTAGTCAAAACGGATAGTTTGTTGTGGAGACCTACCTGATTGGAAACTTCAAAAGCAACAGAGGAATTCTCGTCTTTTAGGGGCAATTGTGTAAATGCTTGGTGTACCAGGACATTGATCTGCACATCTGTTCTTAAGGCTTTACCAGTTCTCTCCACTGTCTTTGCCCCAGAGCCCTTTTCCGTATGTGGAGAGCTATGGAAATGTGCAGGTTGTACTGGAGGGATGTCGCTTTAGACTGTCCCCCTCGTGGGACATGTTTGGAGTTTGGCCTTTTAGCCAGCTCTGGTCTAATAGCAGGACTCTGCTATGTATTATGGTTCTAATAATTGTTCAAATCTCTGTTTTAGTTTGCATCTAGAATACAATTTTTGAATTTCTAAGACCACAGTTGGAAACTGGTGTTTATATAGAGATTTGCAGCATAAATAAAAATACGCATTTTTGATCCTGATTACTTCTAAAGATGGTGTTTAAGTCCTTTTCTGTTATGAGACTAAAATCCTTAAAGAGCTTGGTAGAATTTCATTACTTGAATTCCTAGTAGTTTAATGCCATGTTTTACAATATCTGATGTTGACTTGCACGAGTAATTAGGGCAGGATCTGCATTGAAGGGAATGTTCTTCCTGGAAATTTTTCTGTAACAGCTGTGTGTGAAGTTAAAAGTCTAATAGTATGCTGTTTTCCATGTGTGTATTAGAGAGAATGAAACTGCAGAAAATAAAACACAACAGCGCCTTCTGTAAGAAAGGACAAAGAAAGAGCAGGATTTCCTCTTAAAATTAAATTTCAGGGTATTAGGAGAACAACCCAGTTGCAGAAATGGAGGATGTCAAGTTGTCTAACTCCTCTCTGATCTGTGCCTTCAGCAAACAGCTCTTAAATCCCCATACAGCATCAGTCTGTACAGTTGTGTTCACTTTTATAGAAATAAGTGGTAATGTGGCAAAGCACCTGGTCCTATTTATACAGCCCTTGAAGAATTTCCATGAGGTTACATCCCAGACTTAGATTTGCTTTGATCTTGTGTACAGCTAAGGGGTTTGCAGAAGAAAGATCCTTGTTAATTAGTTGCAGAGAACAGTAACTGCAGACGGCTTTTTCTTGCAGGTGAGTACTCAGAGACTTAAAACAGAAAATCGAAGCAACTTCTTTCAAGATGTTTTGTGCATAAAATGGATGATATAGGAGTAGAAGTTGTGCTGTAAATTCAGGGATCTGAACATCAGCGTTGACTACTCTTAACCCTTTTATACTCATGTAAATAAAAAAAAATACAGAAGAGGAAATGTTCATGTCTTCATAAATGGTAAATGGAAGATGTCTGGTGGAAAAAAAGGTGTTTACAACCTTGTCTTGCTAATACAGAGATTTTAGTTGAAGTTCCTGCCTTACAAAAGGGAAACTCTGCAATTAAACTTTCCAGAGTGACAGTGGGATACAAAGTTATTTTAGTTTTATTATGCTTTAAAACACTGTTTAAATTATACTATTATAATAGGCAGACAAAGTTTCCATTAATCATATGTTTTCTCTCATTTTAGGCATTGAATCTAGCATATTCCAGCATCTACAGCAACTACAGGAATTTTGTTGGTCCCCCTCACTTTAAAGTCATCTGTAGACTTCTTGGATATCAGGGCATTGCTGTGGTGATGGAGGAGTTGCTGAAAGTTGTCAAAAGTTTGGTATGCTAATTGTCTTTCATTTTCTGCTATTCCAAAGAGTTTCTGGTAGGAAATGTCTCAGAGAAAACAAAGTGAAAATAAGATCTTGGATAAAAAGAATTAAAATAACTTCCAATGAGGTTCAATATAAGGTGGGCTTGACAGTCTTGTGTGAGCAATAGATACTCCTTGGTACCCTGAGCAGTGTTTTGAAAACCTTGGATTCTTCACTGGTGACGAATTTGATTTGTGGAGACCTATGATGTTAGGGCCTAGGTAGACTCTGGAAAAGTGTGAATATTTCAAAGTAGTTGATTTCAACTTAAAGACCATACTGTCAATTTTCTTTCTTGATATTTTTTTGAGAACAGCTGGAGTGTGCTTTCTGCCTTGAGCCTAACTTCAGGGCTGTCACTAATGACATCATTAATAGATGACTTCTTAATAACAAGCCAGGTTTAATCTCCACACTTGATCTAGCAGTGGTGCTCAGACCAGATGTTGAAGATGTTATCATCCAGCCTGGGTATCCTGTATTGGAAAGGACCTTTTCTGTAACTAGGAGGAGGTTGAGGGGCTGGCTGTTTGCTGTATTATTAGTATCTATATATACAGCCATAATGTACTGCAGTTAATTTAAGCCAAAGAAGTTGTCTTTTCTGCCCCGTCCCTGTTGCTTGTAAGAAACTTCCTGCCAAAAAATCCCACTGGGGAAAACTGTGGCATTCGTAATCGCACTTCAGGCACTTGACACATTTGGCAGTTTGTTTACAGTAATTCCCAAAATGTTCTAACTACATTTCTGGTGTTCTAGAAAGGCTGTAGCATGCTTGAAGAAGTGCTGTAGTCTGATCTTCAGGGAAAGAGGAAAACACATATAGTTTTCAGGGTTTGGGTGTTGAGTGTTGGTTTGTTGTGTTTTATGAGGGATTTTTTTTTAATTACTTAGTGGTAAATCTTCTCAACTCATTAAAGGTGGCACTGAACACTTGGTTATTTACAAAGGAGGTTAAAAGGCCTGGGGGAAGGTGTCCTGCCAATGCCTGATGCAGATGTGGGGCGATGGATAAGAGACAGGCATCTAGTGGGAGGAAGACAGACTGACTGTAGGCTGGGAACTGTGTTTCAACTGGTATGTCCAGAAGAGCCAGTTTGGGCAGTTACAGACATACTGAATCATAAGCTTTTCTCTCTTGTTGCTTTTGAAAGTATTCAAATGCTTTTTGAATAGTTTTAAAAGTATTCAAATGTAACTTTTTAACCAAAAACCTAAAAGTTGGTTGGACAGTAGAGGGAGTGTGCAAGAGAAGAGCATGTTTTCATCTTTTTTACCTTCCTGGCCTTAGCTGTTGTGCCACTCTCCTTGTAGCAAAAGGTGTCTAATGCCACAGGAAAGAAAGTGCAGTTCTATTCATCTGAAAAAGTTGCCTTTTTAAATATGATGACTGGTGGAACTAAACCCAAGATTTTTAGAGCTGCTTCAATTCATGTGTAGTTTGAATGCAATTCGTTGTAAAGTTTCTTAGTTCAATAACACTGACATGTCTACATACCTCTGTTTTCTTTTAGTTACAGGGGACAATTCTTCAGTATGTCAAGACCCTAATGGAAGTGATGCCTAAGATCTGTAGGTTACCAAGACATGAGTATGGCTCTCCAGGTTAGTTCATGTTTGATGTTATCATAGCAGCCTTAATAAGATGATACTAACCACTATCTTCTGGATCTTGTATATATATTTGTCTTTCCCTCCCTCTTTTGCCTCCTGATAATCAGCAATTACTCTGTGTTAGGCTTTGGTGTTTTGTTTATTCCCACAACATGAATCATTGAATGCTGGGCTTTCTGAAATGACATAATAAAATTTTAAGACTTCTGCACATAGAGCGAAAGGATGACAATCTGTATATAGACAGTCTTACCACATAATTGATCTTGAGCTGGGATGTTCACAATAGTTTCTATTCTAGTCTTTCTCATAAGTGTGTTGAGCTTTTCCCTCTGCAAGGAGGGAGAAGCTTCTCACATTTTTTCTTTTTAAATGTCTAATTTAGATAACCCCAATTCTCTGGAACAGCCTCTATTCCCTCTTCCTTTGCCCTTATCAAATGTAAGATAAAAGGACTGATACTGCTGAGAGGCAAACTGGTCCTGCCAGAATAGTTATGTCTGAGGCTTGTGTGGGGTGCATCTTAGCTGCTCAACAGGAGGAGTGACAGTTGCAGGAGAAGAAATGGCTTTGAAAGCTGCTTGCCTGGCTAATTAGTATTTATCACATTGTTCACTGAAATTTTGAATCTGCTTCCCCCCTTCAAAATATCCCTCCTCCACAACTTCTAATTAACACAAATTAAGCCTTCCATGTGCCACCCACCTCCTGAGTTTATTTTTCCAGAGTTGCTTAGTTTTATTAAATGCCACTCCAACTGGAAAGAGGTTGGTTTTTTTCTGCTTCCCACAGCTTACTTGGCGCTCATTACCAATGTTAAATGAAGCCGAGGTCTTACTAAGTGTTTCCTTCCTATTTCTCTCCCTGGAGCACAGAAATGGATGAATCATGGTAGTTAGCAATATAAAAATAATGTATCTGAGACTTTTATCCATTCATTAAAGTCTTACTGCAAAAGCAGTAGGCATTCTCAGATGTAGATTATGCGTCAGCAGGGTCTGTGATGCTTCAGGTGACATTAGGAAGCTCATAGTCTCTTGCCAGAAATCCTTACCTGTAAAGGTGAGATGGCAGCAGGTGCCCAGGGACTTTAGGAGAAACCCTTTTCTTAATGTTAAAAGACAATCCATCCTATAGGAAAGGCAGAACTTGTACAATGATAACAAACAATTTGGACCTCATATTTACTCTTCCAGAAGAAATACCGTATGTTTAGATGCCTACTGTACCAAGAAATCAAAGCAACTCCTGTTTGTACAATGGAAGATCATAGCAACTAGAATTGGACTGGATCTCAAACCCACACTTGATTCTCTGCTCCTTCACTGCCCCTGTTGGTGTCAGGTTTTGTCTTGATGCATGTAGTTTCCTTGTTCTGAACTATTTCCAAAAATGGACACATAATAACCCTCTGGAGAGTCTCTTCCAAGAAGTAGCAGAAACAGCCTTTATTGTACTGTCTTGCCAGTTCTCCCTTTCCTCTCAAAGACACCAGACAGAAAAGGCTTGTGGAAGCTCAGAGCCCTTCTATCCTTCATCACAGGAAAATTGCACTGTGCTCTCTGACAGCTCCCCATCGTGGATCTGTCTGTCCTTGGAGCAGCTCTGACTCATAAAGGCAAATGTTCTCTGTGATGGGGATGTGCTGTAGATTTTAGCCCTCACCTGACATCTGGAGAAGAACTGCTACATTGTAGAAGGAGGGGGTCAAAGTGTGCTTGATTTAAGTCACTGTCCTCTCTGTGCTGAATTCTCCTCTGTAGCAGTCTTTGTCACACCTTGTTGATGTGTTTTGCCAGAGAAAGTGCAAGCTGATACATGCCAACTGTTGACTGTTCTCTCCTCTGCCTCCAAAAGCTTCCTCAGAAGTTACTGATTGTAGTAGTAAGCCTGAGTGCTATGGGGTGTATCTGCTTCTGTTCTTTCATAACAAATTATTCAATCGCTTAACTACCTACATACACAGACCAGAACTGTGGTTCCAGTGCCTAGATTAAATATGTAGATTTTCATCTCTCTTGATGTAACATGCATTTATCAATTCAGAATTAATTTCCTGAGTCCATTCTCCACAAGCGAAGTGATTTAAGCATGCTCAGTAAGTAAACCTCTAGCTCTTTCATACACTTTGGACTTTTTATTTGGAGAGCTTTGTTTGGTCTCTGCTGATTGCAATTCCTTGAGCCATACATAATCAGCCTTCTAGACTTGTGGATTTCTAAATGATGATTTATTCTTGCTAAAAGGAGCAGGGTACAGACAGTGGCATCAGAGTTGTTCAGGACTCCTCTTTCTTTGCCAACGGGTTTGTTTCCATAGGAACAGTCTAAAGCAATGGGGAACTTGCTCATCTTGTAGTCATAAAAATATTTGTCTAAAAATACATTAAGCATAAGGATTTTTAAAGGGACCTTTTAAAGTTGCTGAAGCTCTTAAAGGAGTATTTGTCGTATAAGAGTTTAAACTTGAAATTTCATCTTCGAGGTAACATTTTCTTCTGTTATTTTTGAGTATTTGAACATGGCATTCCTGCTTTTGATGAATGAGTATCCTGCCACTCTGAAGTATCATTGAATACCATAAGGAAAGTAGCTTGTCATCTCTGCTGTGAGATGAGGCTTTTGTCACCCTTCCAAAAGAAAGTTTTTTAAAAATTGATGAGTTTAACAAGACATAAACTTGAAGAGAAAGTAGCCTAATTGTGGTTTTTTCCCTAAGTATAGCATTTCCATATTCTTTAAAAAAGCCCCAACAAAACCAAACCAAAGAAACAAAACAGTTCAAGCTGGTGCAGGACAAAACACTTGTACCCCAGCCCATGATCTCTTGAAATCCCATGTGTTCACACCACAATTTGGGGAAGTCCCCCAATGTGCTGTGCTGCTGACTGCTGTGTTCCCATCTCTCCCTGGGCTGGTTGTACCACTGGCAACACCTTGTGAGCTGCTTCAGCACAGCAAGAAAACAATCTTCCATGCCTTCTCTTTCTAGAATATTTCAGGTCAGACTCTAATAGGAACTGGAGCAAACCTGCACTGGGAAGCATGCAGGAGAGCAGTAGTGGCCGGAGGCTGCTGGGAATGCATCACTTGGGGCATAGCAGAAGGGTTAAGTAATGCTTCCTGTTATCCCAGCTTTTTGATCTTAGATGAGTAGGAGAATAAGTTAAGTGGATGGATGATGGTTTAAGTGCTCACTGGAGGAAGGGAATGTATTCATAGGTCTTTCTGAAATCTGTCCTTTGGAGAAAGATTTGGGAGAGCATCACAGACTATTTGAAAGACCTAAATCACCTGGATGACTGCAAAAGGGCAATAAGGACTCATTAAATATGCAGAACAATGGGGTATTTCTTTCTAGCAAAATAAACACAGTGCACAGGCTCCATGGTCACAATTCCTGCACACATGTATGTGCTTAAACCTTATGAATATTTCCATGTCAAGGAATGGCAGGACCAGTGATATGTGGAGTTAATGATGTCTCTTGTGAGACGAAGAAGTATTTGGAGCTAGTATTGAAGGTCTGTATGAAAGTGATCATAGACTAAAGGTCATTATAGTACCTGGTTTCTTGGGGGCAGTTTTGCTATTGTAGCTTAGTAGATTTTATTTCATAATAGTCAAGTCAGTTCTTTGCAAAAAATAACCCAAAACACACTAGGCCAAGAATTATGTTAAAGATCCAGTTTGTTTTTAGTCAGAAGTCCAGTTCATTTGTCATTAGCCAGAAATTAGCAGGTCATTTTTGTCCTAATCTTTTGGGTACCAGAATTGTTCAAGCTCTGGAACATGTTTGATTTCAGTCTGTAGGTGTGAACTGAGAAATGAAAGGTGACCAAAGTGAAGGAATTCAACCAGCTTTGTGTTGCGTGTGTTGATGTGCTCAAACTTCCTAAATGAATTAGAATAGACTGCGCAGCTGAAACTTGGCATCTGCTGTTCGAGTGCTGTTGGGATAGGATTTTGGAAGCAGAGAAGAACCTAATCTTTTACAAATCTTCTATACTTTACTGGGTCTATTTTATATCAACAGTCTTTGCTTCCGTTGAGATCTGTGTAAATCAGAAACCAGGATTATAAGATTAATTATTATGACACCTAATGTCACCCCATCTGCAGGAATAGAGGGATTTAATTAAAAATGCTTTCTTGGAGAGGAGAAGCAAAAATCTTGATTCATTTGCTTTGCAAAATTCTGTGGATCTATAACTAACTCAGTAACTTATGATTAGGGGAAGGAGAAAGGTTACATGCAGTTAAGTGAAATTAACTTTCCTAAGACACTTGTTCTTTTTCCAGGGCTTCTGTAGGCATGCATAGTATTTCATAAAAATACAGTTCTGTGTACTGCACACAGAAGTGTAATTGGGAATGCCATTGCTCAAACATAAATGAAAACATGATGACATATTTCTGCCACAGGACTCCGCTGGGGAGCAGATTGTGCTTTCATCAAAAATAGCCTATGTAGCTCCGTAAACTTTTTTCTGTTTTGCTGGTAAATCAAACCCTTGATCTAAAGGGAAGTAGTACATGGATAATGGCAGCATTTGAAACAATGCTAAATGCGTGCTAAATACCGGCTGTCAGATTTTCAAAATAACGTCACAGTTTGTTCATAAATTCATCTGTGTGGGAGTGCTTATTTATGTATCTGTATATGGAGACTGGGGCTTTGGGTGAAGAAATAAGGAACTTTGCTAAGGATTTGAAGAGAAGCTCTGCCACCTGGACTGGCTATAAAAGAGAATATGCAATTTTTATGGTATGAACCTCTTTGACTTCTGCTATCCTGCTGCTTTTGGGTGGACTTAATGGCTCGGTTTGATGTCAGTCACACTTTCAGTATGGGTTTCTTGTTGCTGGTCACACCTCTCTGTGCTGTTCCTGGTTTCTCTCTGAAGGAGAAAGGTTCTTTATACTGTGACATGGGTTATTCTCAGAATTTCACATGGGCAGAATTTCACTGCCCATGCAAAAAATTTCTCATGGTCTTTCCAGACATCAATCTTTTTTCTGAAACTCCCCACAAAATCCACAGGCTGGACAGGAAATTGAGTGGAATCTGAAAACCCTACCCTTTCCCACCCTTTTCATGACCAATGGTTTTTTCCATGTTGTAGTAGCAGAATTGTCCTTGCTGTTCTGCTCAGCTTCTGTTTCTCACCAAGTTGCTCTTCACTCACCATACAAGCTTAAAAGGAAAAACATCTCCATGATTGTCCATGTCTCCAATATCCCATTTGCTCGGATAGTGCTTTCTTGCCATGGTGACCCTGTGGAGAAGGCTACTCACAGTGTTTCAGGGAGACTTCCAGACTTTCTGTTAGTTCATCACCACTCTCTGTGTACGTGACATAAATACTAAGACCAGAAGCATTGGTAGGTATTCTAGTTTGATTTCCTCTATGGCACAGACTTAAGTCCAGGATAACACAATAGACTTTTTGTTCTGGGCAGGTGTGTTTAAATGACAAACACAAGTGTTCACTGCTTCTCACACACCTGGGAATTGCAACTGGCCTGTATTCCTCAGCGTTGAATGAACACTGACAGCCTTTTCCAGAGCTTTTTCATTACACAGTTCCTATGTTATGGGGGTGAGGGAGTTGATGATGTGCTGGCATGACTTGTTTGCTTTTTAGCTAGAGGTAAATATGGTTTTTTCTGAATAAATTAAGCTCAGCAAGCACTTGCTACATCTGATCTTTCTCCATGAGTTTTCAGTTCTGTTTTTCTGTCGAGTCACCAGAGTACTAAAGTTAGGTCTGAAATTTATCTCCACTGAATACATGTGGGAACACTCATTTACTGCTAATTTTCTATTGACAAACACTTATTTGAGATGTAACAGAGCCAGCCTTGCATCCCCTCATACTTTATTGATGTTTCATGTTACTAATTTTGATCACATAAGACTTTCTTTAGAAGTGTGGGAGTTAGCTACACAGTTCTCTCCTTCACTGTATGTTTTCAATTTCCTCTGCTGAATTTGAGGAGTTTCCTTGGAATAGATAGGGTGCAGGCTGTATATTTGCATGCTCCCCTCAGCCATTGCCTTGCTGGGTAGATATCAAAGTCTAATCTCCTGCATGGGAAGCATTCATCAGTTATGCTGAAGAAACACATGGGAAGGTGGTGAAGGGCATCTGTGTTCTCTTTCCTTGTCTTCTCTCTTGCCTGAGATGCAGTTGAGTGGAGATTTATCTGACTTAATTCAGTGTAATGGAAATGAACTGCCATATGCAGCATTCAGTTTGAAAGCCTTGTATGATGCATTTTCTTCTGTTATCAGTCGAGGGTTTTGGTGGCTTTTTAAAAGGGGCAGGCTTGTGCAGACAGGTGGAGAAATGCTGATAATAATTAACTTGTAAAACGCTGAAGAGCTGTCTGACCTGCTGTAGTTCTCTGCTCTTCCTCTCTCATCCGGCACATTGCTTTAACCTCTGCGGTGCTAACCAGGTTGGGTCTCTGCAGAAGCTGCTAAGCCCATAGTTTCCTGGGCTTATTTCTAACCAAGAGACTGGACAACCTTTCTGGGGCTGGAGGGTAAGGAGCTGGAAGTCCACCAGTGTGTTATGCATCACTGTTGTTTGGGAAAGGTTTGGTGGAAAAGGTATATGATTTTCAAAACCACGTAATTTACACAAACATAATTTTAGCTGGTATTTATCAGCTTTTGGCAAAACTTTGACAAAAATTATGTTCTGATTATGCTTGTCGGCAGGATCTAAGCCAGCAGAGCTTTACTTGTGATCTCTGTATTTAATTGCTTTCTGAGGTTGCAGATCACCTCTGGCCCTGTGGCACTGTCAGAGTCATACCCTGGCACTACCCCTGTTCCCTGTGTCTTTAACTCTCTGCTCTTTGCTGGCTCTGTCATCCATGAAAATAGCAACTGTGAATTGAGTGTGTGGGGTGGTGCAGCAGGTTGGGGAACAGAGGCTAGAACAGGACTAATGGCAGACAAGAGCCTAGTCTCTCTTCTTGCTCCCGGGTATTTTTTTCTGACCTCTTACACTGCCTCCATTTTGCATGATGTATGCAGTTAAAAAGGTCAGTGCACTACTGGCTTAACACTTCATAACCTCTGGTTTTTCATGCATTTAAATGCTGCTTCTTTCAGTTTCCTCTGGGCTGCACATCTGGAGATAAAATCTCATGTGCTGATACATGGAGAGAGAACTCTAAACCTTGCTTAGTTTTGCTCTGATACAATATATGTACACACATTTGTGCAACCTTCGAATGGGCAAATTGGTTAGAAAATGAGAGTGGTTTTGCAGCAGAAATTAAAATTAGTCCTGGTCCATGTGACTTAGCCACCTGCCCGGTATCTTTTGTCTGCTTTCCTGAGGTAATAAGTGTGTCTGTCACTAGATTTCATTCTAGTTCCTGAGATTTTTTTTTTTTTTTTGCTTCTCTTTTGATTTCAGGTATCTTAGAGTTTTTTCACCATCAGTTGAAGGACATTGTTGAATATGCAGAACTGAAGACTGTTTGCTTCCAGAATTTGCGGGAAGTGGGAAATGCTGTCCTGTTTTGCCTCCTCATTGAACAGAGTCTGGTAGGTGCCTGCTGTGCTAGTTTAAAATCCATCTGTCTCTCAAAATGTACTCTCATATTTTTGTTACTAACGTCATCAATAACAAGGTTGAAATCTGTGAGTTTGCTATTACTGATGGGCAGATGGGTAGAAACAGTTCCCTGTGCTAATCTCTTACAGTCTTGCAGGGGCTTTCATGCCTGTGAGACAGAAGTGATGCTTGACTTTGCTGGGTGAGAGACATTGCCTCTTGTACGGTACCTGAGGATCTGGTATTGTGATCTTCACCATAAATTATAATCACATATAGTACTGCTGCATTTAGTCACAACAGAGAGAGTCACACTCTCTTTATGTCAGTGAGTTGTGCATCTGCTACTGTCATGTTCCTTTCTTGCATTCCATTCCTGTTGTCATCACAAAGTTAATGTGGAGCTCCTTGGACATCCCTCTTGCTGCTTTGGTGGCGGACAGTTGTGCCTGCTCTGGCAGACATGTCCTGGTGCGAACGAAACTGTGAAATGTATCCAGTTTTTCAGCTGCTTTGGTGTATCTTGATCCTACCTCACACTGTGCAAACATGCCCACTGCTGAAGGCACAGTGCTACAGTTGCTCTTTATTCTTACCTCTAGTTTTCTTTTCCCACTCTTGAGATTCATTATTACTTTTTACTTTTTACTGTTCAAACAAAATGGCCAGCCCCTGTAATTTCTTTGTCTTCAGTGCTTTTGGGTGCTTACAGAGGGAAAGGTGGGCATTGATAATGGACCAGAACAGCAACAGGTGTGCTGCCTTCCCTTTCTTTACCTGCTTTGTGCTGTTGAGACTTGGGTGGGGAGTCTCTTCCTGCTGTGCATACAGGCACACTGCCCAGGCTGTGCAGGCTCACAGTGCTGCTGAGCTTGGGCATCACACAGAGATCTTTGCTGACTGCAAACCAGCCACGTCATTTCCTCAGCAGGCTGGATGGGGGCCTGCTGTTGTACAAAAATAGACCCTTACGGAAGACGACTTCTCTAGGAGCTATTAAAGCTGTTGATGATAGATAAGGTAATGGAGACATGGTGTTCCTCAAAGTCCTGCTCATGATGTTAGAAGGATCCCGCCCTCAAATTACTTTCCCCCATGTGTTCCTGTCATGAAATTCCATATTTTTTTCCATTCTGGTCATCCATCATAACTAATCTAGACTTCACCACAGTGCAAAGTGTTATTCTGAATACACCTCTGCTAGTAGGTGGGTCTCATTATTACTTTCTGCCTAACATATGCATTTTCCTGGTATTATATCAAGGAATTAGACCTGGAAAAGGCACATGAGCCCTAGTACCCTGGCATTGCTGAGAGTATAGCTGATGAACAGCTCTTCTAGTATTAGTGTTGAGGGATTACAAATTAGCAGGCCCTCTGCTTCAAAAATGAGGAGAGTGTCTTAGCAAAGTCATGCATCTGCTTTTGGTCATCTCTGCATTTTCTCTGCACATACCTACAGCAGCCAAGAAACAGGAGTCATCTGTCTCCCTTTTCCTCTGTCCCTAAAGATGTAAAATACTTCCTAAGACAGGGTTCACTGCTGCTATGTGTCTCAGCCTGCTCCCACCATGATAAGCTCCCACTAAGATAATGGGTTGTGGCTTTGGTAAAAATAACTAAGCAGTGAGTCATCTTCTTCCCCTCTTTGTCTGTGCAGGAGCCATCTGCCACTTTCCCACCAAAATTACTCATTCTGCATTAGTTTATTTGATAATTACCCTGCCCTTCATGAACTGCTAGCTGAGGGTGGGAGGAATTTGGAATTTGTTTAGGAATTCAAGGTAAGCTGATGAAATCAAATCATCTTTTGGAGTGATCCATGAGGAGAGAGCGGGCTCGGAGCAGCTCCCTGCGGTGGTGGTGGAGGCAGGCTGCCCTCTGGTGTTTCTGCAATGGCATCGGTCTGCATTTGGAATCCTGTTGTGGGGCCTGTGGATTGATTCTTTGGTCCTAAATGCTTCCCATTTTCTTTTTGTTTCAGTCCCTAGAGGAAGTGTGCGACCTGTTGCACGCAGCACCATTCCAGAATATCCTGCCCAGGGTTCACGTCAAAGGTAAAGTGAAAATACTTTCCTTGGGTAATGTTTTCCACTTTCCTTGCTGCTGCTGCAGTTTTGGTAACTGTCCCCAGACAATCTTTACAACACCACTGATAGTTGCAGGACAGAGGTAACAGACTGATGCCTGTTTGCCTGGCTGAAAAAACAGGTGTTTCTTAGCAAGGCTCTGTGCAAATTACAAGAGGAAGAGGAGGAATGTCATGACAGGGAAAAGCAGGATGGATGGCCAGGGCAGTATTATCCTGCTTTATGGGTATAGTGGGAGGCTTTTCTGAAGCTGCAGTTTAGATTACAGGATTGTCAGTCGAATGGAGTAGGTTTGATCACACAGGGTGTAGGAAATCTATCAGCAAGTAAGTAAATATCAATGGTTCCTGGTCCCAGTAGATTTTTCACATCCTTTTTACTAAACTGAGCATGCAGTAGTGAATATTTGCAATATTGCTTCCTTTGCTATCTGTTCTCCTCTTTCATCAACAGAAAGTGAGCTGTCTCCCTTGCCCCTCCCCCCACTTCTTTCTGTGTTGCTCCTCTGTGTCTCCTTTCTTCTCCATTTCTTGCTGCCAGAGCAGCTGATTTGTTCTGCTTGGAGAAATCCCATCAGCTAGAAATCTGTGAGAATATTTCCAGGCTCACAGCAGCTACTTGCATCTCTGCATAAAACTAACCAGACCATTGTAAATGGTATTTTCCCATTTGCCAGAGAACATTTCCTACTTGCCAGTGTTGAGGAGGTTCCCGCTGCTTTCTTAGCCTTAGTATACACAATATTCCATCCTCATTATCCCTCACCTTCTAGCAACAAGTGTTTTATGCATAAGGACAATTTAGTTGTCTTAGTACAAGTGGGAGTCAAATATGTCAGCCGCACCACAATAGAGCCTTATATTCTTCCTTGAATTTAGTTAATTAAATGTATTTTACTACAAATCCTTCTTTCTGTATGCACAAGTAATATAAAATTTCAAAATGTAAGTGTATATTTTTCTGAAAGCACATCGAAGATTAATTAACGCACTATTTAGAACTGAAATTACCTATAAAAATGACAAACAGAGTTTTCTTCCTCGCTGAATAAAGATTGTGTGGATATAAGAGTTTTCTTGGTTAACTGCAATTTATTACTGCTCTTTTTTTTTTTTTTTTTTTTTAAATTTTCTTTCAGAGGGTGAAAGACTTGATGCTAAAATGAAGAGACTGGAATCGAAATATGCTTCACTACATTTGGTTCCTCTCATTGAAAGACTCGGCACACCTCAGGTAATCTCTCTCATTTGTGTCAGAGACAATTCAAGAAAACTCTGAGCACCAGAAAGCCTATCCTGATAGCTCTGTCAGAACTTCAGCCTGCACACTCAGCTTGTTCACACAACAGGATTTTTTTTTTTTTAGATCCATGAATTTGGTAAATCTGTTAAAGCTCAGAAGTTTGAAACATTTGGGACGAAGTGAAGGTGACACGTTTGGGAGAAAATGCTAATTGGCATGTATGTTGCTACGTGATACCCTCCCAGTGTAAAGTCCTGGGAGCTCCTTGTGCAAATTTCAGCAAAAATAATCTGTTTTCTTGTGCACATGTATATATATATATTTAAAACATCTTATTACTCCTTCAGCCAGTCATTTAGAAACTCTTGGAAAATGAGCTGTCATTTGAGTTGAGTGCTCCTGGAAACAATGACCAAAGAGAACATTTTTGAACTGCCTTTGCAGCTTCAGCACATTTCCCTTTCTCTCAGTGTGAGGGCTGCATTAATTCCCTGCAGAAGTTTACAAGTGGGTGAGAAGTGAATAGTAAAAACTAAGAGCAGAATGTTCTGAAGCAAACTTCAGACTTCTTTCGTCATCATAGGTGCTGCAGTTCAGTAGGTGCTGTTGCAGTAGGAGAGCTCTTGGTGCGACGGCACAAGATGGAACAAGCCCTAAACAGCATTGCCTCCTATGGATTTTGTCTGAGCCTGTTTGTGCTCTCTTCTGCGCTTTCCCATCTTGAACAGCAGCAGTAAAGGGGTGCAGGAGAGCACAGGCAGGAGGTACTGCTCATACTAGCAGGAGAGCATGGAAGTCTTTGGTTTTTGCCCCCATTCAGGCACCGATTCTTTAAACCTCCCTGAGATGAGTCCAGGACTAGCATTGCTGCAGTTAGTGTCACTTACTTTCAAGACTGTCTGCTACATCTTATTACTACAATTTTCTATGAAATGCTTTTTCCACTCATCTAAGGCCCAGGTTAGCAATTGCTGGCCTCACTTGGGTCAGGAGATATTTATCCTAGAATAAACCAAGTGAAACTGAAAAAGGTATTTATTTTTTAAACTAAGATCTTGTGGTCAAGTGGCTTTTACCAGGATTTTACCCTTTGTTTCTCTCCACCTTAGCAAATAGCCATTGCAAGGGAAGGGGACCTGCTGACCAAAGAACGCCTCTGCTGCGGCCTGTCCATGTTTGAGGTTATCCTGACAAGGATCCGCTCCTTCCTGGATGATCCCATCTGGCGTGGGCCCCTGCCCAGCAATGGGGTGATGCATGTGGACGAGTGTGTGGAATTCCATCGCCTCTGGAGTGCAATGCAGTTTGTCTACTGCATCCCTGTGGGAACACATGAGTTCACTGTGGAGTACGTACTGCCAGCTGCCCGCGGCTCACCTGCAGCACAGTGCTTAGCTTGTCCTCCCTGTCAGCGGCAGTGGGGCCGGGACAGAGGCATTTGTCTGCCTGCCAGCAAGAGCTTAGCAGGCTCTCAGCAACAACAAGGAAAAGTGCTGCCATCACTGGGAGGGGATCTTAATCCACGAACACAGATACTATTGTATCTTCAATGAAAATAGCCCTCTATTTTAAGTATTGCCAGTGTACAGTGAATGATCCCGTGACAAACAGGCCCTAGCACGTGCCTTTCAATAGCCCTACGGATGCTCAGCTTAAATAAAATAGCAAAACATTTGTGCATTATTTCTAACAAGTATTTCTTCTCTGAACTAAGAGCAAGAATGAGCACTTGGAATTTAATATGATTAAAACGAGTTAACCAGGAACTGTTGTTTGTTCTTGGTTTTGTTGATTTTGAGAATATCCTTATTTTGAAAAACTGTTGTGCTATAACATGCTTTTCACTGAGCAATTAGAAAACAGCATAAGACATTTGCTTCCTTTCATGCCTGCTGCCTAAAGGAAGAGAGTGGTGTTGAATTCCCACTTTTTCTTCGAAAGCATTGTTTCAATTGAAAATGAAATGTAATGACACAGGAGTCTAATGGGAGTAAATGTTTTTGGAGTAACTCTACGTATGTAAAATCCGTGGAGGGGGAGCTTCTGCTTGTTTTTTTTTTTTTAAGCATCCATTTGAATCACTTGTTATATCTGCAGAGAAAATTAATATACCAGAGCTTTTGCTTTCTAGATTAATGTCTAGCATATTTATTATTCAGTGTAATGGCTGATTACCAAGTGTTTACTGTAAATAGATTTAGGTGAAACCTGCTCTGTGTGATGTGTTTCTTGTTTCAGGCAGTGCTTTGGAGATGGCTTGCACTGGGCTGGCTGTATGATCATCGTGCTTTTGGGGCAGCAGCGTCGCTTCGATGTGTTGGATTTCTGCTACCACCTGTTGAAAGTCCAAAAGCACGATGGCAAAGATGAGGTTATAAAGAATGTGGTGAGTTGTAAACATCTGTTCTTTATTTGCTACATTAAGAAAGACAGAAACAACTCAGAGCTGTTTGTATTCAAATACAGAGTAGATGCAGCAATAGTTTTTTAGAATGAATTGCTGAAAATGATGGCACCGGGAACTTTAGAAACAAAAGATTAAGGCATCAGTACTGGAGTCTGAAGACTGATCAAGTAGAATTCTCATGTTCTGCATATATGAGATTTTCTTAATGCCTTCCATCTCGTATATGTGCATTCAGATAATGACAAGGCTGCTGTAAATGGAACTTCTTTGTACCAAAAGCAGCACTGTCAAAAACCAAAACAAGCCCTGGATTTCCATTGGCTTAGCAGTGAAAGAGAAACATTGGTAACATTGCTCAGAGAGGTGAGGTAATAGCATTTGCTGCTTTTTTCCTAAGGCTTTTTATCTCCCAAGCTAATTCCTGTGTGTCTGTTTTTTTGATGTTTGCAGCCTTTGAAGAAAATGGTTGAGAGAATTCGCAAGTTCCAGATTCTAAATGATGAAATAATTGCTATTTTGGATAAGTATTTGAAGTCCGGCGATGGAGAAAGCACTCCTGTGGAACACGTGCGCTGCTTCCAGCCACCTATCCATCAGTCTCTTGCCAGCAACTAGACTTCCCACCTGACAATACTTTTTGCACCTATTTAGGCTAAAAGTTTCAGAAAAAAACCCCAAGAGACAAAACCCACACCAACAGTTTTAAGGAATTACTCTCATGTGCATTTTTTCAGTATGCCTGTGCCGTTTGAGTGGCACACTGTCCTCTCCAGTCTCCAAGCACAGTAACTGTATACAATCCATACTTATTTTTCTAGACTAAAAATTTTATACACTTTGATTAAAAGCCTGTAAGATTTTTGAAATCTCTTTGCATTCCTGTCCCGAGGTGGCCATTTTAGACTGGACTGGCGTAATTTTTCCCTGAAGTTAACAAAATAATGGCTGTGGAAGATTAAAACCTGGGTTCTGTAGAAAAAAATTTTTAGAAATCAATGCATAATTATTTGTATTAGAGCCTTAACTGCTTAATTTACCTTTATTAAAAAAAAAGAAAGAAAAAACCAACGAAACAAACTCTGCTGGTGCTTTGTGAATAATTTTTGTAGTCAGTTGATTATTTTTCCTCTTTGAAAAACTATTCTCTGAGGTCAGTTATTATGGAAATGGAGACTAATTAAAGTGTTTGTTTCAAAGTTATTTGGTATGGGGGTGACTGATGGTATTCTGATCTTTTTAAAAGGCAGTAGTTTGATTGATTAGAATGGGGACTGTTTACTTTTTCCTAATGAGAGCTTCTAACAGAGTTTATATTTTGATCGGGTAAATACCTGTGTACCCAAACACGTTTGCAAGTGATAAGGAATTGCTGACTACAGCAATCAGGTGTAATCTTTTCCAGTACATAAATTCTAATGATGTTTATCATGATTATGGAAAATATTTGTTTAATTACACTTGCTGTATTATGCAAACACTGCATCAGTAAAACTGTTGGTAAAACTTTGCAACTGTAAAAGTCGAATTTAAAGCAACTCATTCAGCCAAAAGTAGTAACTCCTGCTTGCTTATTCAGGATCCTAGCAGAGTTCATCAGCTGGCTGTTGGGATCAGTCCAAACCAAACATGAGTAAAGGATGGCCAGAACAGACACAGACAGATAATGACATGTTTTACCCAGGATATGGATACCTAGAGATGTTACTTGGTTAGTGTTTCTAACCCATAGGCTGAGACCAAGACCTTTGAAACCCTGTTCTTCCCCCTTCCCTCTTCCCAGTTCATGGTTAGGTTACAGTACATCTCTTCTCCTGATCAGCTCTTTCCAGATGCGTCACAGCCATGGGATTGAGTCCAACAATGGGCAGAAATGAGCCTCTGACAGAGGAAGTATGCAGGAGGTGAGCAGTGTGTAGTTACTGGGGTGGCAGGGAACTGAGGAATGAAATTGATTTAGATTTCCTCAGCTAAACACATGGAGATTTGCCATTTAATCTATAAGCAAGTTTCCACCGTCACAGGTTTTCCCAGGACATCTGTGCTTGAGAGCTGCCATTCTGGAGTGGTGTCTGTTGTGGTGAGAGCACACACAAGGCTGCCCACTGTGTGGGAGACAGAAGTAAAAGCACTTGTGCTTTTTTACACCAGCTTGTTGCAGGATTTCTTTTACAAGGTGTTGAACAGATGATTTTCTTTAAGAAACATTTATTAGTTCGCAGAAGACTTCTGGTCAACCAGATTCTTCCATGTGCTTCAGGCTTTAATTAATTACATGAACAACTTTCCTAATTTCTTGAGGTAATCATTGGTTTAGGGATGTCTCGCACACATGAGGCTTTGGCTTGGCACTATGGTGCAGAAGTGGTTAATTAATAAAGCCTGATTTTTTGTTTAAGAACTATTTAAAATAAAAATTACTAGTCATGGTATTAGTAAAGTAAGTTCTAATTCTCACCAGTTAACTTTCAGCAGTTAGAGAATTGGTCTCTAATATCTTAAAACTACTTTTTACATACTTTTGGATCACTAAAAAGTTTAAGAGAATTCAGACATTAGTTCCAGGAATTGTCAACAGCATTAGACTGGATAGCAGCTAAATCCTCTTCGCCTGGTATAACTTCTCCTACCTAAGAGGAAAAATGCAGGAAGATGCATAAAAGGTGTAACTTTTTTATTTCAATTAGTTCTTATCAAAACCAGTGGATCTGGAGGCCAAAGTGCCCATCACCACAGAAAGTAACAGACTCTACTGTATGAAATTATAACTTGCTTTTGGGGTAGGCTGGTGCTTTGATACTAGAAGTGGTAACCAAGTTCAGCAACTTCTTGCCTGTTTGATGTCCTCCCTGCTCCTCCCTGTTTGTGTGCTCTTCCTTGCATCAGCACTGGAGGGATTTTTTCCCTCTGACTGAGTGCTGCTGGTGGGATGTTCCTTACAATGAGGTGCAAGTTCAAATCCTGTTCTTCAGAGAGAATTGAAAGAACCTTTTTCTTGTTTGACACCTTTGCTGTTCCTGTACGTTAAGACATGTACCAGAGGAAGGCAGCAGAATTTGTTTCACAGGTGGGGACTGTTGAGGGTTTTTTCCTGTTCTAGGAAAAATCGTAAATACTTTTAAACAGTAAGCACTACAACTGACAACAACCAGCAGTAACTAGCAATCTCTGTTTCAAGTATTTCCAACCTTCATATGCATGGTAGAAATGTTTTTATAAAACCTCTATCACTACCTTCCCTTTCCTGCCTTTGCAAGCTTAAATTACCACCTACCTTCCTTAACCCTTTTTTAAGCAGTGACATTATGTTCCAATTTTTCTGGACCTTTTTGAAAAACTCAGTATTACAGCCAGTAACTGTGTTACTGCAAACAAAACAGTAATTCTGTTCAAGCTGCAACACCAAGAACACAGAGCAGCTCTGCAGAGCCAGGGCAGCATGGTGCAGCACAGGCAGAACCTCACTTTTACAGAAGAGGGAATTGCTTTTTTTGGCTACTATTAATGACTCAAATCCTTCCTCCTGCATAAAATGGCATGGCCTCACCTATCCAAGCAGAGTAGAAGCTCCTGCCTTCTTGTTGCTGCCAGCCAGTAAATCTGATTTGGTAGGTTGGGGTGTTTCCACGCAAATGCAGCTAGTTTAGCATACAGCAGTATGTTCAAAGGATCATTTATGCTTGATTGTAGCTTTCCCTTTCCTCTTTCACAAACTAGGATGGAAGTAGTTGCTGCAGCTTCTGTTTTATTACAGTTAAATCTTGTCTGTCACTCCATGGTCAGTCAGGGCACAAGTACAAAGGATCCAGGTTCACTGCAACCTTTTTACCACCAATGCAGAAATAAAGCCATTTATTTTTGATAAAATTGTCATTAGTGCAATACATCTTAAAAACAGAAGAATGAAATGAAAGTATTTACACATAATTTAAGCAACAAAACCAGTTGTGGTCTGAGGTCATTTTAGTATTTTTTAAAGTAAAAATAAGGCAAATAAAAACAGTTTCAGTGTTCTTTATCCAAACTAATCAAACTTAAAAATCAACGATTGTCTACACATACTGTTAAAAAGTACATGAATTTCCAGACAAGATCAGACATTTCACAGCAGAAAAAAAAAAATTCCAGAGTTACAGAATTGTTCTTTTCTTAAGTAACACGTAGCTATTTTCAGAAGGCTGACAGACTTCCATTTCTCCTGGCTGAGAGACTCTCAGTGGACTGCATTTCACCTAGACAGGCAGAACTTTCTTCATCATCATGAAAGCTGTCATATGTGCTCAGCAAAGTGCCATTTGCTGCTCTGTCATCCTTCCGCAAAGAGAGGGGCAGATTTGCTAAGGTGAAATTAACATCTTTGAAGGCATGCAATAAAAAGATCCCCACAATAATAGTCAGGAAGCCACTGAAGGTGCCAATAATGTCATCAGCCGCCATGTGTTGCCATTCCTTGAAAAGGATGGCAGAACAAGTTAAAACAGATGTTGTAAAGATTACATAATATATTGGAGTCACTATCGAAGTGTTGAATATATCCAGAGCCCTGTTTAAATAGTTGATCTGCGTGCTCACACAGACAGTAAGGCTTAGCAGCAGAATCCAAGACAAGGGATGTTTCAGCACTGGTTTTCCCGCAAAAAGTTCCTTTATAGCGATGCCCAAACCTTTTACACAGGAGACTGATAAGGCTCCAATTACAGAGCAAATGGTTATGTACACGAGAATGTTGGTCTGTCCATGGCGAGGTCCAACCACACATATCAAAATTAAAGACACAATGACAACAAGTGTTGCAAAGACCACAAAACCTGTGGTTGAGGGGAAAAAAAAAAAATCTCGTTAGTTGTGGACACTAGCAAAAGCATCTTAGGGGTACCGAGAAAACACTCATTAACAATTTGACCGACTCAGCTTAAACAGAAGAGTTCAGGATGTTTCTCATTATTCATCCAACATCACAATTAAAATGATTTTAGAGTGAGGTAGCCAAAACAATGAACCCCAGGCCTGTTGTATTACCTTTACCAGTCTATTGGTATAAAGACATCTACAGGATTAGATTGCTACACTGCCTTACACACAGACTCACTGAGGTGTAGGTGCCACCACATACAGGCTTGAGTCTGAATTGACTCTTTTTAGGGAGTTATGTTTCCGCAGGCGGCTGCATTCATCGCATGTTTCCAAAAATCAAGTCATTCTTTAAGAACAGCTTTTTAATCTGTGCTGGCTATTTCCTCATGCTTAAGATGGGGATTGCCTTTGTATAATTAGTATTTTGCAGGTGCATTTGTGAGTGCCTCATCTTCCACATAAGCACAACAGCTTCAGAATTTCTCTTCTCAGCAGACACTTGCCACGACACCTACTTTTTCATTTTAAAGCACAGCTCAAAGTTGGGCTTGGAGACTGACACACTTCAATCAACATTTACAGAAGTTTTGTTTATCCACCTGTGCCGCTGCATTTATATAAACAGTCATCTCAGTGCTTCATATCAAGACTCTTTGTTCAAGGCCAGACAAGTTCACTGGCATCATGCAAAGTTCCCTATGGAATTATGTTACAGAATCTTGAATTCATTCAGACAGCATGAAGCAGACACAGGCTATTTTCCCAAAACTTGAGAGCAGCAGTAACAAAACTATTATAATAAAGAAATTATGAACTGTGTACATATCAAGCCATTATTTTTCTTACCTGGATCACCTAGTTTGTGGGACATTTCATCCAAAGTTTCTACTTCCTCCTCTTGTGGAGCATGAATTACCATCACAGTTGATCCCAGTATACTTAGCAAACACCCTATTTTTCCATGTAAATTAAGTTTTTCATTTAAAAAGAAGGATGACAGAATGGCACTAAGAAGAAAAAAATGCACCAAGAAACATGGAATTAGTAATATTCATTTTCAGATCAACTTACAGATTGCTTTGACTATAAGGGTCATTTGCATACACAAAGTGCAGCTTAAAAATAGCTATGTATTTTCTATCTCAAGATACTTGCTATGCACCCAACTACCTGTTAATATTTGGCATCTCTCCCGAGAACCCCCTTTTTATGCTGTCAGCAAAAAAATACTCTAAGAACTTGCAAAAATAATTTTAGAAAGACAAAAATCTTTACTTAGGAATGAAAATACTGCTCTGTTGTATATACCATGTTCTTGAAACGCAGAAGACAATTTTCTTCAGAGATGGAAGCGTAGATGCATTGCTAGAACCCTTTCATATCACAGCCACTATGTATTTGGAGAAACAAGTTACTCCTAGTGTTTATAAGCACTCTTTATTTATTGTTAAAAAAAAGCCCCATTTATTACAGCATAGCTCAGTGACAAATTTCTAAAGAAATGTTTTACTTCTCTCTCTCAAATCACACTGCTTTCTATTAGTGTTTCTTACCTTACAAGAACACTGAGAGCTCCTAAAGGAGTCACTAATGTAGCTGGTGCAAAAGCATAGGCAGCAAAGTTAGCTACTTCGCCAGCTCCCACTGCAGAGGAACAGTAATTAAAAAACAGGAGTTAGACTGTCACACAACAAACCTGAGGTTCAGTGCAAGTGCTTGTGTAGACACAGACATGCAGTAAGGAACAATGGAAACTCTAAATACAGCGTTCAGCCAGCAGTACTAGCAGAGCACACCCCTGCCCCACTATTAAACCTTAAAAACAGGCTGTGGAACTGCAACAGGTATTAGAATTAACTCTACCAAATCACAAAGTGTTTTCTTTCAGTGTCTGTGTTCTACCTCCCCAGCCCGCCAACTTGACTCGTGAACTTTTCCGTGGAGAAAGCTGCAATAGCAGGATACAGCGTAGCACACACAATAAGCCAGTTACCTGAATACAGCCAGTAAGTGGAGAGCTTAAGCAATGAAAAAAGTTCAGAAAATAGACATAATCCCAAAACATGCTTCCCTCTAAGGAATCCTATATATCTAAGCACTTCTCTGCTAAGACAAAAACCAGAATGCAGATGCTAGCAAAGACATTCAAGAAGACCAATGTCTGTCTAGCTCCACTGCACAAAGAGGGCAGTTAAATTAAAGGAAGAACTTCTGGAGTGAGAGAAGTCATATTAAAATCATTAGACCTGCACCCATCAATCTCCAGAGAGCATTACCATGCATTGTAGAATCCCAATCTCGTTCCTTTTTTTGTAATCATTGCTGCCATCTGTGGCACAGTTATTTATTAAAATTATATCATGTAGATTGTATTTGACACTCAGATGAATATATTTTTGATACTTACTTGAAAGAAGTCCAGCCCACCACAGCCACTCCTTAAGGTATGCATGACCACCTTGACCTAAAATTGAAAGAATGTTTGCTGCTCCACTAAAAATATACATCAACACTCCATCACCAGTAATACCACCACAACATAAAATAATTTTTGTAACCCATGCCTTTAAAAACATGGGCAACCTTTTGATACTTAGGCTTTCTAGGTAGAGGGGTTGAAATCAAAGCATCTTCAATTTCTGGTGTGCATCTGCCTCCTACAGCCTACTTTGAAAACCAGTTATTTTATTTCTTTTGTATTAGAAATGGCTGATGAGCATAAATGCATTACTGTGAGAAACAGTTCTTTCAACTCCCTGTAATGGCATGAGAAGCAAAGTTACGTGTCTCTTACTAAGAGTGCTACTCTGTGGAAATCATACATGATTTATGTGGTTGTTTACATGTGCAAACATCACACTTTCTCATTCCAAACCAGGGAGCATGAGCTATGGTATATCAAGATCAACCATCTTTTAGAAGCAAGGATGACAGGTACTGAATCAAAAATATTCAAAGTCAACCTTCTGAATGATCTGAGGATCCTATCTAAATCTATCCTCTTTCAGTCCAAAACCATTGCCCCTTGTCCTGTCACTACAGCCCTGGCAAAAAAAAAAGTTCTGTCTTCTTGTAAGTTCCCTTTAGGTACTGGAAGGTGCTAAAAGTTCTCTCCAGAGCCTTCTCTTTGAACAACCCCACCTCTGTCAGCCTGTCTGCATAGGAGAAGCGTTCTATCCCTCTGATCATTTTCATGGCCTTCTCTGGACTTGCTCCAACAGGTCCATGTCCTTCCTGTGCTGAGGACCCCAGAGCTGGATGCAGCACTCCAGGTGGGATCTCACCAGAGCAGAGCAGAGGAGCAGAATCACCTCCCTCCACCTGCTGGCCACACCTTATGGCTTTCTGGGCTGCAAGCACACAAATTGCCAGCTCATCGCCAGCTATTTATCCACCAGCACCCCCAAGTGCTTCTCAGCAGGGTTGCTTTCCATCTGTTGATCCCAGCTGCTATTGATACTGGGGGTTGCCACGACCCAGGTGTAGCACCTTGCACTTGTTCTTGTTGAACCTCACGAGGTTTGCAGACTCACTCCTCAAGCCCATCCAGGTCCCTCTGGATGCCATCCTTTCCCTCTAGTGCATCAACTGCCCCACTCAGCTGGTGTCATCCACAAACTCAGTGGCACAGCACTCAATCCCACTGTCTACATCACTGATGAAGATATTTAATAGTATTCCTTCCAGTATGAACACTCAAGGGACACTGCTGGTTACACTCAATTACTACATGTGATTTTTAGTTTTCTAAAACAATCTCCTGACACTCAAACATCATTAACTCTCCTAAATTCACTCATTCAGCAGCACAGATGTAGGTAAGAGTGCTGCTTCCAAGTTCAATTTGCAAGTACAATTTAGACTTAACTGACATGTAAAGGAATCCTTTGACAAGTGTCCCCAGAGGGTATTACATACAAATTAAATAGCATGTATCACACACAGAGTTAGGGCTATCTGACACTAGAGGAAAAACACATTAGGCCTATGTTTTAGTTTTCACATACATTTAACACACAAAAAAACCCCAAAGTCAAAACAAGACCTGTAGTTTAGTAATCTGTTAAACAGCAAAATCTAAACATCAGCAATTTATTATAAGATGTATTTATTTACCTGCTCTCATGGAGCCTTTCCTGGCTAACCGGAGGAGACCTTTCTTTTTCAGGATGAAACTTCCTCCAATGAAAATGCTGGAACTCATAGCCAACACCAGACCAATACAGAAGTCATATCTCCCACGAGTTTGGCTCATTTCGTAAACTAGTAAACACTGTCACATTGATCAATGAGGAGTAGAACTTCTGTTACTCAACACAAAATGATGCAACACCGAAACCTGAGCAAAATAAACACATTAGAATTAAACTGGTAGAAATATATGCTGCATAGGAAAATCCTCACCAGCTCATGTGACCGGTTCTCCTATAAATGGTCTCTGCTAACAGTGTTTTTAAAAGAGAAGACAATCTTTGAAGCATGTGTAAGCTTGCACCATGGATGACTAACCAACAAGTCTGAACACAGAGAAGGAATGGTTTCTGACCTGGCATATAAAAACTGAAACCCAAACAGATAGAAGTTCTTTGAGAAACGTTAAGCAAAGCTTACAAATATGTGATTTATTTTTCTTTTCATTGAGTGCACAGATCTGTGGCTGGCACACCATGTAACTGATGATACTGATCAAACAATTACTTACGTTGAAATCAGTCTGTAAGAGAGTTTGAGAACAGTTGCAGCATTTCTTCCACATAAACTCCCTACAAAAATGAAAGAGAATATTAGAAGGGTGTTTAATCATACAGTGATCTCCATAACACAAACCAGCCTGACATGCACGTGCATGCAATTATTCTTTAACCACCAGGAAAATCTGGCAAGAAATAAGGCATTTGTTTGTTGATTTATATTACAGAGTCTCCCACACCTGTACAAAGCACCTGTTTCTTGAAAACTTGCCTTCTTTCAATACTACTTTTCACTGTATTTTCATGCTTTCAATTTGATTAATTTTTTCCCCTAGGAAAAACCTAGCACAGAGCTACAGATAGGTTAACACTAAAACTGGACTACTTGCATCCAGTGAGGCTGTGAAAAACTAGAGGAAAAGAGTCTCATTTAATAAGCACTCACACTATTCAAAATGCTGCAAGAGCTACGGTTGAAAATTCTCAAATCCTCTTCCCTTAATCCTGGCATAATAATTTTTAATATCTTATTTTGTAGGAGAAATGAAGTAAATTATTTACATGAGAGTGCTTTCATTTTCTAGCAACTTTTAAAAATAAACTAGATTCTTGCATGATACAAAATCACCTATGGAACAAAACCAAGAGAAACAAATCATAGTGCATGAGATAGACCAGACCCAGCTGCCTCACCTACCACATAAAATATTCCCCTGGTTTTGAATTCCAACAAGACTTTCAGTCCCCTGAAGAATAAAGGGATTTTTTAATGCAAGGAAAAGGCTTCAACAGGCTTTTGCAACTGTTCTCTCTGCCATGTTTTCTAGCAGGTGTAAGGCACACTGTTCAGGTAATCGAGCTATGAATGTTCTTCCAGCTCCAGCTGGTGCAAAATGTGACACTGGTATAGCAACACCTGGGGGGAGGAGGGGCTGCTTTTGCTAAGCTTTTATACTCTACCACTTTTTTCAACAGTTGCTACTTTAGTTATATTACTAAAGGGAGTATTTTTACTCTATAGCTTTTTACTAAAAGAGCACTCTCCATACTTTTTTTTCCCTTTTCTTCTTTCCCTGGCTTGCGTATCTTCAACTACACTGACAGAGGGAAAGAGAATCAGTTAGTCCCAGCCTGACATCTTCCACCCACTGCATTTCAGAGACAAGGGAGAAGCACAGCAGGCTTTTCTTTGCAGCAGCAGAAAAATCTGATTGCAGAAGAATGAGCAAACTTGCGAGCTAACAGGTAATTTTATAAATTTATACTTTAAAAAGATGCTACATTTCAAAACTAATAGTTCTACTTTCCCCCGTGTCCCAAATACACTAAAGAGTTTTTGATGCCCTGTCAGCCACTTTGTTACTCTTGTAAACGACTCAAATCTTAATCACTTAAATTACATAAATTCAGGTAAATTGCTGCTGACTCTTCTCATCAAGTTTACTTGCCCTCACAGACATGGCCAGTCCCATTTCTGCTTGGGCTGGACTGTCATACTTTCCCCTAAGGTTTATACAGATGTCTACAATTGCAGACAAATGTCACATAGTCACGGTGCACCCAACTTCTCTCTGAAGGGATTTGGTTCCCTTTGCGTACAGCACAGATAAAATTTGCACTTGCAGAACTGATGAGTACAGCGGCAAGGTCAAAGCAATACCAGGCACCGGAAGCTTTCCTCTTCAGGAAATCAGTAGTTCAATTCTAACCCTAAGACTCAGTAAAGAAGAAGAACTAATGCATCCTCAAAAACATCATCAAGAAAAATTATCTTTGGAAATAAGAAAAGAAAATGCCACGAAACAAGCGGTTTCTGGAACAAATATGCCTCTCATGTTTCTGCTTTGGAACATGCAAAGCCAGTGCATCTCAGCAGCCAGGGCCACTACCAGGCTATAAACAGGAGAGAAAACAGAAAATGTAGGAGTTAAAACCAGCAGTAGTGGAGTTCTGCAAAGGTTCTGTAATCAAGTTCACAGCTGATTTTAACACAAAGAACATTTCATCCACTCAAGGTCAGCAGTGTCATGGAGGAATATTAGATTGCTGCTCTGATCTCAGAGGGGTAATGAGGGGATGAGACTACCCACAGAAGCTACAACATTTACAATGCCTCCAAAACCCACTCATTAATGACCTGCCTGTGGATCTGCTGGTATCTTGAGTCATAACTCTCAGCACACAACAGGGCAATGGCAGACTTCACAGGGAACATATACTGGGTTGGAAGGTTAACAGACAGGGAGAGACAGAGAAACTTCGAACGTAAAAAAAAACAACTGCGGAACATAAGCAAGTCCAGTTTGTTTGCTTATTTTCAAGGTGTAACCAAAAAGTATGACAAATGCTGGCAAGATTCAGACTCTCTCGTCTAAAATACAAGGTAATGTTTCTTTGCCTCTTTGCTCAAAAGTCCTTTTCTCCAAAAACCAGGACAAACACAGCCCAGAAAGATATTACATTTATTGTAGCAAGTAAATTTCTAAACATGGAGAAACACTAAAAGAGGTGTAATGAGATGAAATAATAGTTTACATTCAAAAGCAGGTCAGCTTAAGTTAGTATGTGGGAGATACCAGCTAAAGAAAATTACTATCAATTCCACAAGCTGCACATTATATGGAAGCAAGAACTAGAGTTGGGAAAGGCAAATATGGTAGATTGTTCCAACTTTACCTACTTGGCCACAGTCCCTCTAGAGTTCAGTAGACAGTCTTACAAGACTTACAAGAAGTAATCTAAATATATGCTTAATCATTTAAATGCCAGAATTCATAGTTTTCTTATCTAAAACCTGATCTTTTAAACTGTGAACAGGATGATGTCACTAAGCAAAAAATGACCTTATGAGGCCATTTACTTCAACCTTTTGCCACGTACTGCATTATTCACTGCTGCCTCTCATCACAAATAAGTCAGCCAAGCTTCTCTTAAGAAATACTTGAAAAGAAAACTTCACAAGCATGGCAGCCACGCTTTGATGCCTTTAGGAATTGTCATTATCTAATGATCTTCACCTAGATCTTCACTTTCACTACCAAACCCCACTGTGTTTGTCCACTCTAGACTTGGAAAAAGATACAAGTCCCTTTATCTTTGCACCCACATGTCAAGATTACTCTGTGAGTTAGGTGCTTGACACCTCCTGCTGTGTCACCCTCTGGGTTCCTTCCCAATAGCTTTTTTTAAGTGCAACTCCCAAAGCTGCATACAGTACTTCAGCTTATTACTTCCATAAATCAATGGAAAACTATATTTCTTCTTATACACCTAAAACAAGTGGTTTTCCTAGCCCTTTCTCAGTAGTCACCTAGTGTTGACTCATATTTAGCTTCTCTATTAGTATAACCTCCTGCAATTGTATAGCAAATTATTCTTGCCTGGATGTAAATCATTCAGACATGACTCACACGGAAGATTTTAAAATAAAGGCCTCTCTAGGCAAAACAATAGTTGCTACAGGTACAGCCATTCCTCATCTTTTAAGCTGTTCTGCAGTATTGTATTGTAAATTCTGCTCTTTTACAAGAGCTCCATGAAAAGTTTTATGTTTCTAACATTGGTATAAAGCACCTACTTAATGCCCTTTAGCTATAAAGCTTTCCATGGAAGAAAAAGGGGTTGAATCAACAAGTTGCTTTAATAAATAAACACTGACTATTATGTGTCATGCTGTCTGTTATGTGTTCACTTCTTCCTTTTCACAGGCATAAAACTACAGGAAACAGAACGAAACACTCCCTAACAAAATAAAAATCCATATGTTCAGCGATGAGCCTTTCGAAGGCTCACTATACACACCAATTTTGTTTCAAAATTCAGAGGCATTCACTTCTTAAACATTTCAAAGTTAAGTTTCTAAAACAGAAGTTTTAAATAGTATTAACTGGCATTTTTAGAATTCAGCAAAAAAAAGTCCATACTTTCAAGCTGATTTCATTTTCATGCATGACACACAAGGCTTTACAATATCTCAATCTATGCTCTAAAAAGGGACAGGATTTTTGTTTAAAAACACAAAGCAATGCGATTTTAAATTTGATCTTCCTTAGGTATGTCTTGCCTGAAGCATTATTTCATCCCTTTGCTTTTCACTTCACAAATCAAAGAAACTAACTTTTGATCTAAGGTATTCTTTAGAAGGTACCATGTTAAAGTTGAACTGAAATATTATCCTAGTCCTTCCCGTTTTTTTCTGTAACTTAAGTGCTAAGGCACTTTTCTTACAAAATAACTAATATAGTTTTAATTGCTGACTTCAGTATGGTGAGCTTTCAGAGGATGTTTATATAACTCAGGATAAGAATCACAGAATCTGCTGAGTTGGAAGGTACCCCCAAGGGTCATGTCTGTCTCCTGACCCTGCACAGGACAGCCCAAAGAATCACACCCAGGTTTGAACTCTGTGAGGCTTGGTGCTGTGACCACTTGCCTGGGAAGCCTGTTCCAGTGTCCAGCCACTGTCCTGGTGAAGAAATTTTCCTAACATTCAACCTAAACCTCCCTTGACACAGCTTCATGCCTCGGGTCCTGTCACTGGTCACCAGAGAGAAGAGATCCCCTCGTGAGCAAGTTGTACATTGCAATGATGTCTCCTCTCAGCCTCCTCCAGGCCAAACAAAGCAAGTGACCTCAGCCACTCCTCGTCCCCTCTAGGGCCTTCATCATCTTTGTAACCCTCCTTTGGAGATCCAGAACTCTGGGGCAGTGGGGAGTATGAACACAAATAGTCTCAGCAAGGTTACTAAAATCCTCGAAATACACCTAACTCTTTAATCCAAGTCTTCCTCAGTTATGTTCTGTCCACTCCTGAACGTATCTTTTAAGCACAGGTATAGAGAGAATATTGAAGGGACAGATGTAACACAGCATTAGGATAAAAGAGCTGCCAGCTCAAAACTGATCATGTGCATCTTTAAAAGGCCAAGATGCATGCACAGAGTACCCAAAGATTCTGTACAATACACTATTTAGAAAACAATATATTCAATTTTGCAAATCTGCCCCAATACAGATACAGACTTCCAGCTCTGTTGAAGTTAAACGACTGCCCAAACTTATACATATAATTATTTATAGATTTTGTAGGCAAGCTAAAAAATATTTGTTTACATTCTTATATATATGCATATATATACTAGCATGTGCTCAGAAAGCAAAACATACCTTAACCATTCTAAAGTTGCCAATTTTAATAGGTTCATTTAAACTATGGTGAAAATTATTCTTTACAGCAGTTTTCTATTAATAAAACAAAAGCAACAAGCATTCCACTTCATGAAACCAGGAGGAAACAAAAAAAAATGCCACACTAAAAACTTCTTCTTTGCACGCTCTATTTGTAGTTATTCACTTCTATGAGAAGAATGACCTTTAATTTTCACATAAAGCTAAAAATATCTTCACTAAAAGAGTGTTATTTATTAACTGAATGCAAACTACAGACAGTGCTACAGACAGTTGATGTTGTACTAACTGTTTTCTGGGAAATCTATCAAAATAGACTCAAGATAAGAGTTGCTTCACTTTTGCTGTACCTGAGGCATTACCTCTGGTCTCAGTGGGAAGAGACACGAACACAGGGCCACTGAAGTTCCACCTTTAGTATTTCACATGGGCAGTTTCAAATTTAAGATAACTCAGGATGTTAAAGTCCAATCTAGACATTAGTCACTGCTACTCCTTTGACATGACTGATATAACCTGTTACAACCTGCTTTTTTTGCCAGGATTTTATCCTGAGAATCAACCACTTTAACAAAAGCAGAATTAGTGACACTGAATTCTAAATATATTGATACCGACAAATACTTATGCAATAATTTCCTATTGATGAAGCTGTTATCTTCCAGGGAAAACCCCTAACTCTATACAAAGCACATCAAAAGCATTAAGAAAGAGCCACGATGACTTACATTTATTACGTTTTAATTAAAAACAACATTAAAGACATTGTGGTGAAATGGAGAAAGCTGACTGCTTAAAACAGAAAAGATCAGGGGAACAAAACAGGGACAAGAGTCAGATCGACGCAACATCTTCACAGTGTATGAATGAACAGAAATCATCATTCTGAATCACAGAATCAATTAGGTTGGAAAACACCTCTGAGATCGTTGTGTCCAACCTATGACCCAAGACCACTATATCAGCTAGATCATGGCACTAAGTGCCACATCCACTATTTCTTTGAACACCTCCAGGGATGCTGACTCCCCCACCACCCTGGGCAGCCCATTTCAATGTCTAGTCACCCCTTCTGTGAAGAAATATTTTCTCATGTCCAACCTAAACCTCCCCTGGCGCTGGTTAAGCCTACCAACGAACTACAATGCAAAGTTAAGATTACTATTTTCCATGTCAAACTAAAGCACTGTCAGGGCTCTGAAGTTCTGCCGAAGCTGCTCTGCTCAATCCTCAACCTCGGGTAACTCAGCCGTGAAGACGAACCGGTTTAGCTCCCTGGTTAGCAACACTCCAGTACGAGACACAGCGGCTCCAGAGCAATGCCGGACCCAGCACACCGTACCCGGCCACTTCTGTCCAGCTAGAAAGCCCCACGAACACGCAGATTTAGGGGTTTTAATCCCGGCCTTCTCTGCCCAAACCACAGCAAGCTTCCCACTACGGAGAAATCCACCCTGTGCTCCTACAGGCAGGTCCAAGGCCCGGAGCCCCGCAACCGCCGCCCCCGGCCCGCCCGCTCCTCACCCGCAGCGCCCGCACCCAGGGCCTTGCGCCGAGCGCTCGGCGGGGAAGG